>CM034149.1:645305439-645692939 GCA_019776745.2 Taxus chinensis
CTTCTACTCCCCCCTTAAGACTACAATTTATTTTTTTGTTCTCTTTTGCATTTCCTACCACCTTAATTGATTTTTTATTTCTTTATGTCACATCCCTTATCATGAAAAAATACTGTATATCCCTATTTGTACATTTGAATTACACACAAAATATTGTGCTTCAATCCCTCAACATACAACCCATTTTCAGTGATGGTTTTTCCATTGTCAAGACTTAGCTTACCTTTTCCCACAATATTAGCTGAGGTATTATCTATAAATATCACTATACTTGAAGTATTTTTTTCTAGGGAGATGAAATTATTTTTGTTTCCTGTCATGTGGCTTGAGCACCCACTATAAATATACCACTCCATGTCTTCACTATGATAATGAAAGGTAGTTTGAGCTATTAACCCTTGTTCCTTAGCATTTATAGGATATGATTTGACCTTATAAACATTCTTGATTTGATTTGGAAGTATTTGGTAACATAAATTAGCTATATGCCCATACTTTTGGTAATTGTAGGAAATCAACTCATCCTTACTTCTTAAATGATAAAAATCAAAATGTCTACCATGACCTTTAACATGATTTCTACACTTTGAGGCTTTATGATCAAATTCATGGCATGAAAAAAAATATCCATAAAATAAATGAGCATACCTCATAGTATGATGTTGTCTTCTTGTATGATATCTCTTCCTTAAATCCATTCTCTTAGCTCTAGGAGGTTCTTGAGTTATATTAGTTAGCTTCTTTCTTGTTGATTTGTCATTCTCATTCTTATTCTCAAATCCTAGACTAGATTATTCATTGACATATATTTTATTTTCTATCATGTCGTCTAGTTCATTTTTTCTCTTCTAAACTTGTGATAAATCTTCAATTTGGTGGAGGTCTGATCCAATTGGGTCTGTAGCAGCTCCAGTTTAGATTTGAGCTTTAAATTCTCTTCTACTTTGATTTTAAAAGATTATTCAATTAGCTTGATTTGTGCCTCAAATTCCTTAACCATATCTTCATGTTTTTGAGCTTATTTGTTTTTTTTTTCTTCATGAAGACTGATTTTGACTTCATATTCTTTCACCATTAATTTTAGTTTCTAATTCTTCTTTCTTTGATGTTTCAACTCTTCTAAAGCATTGATTGATTTAACCTTAAGGTTAAATTCTACATCTTATTCATCTGAACTATCATATTTAGTCTAAGTTTTTCCTTTTGAATCTCTTGCAATAGACTTCCACATTCATAAAAAAATTTTCAGCTTGAGTCCCTTCATCATTCATCTCAGATTTGTTAGAGTCACTTGACTGAGAGGATCCTGAACCTTATTGTGTGTATAAGTTCTTCTTCTTTTTGAATTATTTCTTATTTCCACCTTGTTTCTTGAACTTATGCTTTTTGGGACATTTCGTAGCGAAATGACCAACTTAGCCACAATTAAAGCATTTAAATTGTAGCTTGCCATTGTACTTACCTGATCCTCTTTTCAGCTTCCTAACAAACATGGATTTCACCTTTTCATCATATATCTCCATGTCAAAATCATATTTAATCTTCTTGACCTGTGATTCCTTATCATCCTTGAAGGCTTCCTCTTTCTTGACTGCCTTTGAGTCATTGGTTCTCATCTCATGTACAATTAAAATTCCATGGAGATCATCCATTTTCAAGTTGGTTAAATCCTTGGTCTCCTCTATTGCTAACACTTTGGAATCAAATTTTGAGGATAAAGATCTTAGTACCTTTTGAAATACCACCCTCTCTTTTACTTTCTCTTCTAAGCCTTTGATCAGATTTATAACCTCATCCTTCTTTGCAAGTATGAAGCAACATTTTCACCTTCCTTCATTTTCACGATTTTAAATTGAGCATGGTAAGTTTGTAACTTGGGTAAATTTTACCTTGTTGTATCCTTTGTATATAATCTTCAATTTTTTTGACATTTCCTTGGCTATGGTAGACTACATGGCCTTTATGAACTCAAGCTCACCTAGTCCACAAAGAATTAAATTGTTAGCTTTAGAATTACATTTAAATTCTTTCTTTTCTACTACATGTGTAGGAGGTGTAGCTAGAATAGTGTATCCATTTTCAACTAATTTCCATATGTCAAACCCAAGTGACATTAGATATGTCTTAATTCTGAAACTCTAGAAAACATAATTTGATCCATTGAATAAGGGATATTTTGAGGTGGAAAAACCACTTTGTGACTGATTTCTTTCCATGACTGAATTATATCGATCTCCCTTGAACTGTTAAAATCACTACACCAAAGCCATGCTATGATACCAATTGTGAGAAATCTAGTCACTGAGCGGGGGGGGGGGGGTGAATCAATGCTTATACTGATTCAATTAACTAACCTTGACTATGTTAAACATGAATAACATGAACATCCAATCATAAAGAAGAAAGAGAAACAGACACACATACACACATGAGGATCCCAAATTTAATGTGGGAAACATGTAAGGGATAAAACCCATTAAAACCAAGAACTAGGATTAGGACAAAAATGTCCTGTAAATGTTACATGATTTCATGGTTGAACTTAAACTCAACTTGGAGCTACAACTCCAAAATTTAACCAAGCTTCAACTCAGTATTTGAGAGGCTTCAACCTATCTGGAAGATTAAACTCCCAAGTTTAGTTCAGCTACAACTGACCTTTAGTGAGCTTCAAATCACAGGGAAGCTACAACTTAGAATTTATTAGATTTTTTTCACACATATTTTGTTGTCTCTCACAACTGATGGTGACTGCTAAATTAGCTCACTCTTATTCTTCTCTTAGTTAATTTACCATGGTTTTCAATACATTTGATTTCTCATAATTTAAACATATCTCTCTATGTAACAACAACATTTTCATTTCTAAAAAATCAAGCTTAAATAAACAAGCAAGACTCCCAGGCATGACTCTCAACTTTTTGTGTTTTATGAATCTTCACATGATCATTCTTCCTTTACAGAGATTCATGTTTACATGTTGACAAATTAAACTTCTTTAACTACTCTATTTAACTGAATTTTGAGATTTTCCATGAGCTCTTTCACTTTTTAGAATGATGTTTCATGTTCCATGAATTTTGAGATTCTTCAAAGAATTTCCCAACTGAGAAAAAATTCCATCACAAATTTCTCCTTCATTTTGATATAAATCAACATGATTCCTTTTGCAACACATCCACGACCCTTAGACAAAGTTGATTTCAAAATTTTAGGCAATTTTATTGGTGCAATCTTGAGATTCGATAAATTTTCCATTCCGTAACAAGATTCAATAGTATCTCCACCCTTTTCCCCTTTTTCTTTGGTCTCATATGTTAAACATGTGTCACCATTTGATTTTATATGGAGATTGCCAACATTCGTGTAGTTAGCCATGTCATTTCCTCCACGCATCTCATTGTGATAAGTTGTGTGTTGACCTGCATAATGAATTTTTCTTTTAGACTTCCGTAGACCTAAAAATCTATTAACCTTGGCTTGTTCCAAGGATTTCACATCCACCCAGAGCCATCTCTCAAAAATATAGTGAAAAATGCCATGTGTCCACCTTCAATTTTCAGATCATCACCAAGTGGTACCCTCTGCTTGGTCCACCTATTTTTTCCTTCCACTGGCATATCTTCTTATTAGGGTGTACCATTTGTTAAGTTATATCTAATAAGAAACCTCCATGTAATTTGCATTTCATAGTGTCAGACTGTACGCACCCACGGGGAATTTACATTCGCATAAAGCTTATTCCTTCTTGCATAACACTTGAAACTTTTATATGCACAACACTTGAAAAAACCACACAATACTTGAAATTTCTCACAACACTTGAAAATCCACACAACACTTGAAAAAACCCAAACAATATTTGAAATTTTACACAACACTTGAAAATCTGCACAAAAATTGAAAAAATATTGACTTATGACAATCCTCTGGACTTGCTTTATCTTGAGGCTTTTATCTTATGGATTTTATCCCATGGCTTCTATCTTGCGGATTTTATCCTGCAGATTTTTATCCTATGGCTTTTTTCCTATGGATTTTATCCTACAGAATTTTTTGGAACCATCCTGAAAGATCATAGACCACTGTACATCACTATCATACACCTATATGCATGAAACTTCACTCCTTTTCCATTTGACATCAATGAAAACACCAATCAATGCAATAGGGTTCAACAAAGGGTCTTATTGGTTAACCAGATCGAGACTTGATCTAGGTAGAACCCAAGCCAAGTCAAATTTACCCAATATAAATTACAAGATCTTACCTACAAAAATCCAGTGCAGTAACATGCGATTGACCAATTAAACCTCACTCCCACATATGAAACACCTATTTAGAACCATCATGCCTCTTTTGGAAAGGTTGTTAAGAGTTAGAATTTTATCCTGCACGACCTCCCAAAAAATGTTGATTTTGGGAATTAATTCCTTGATCCATAATCTCATGTAAAGGAAACTAATTTTTTCAAAATCCAATTTGACGAGATAACCAAACTTGAAACCATAATTTCCATCCTCAATATCCTTCTAAATGAGCTCATATTATCTATTAATCTAACAATGGTTCATGTAAATTTTCTCATTTAAAGGTAGTTCAAGTCCACTTAGCTATTAGAATTGGTACCGACCTTTTTCCAACCCTTATAATTACATTAAAATTAAAAGTAATGCTCCACCTTAACCCCCATATAATGAGATGTATGTGCTCAAGTTTTAGATTTTGGGTACTGAGATGATCCATTAGTTACAAGATGTTGAAAAGTATATTTACGTATTTTGAATTATTAAAGACAAATCAATGTTTAACACTTATCATTATTTTGACGAGATTTGCTATGTGGTTAGAGAATTTGAGATAAATATTTTCATTGTAAATGTGCTTATGGGGAAAATAGTCCAACATTGAATGGTTCTAAGTTAAAAAAAACTAATATCAAGATTATAAGTACGAAGAAAACATTTCATATGGTTAATAAATATGCAACTAATGGGGTCGATTTTATTGAAAAACCATCTCCAAGGCTCATAATACCTAAACAAAGGGAGACTAGGAAATTTACAAGGCTATGTAACTCACTTTTTTATTCCTCTCATGCTTTCCAATTTTATCCTTTACATGCTTTCCCTATACCTTTTATGACTGATATTTAATTATTTCATTGATTCTTGTTTACTCTACCCTCATCATTTTTATTTGTCTTTACTATTTATTTGATCTTAGGAGGTTTGGTTTATATTTCTTTACAAATATTTATATTTTTCATGCTATTTTTATTTTTTATTTCTTATTACTTTTATTACCAGTACATTTGATGTTTATTTCTTTTTACCCATTCTAAAACATGCATAAAATTCTAAATGATGATGTCACATTTTTGAGGACAAAATTCCTTTTATATAACATACTGTCTAGACCCTTGGTAGATTATATGAAATATAATATTATTGAACCAAGTGCACTAAAGGATGTGTGAGTTAGCTAAAAGAGGTTATTTTAATTAATTAAATTCCACCATTAATTACCAATATTAGAACAACACATTAATACTTGTAATTGATGTACTAAACAAGACATAAACTTGAAAAAACAAGGGGATGCGTGCACTTATTTGATTACAAATGGTTCTCAGAAGTTATAGGACCTAGGAATGATGATACTTTGTTTCTTTAACTTTGACTGGAAATTTACCTGGTACAGAACCGTACACTTCTACTAGAGCCATATCGTGCGGTTTTGACCCTTATGTAATGCTTTGAATCTATTTAGTGTTGTGACCAATAAAACCCCATTCCCTTTACGAAAAAGGAATGATGTCCCCATTTATTCATCACATGTTAAAAAATGGTTTTAAAATCTCTTTGACATGTTTAAAATTCTCTGGTTTTGTATTTTGAATAAACTAAAGAGTTAACTTGGTTTATAACTTGTCTATATATTTTAAAGTTTAACTCTTTAATTCACTTTTTATTTTACCACCATATGTGCTTTCACTAGTTTGATTTAATTTTTATTATGTTTTATTTGTGAAAAGGAATACAAATCTAAAATTTAAATAATTTTTGAAGTCAAAACATGCTTGAGATGTGCAAATGATGTTTTCCTTCACATTTTCCATTACTTCAAAATCGTAAAATTTAACTTCACCATTTAAACTATTTCATAGGTTCAAATCAGACATGTGAATCATCTTCTAATCATTTTGAGAAGTTTTTCAAAGCCTTGCATATAAATTCCTAATCCCGAGCTTGAGATAATCATGTAGTAAAAATATTTCATTGAGATATCGAAACCCCAAGACCTCGATCAAGTATGTGTGTTCTCGTGATCTCTAAACATTCAAAAAGCAAAGATCAAAGAATTCCAAGAACTCAAAAGTATTGAGATCCCAAGACTTAGGGATCAAATCATATTCCTCCTTGAAGTCATGAATTCTTGATAGTTTTCAAGAAGAAGGCTCAAAGAAAAAGGAAAATCACGAGAACTCGAGAGTTTTGAGACTCAAATATTGGGACACCTCAGAGCCATGCACTCACAGGAATTCACAAATCAAAGACCAATGAGACAGAATCTGAAATTGAGAGATACAAAATCATGATGATGACTCATGTGGACATTATGCCCTTAGTTTCTAAAGGTATAAATAAAAAAATTCATGCAGTCCTGAAAGTTTCATGGAAAGTCAAGAAAAATCCTACATCTCGAAAATCCTGAGAACCCAAAGATCCAAGATGAAGGTGGCAGAAGAGGTTGTAGACAATCATTTTAGTAATTCATGTCCTGCAACAACATAAATTATACAATTCCTTTGCACTATTCCACACTTTTCCAACTTGTTCAATCATGCTATCCCTAGTTATATCCCATTAATTTTTTCTTGCACACACAACTCATTTATTCACACACCAGTCATATTAGTACATAAAATCAAGCTAAACCCTTGGATAGTATAATCCTAGTTTTCAAAGCATTCACACTTGCATCCTAGACCAAAGGGTTGAGAAAGGTTCATATTGTTCATATGCTATGGAACTTCCCATTTAATTTGGTCTCTTTTATCCAATGATAATTTTCTTATCAAATTATTTTGATACACTTCTAGTCGACCTTATCCAAGTTTTCTAGATCTAGAACACACATATAAGCTAGTTATTCATCCATTATCAAGGAGGACATCATGTACACTTGAAACCCAAGGATACTAATGAGAATACATTAAGATAAATCACAAGAAAATCCATTCTAATACTCCCTTGAGTTTCATATACTATGCATGCTCATTCTAGGGAAGTCATCCAATCAGATCTACAAATAAAAAAACATATCATGACACCAAGTCAATTTAGGGAAAAGTTGCAAGTACAATAATATTGTTGCAAGATCATGGTTATAAATTTGGTTATATAAATTCTAGAGATTACATTCTAGGTTAGAATGATGTGAGGTTTGACCCCACTTTGAAGCATTAGCGACGTCGATGCCCACAACCCACCTAATGTTTGTTTTTAGGACTTCTTAGCTATTTAGATTTTTGAAGGATCAATTAGTTACATAACAAGAATTACATAGTTTTAGAGGTCCAAATTCTAGATAAGAGAAGATCATAAAACAATATACTTACCCAAAAAGTATTCGTAGTAGAGGATTTTAAGGGACATGAGCTTATAAAAAGGACCATAATAGGGGTATGATTTTTCCTTTGCCATCTATTTTGGTCTTTGTAACAGTTCAGGACATGGTTTAAACAATGAGGATTTGTCATGTCATTTCAATCTTGTTTCATTCATCATAACAGCCCAAACCATCACAAAGAGCATGCTATCAACTAATTCATCTTATCTATCTCATTACAAGTGATTTTATCTATTTGATGTTCATCATTGTTTAGTATTGTTCATATGGTTATTCTTGATATTGATGTAATTAGTTTTGGAAACTAATGTATTAGGATAATATACCATTGGCTACTACACCGATAATAATGAAACATATAGTTTAAATAATTTGGTGAATTCAATCTATCTTTTACTAACTTGAGTTATTTTTCTACATTTTCAAGGACTAGGGTTTTTTCATGAATATTCATGCTTTCATATCATGGCTAGATCTCCTCTTGAGAAATTTAATGTACTAAGAATTCAAATAATATAAATGAATACATAGCTACTAACACTAAAAATATGGATCTCTTCTTATATGCTACTCATGAGGAATCACAATGGCTCCAAGATTCTACCACTCTTGTTTGTAATCCTGTCATCTCCATGGTACCTACATCTTCCAATCCTGTTTCTTCTCCCCACACCTCAATGGGGACATCTATTATTAATGTCTCCTTCCTATGTCTACCAATAATTTTTCTTCTATTCTTATCTCTCACATTCAACCCGTTTCTTCTTATGGCACCCATGCCTTAGAGTCCTTGGTACACAACCTATAATGCCAAATTATTTAATTACAACAAAGGATCACCATTAATTATTCTTTTACACAGTCCTCTTGCACCTGAGGTTTCCTCTCATCCTCTTCATCCTGGTTTTGTTTCACCTAATATTCCTCTCTTCAATGGGTAAAGAAGATCTATAAGAGCATCTTATGTCATTTTATGTTGTAAAAACTTTGATGAAAATCATATTGTGATTATCACCACTGCAATGGACACTCTAATGATTGATACTTTAAGCTTAAACATGTAATCTAAGACTTAATTGATTCTGATGTAATTGAATGGGATGAACCTTCCATATCCAAACCGACAAACAATAATGATAAGCTTAAGATATTAAATGACCCGATTCTTAAGCACAAAAAATGCTACATATGAAGTAACTGCTAATCATACTTATTGTGCAGTTCCATCTCTAGAATCTATCAATAATGAATTTATTATTGGTACTACTACTACTATACCACCAACCATTAATTTTAATGATGCATAGTTCCATGCTTATTTCACATCTTATAGGCTTTACATTACTGCATCCATTAACTATCAAGTTCTCAATAATGTCACGATAAATACAATTTTCAAAATTAATAAATGTTTGTTACCCTCTTGCATGCTATTATATTTCCATGATCTCAAATCAAGTGAAAGTATTTTACTTCCCATGGGCGTATAAATCTTCTCATCATAGTTTTTCCTCTTACTATCTATTTGTCATTTGTTGTAGCACCCATAATCAAACATCGTGATATGATATCGGCCCTTCCTTGGCTTAAGGTAACTAGGGTTGTTCCATATATTGTACAACAAGGTGTCAAATTCATACATGAGTGTCAAGTCATCACTATTCAAGATATCACACGTCAGACCCTATTACCTATTATTTCTAGAGCTTAACAGGTTCCTACCACTAGTGCACCTATTACTCTGGTTAGCGTTACTCCTAGTTCAATTTCTATCACAATTAATCCTATGATTATTTAGGATAATATTATGGTTTTATCACACAATCCTAGTGATATTCACACAATTTTATCACTGGATATTATCCCATATAGGTCTCCTCAAAATTTAACTCCCATCACCCAATCTTGGTGTATCTCTAGGTCTCACAGCCTACCACATAGGACTAAGGTCGTCACACAGGGTTCATATTACACACCACACATATAGGTCTTCTGATAGGTATATTTCATCTCATACATAGCATAATCCTTTAGGACACAAATTTCCTACACATATAATCATGCATTTGGTCTCACACGACACTCATCCCTTGATTCATGATCACATGATTTATTCATTCATGATCACATGATTTATTCATTCATGATGGTAGATAGTAGGCCCTCATCTAATGTAATCAATGGTTACTTTAAATGCTACTCACATTAAGGGACATCCACTCCCCCCCATTTCCTAATGAAACAAATCTGTTTATAGGTTCAACTTGGCTGTTGAGGGAGTGGTTACAGACCTAAACCTCACTTTGCACACATAAATTGTGGGAAAAATTGATTTCCCACCTCGGCTTATGCACTTTATAATTATTTTAAAAATAAAAATCTATATATTCCCCTCCCTGGGGACATTCTTAGATCACCCCTCCTTCTCTTTGCATAATAGATGACCCGCAAAGTGCCTCTTTTCAACAATTAACAAATCCTATTTAGTGATAATTGAATGGAAATTGACTAAGTTTCTTGTAACTAATATAATGTGTATGAAATAATCACAACTATAATGTAAATTGAGAAATAGAATGCAAATGAGACACATGAATTTATTTGGGAGAAACCCAAGGTGGGAAAAACTCCAATTGGTAAGAAAATTACTTCCCTCTCACTATATAATTCTCCAAAAATACAAAGTACTACCAATAATTGTCCTTTAAGAAGGATTCACACTCATTCTAATTGTATTTTCTTTCTCACAACTTTTCAACAATGAAAAATTCACTCTCAATGAATAAAACAAGAAAGAAATCCAACTCCTCTTTGCTCACAATTGAAGTCACTCAAAATCAATTCTTAAAATCAAGAATTAAACTTGCATTTATAGTTTCTCTACCCAAGGATAGATGGAAAGATGAACCCAACCATTTGGAAGCTCAAACATTTACAACTATTGAGTTTCTTGAGTTTAGCATCTTTGGGGATAAGACTACATGTAAAAATGGAGTGACGGTTGCACAACTTATGGTCCCTATAACTGACGGTTGTACAACCACCACTCTGCGAAGAGTGGAAGTTATGTAACCTCTAAGGGAGGTATGTAAGCACCACCTAGAAATTTTTTGAACAGAAAAATGATGACCTGAAAATGTCATTCAAAGGTGTCTTAATCACCCTCAACCTGAATAGACCATCCTCTGAATAAAGAATATATTGAGAATCTGTACTGAAAGTATCAACCATGGAGAATACATAGAAATGGGTAGTTTTTAGACCCATTTTTGGATCATACCTCCCTAATTTGAGGATTTTAAGTCCCTAAAATCTTTAAGGAATGATGAGGTGAGGAAATTTATTCCACACATATTCTCTGGCATGCCAATTGGCCTTGGTAGGAAACTAGACTTTCAACCCAATAAACCACCTATCTTGCACTCTTCTCTGTGTTGTCCTCTCTTTCCACTGCAATACCACATAGTCATCCAATTTTAGCTAGTTGTTTGGGGTAAGATCTTAAATAGACGGTAGTGACACTCCCTCTTCTTCTTCATTCAACATGGAGGGCTCAAAGAGACAAAAATTTTCAACATTCATAACTGAGTAGATCCTCATATAAGAGGAAAATCCTTGAAGAGGCTTGTGTTTCTTATCTTTTTTGTGTATCCTTTCTCTGCTCAAGTACAACCATACCTTGTCTCTAAGGAAAGAATACTCAGTTATGTGCTAATCACGTCATGCTTTGTAATTGGCTTGTGACTCTATCAAACTCTCTTGTACCTGGAGGTGTATCTTCTAAATTTTCTCAATGAATTTCTTAGCTTGTTGGATTTCTAGTTTAACTTTTCAGTTGTCTCTACATAGTAGTCTCAAAACAACATCAAAAGCACTTTTAGGAAAATAACCAAAACATGTTTCAAAAAGAGTCTTACTGGTAGAAGCATGGACTACCCTGCTATAAGAATGCCGGATATATACCAAGCTCTCATCCCAAGTCCTTATATGTTCCCTGTTGTACCCTCTTAAGAGTTGGACCAAGGTACGGTTGACCACTTGTGTTTTCCCATCTGTTAGTGGATGAAAAGTGGTAAAAATATTTAGCTTCGTATCCATTTTCTCCCATAAAGTATACAAAAAATTTCCTATGAACCATGAGTCTATGTTTGACATAATAGAATTGGGAAAAACAAAATGAACCCACACTTTAGCAAAAAGTAATTATGTTTCATCACTAGCTTTGATGGTTTTCTTGTTAGAAATGAGAATACACATTTTTCTAAATCAGTCTACTACCACAAAAATGTAATCATGACCTCTCGTGGAAGTAGGAAAATTTCCCAAAAAATCCATATAAATGTTTTCCCATGGTCGGGATGGAACTAACAATGACCTATATAACCCCAAATTTCTATTATTAGGCTTACTTGTACTACATAAAACATAACCCCTAATGAATTTAACAACCTATGCTTGTATGTTTGGCTAAAAAAACATACCTATGTAAGTGCGCTACAATATTTGTCACACCAAAGTGACTAGCTACCTTAGAAGTGTGTGCTTCCCTCATCAACTGAACTCTTTCCCCCTAAGTCACAAAAAGTTTCTCATTCTTGTAGATAAAACCATCATGGAAGTAGTATTATCCTATATGTGCAAATACCTCACTTGGAGGTTTCTACTGAAAAATCTCTACAAAATCAAGATCCTGATGATAACCTTTTTGATATGCTTCACACAAAAAGGCTCTAGAAGAGTTAATGTGCCCATAGCTGAAAGAAAAAGAGGCCTATGTAACATATCAACTAAATTTTCAGTCACGACTTTCTTATATTTGATTATAAAATGAAATTTATGTAAAAAACCCATCCATTTATAGTGTTTAGCTTGCTGAATTTTGTTATGAGCTTGTAGATATTAGAGATGTTGTTGATCCATGTGAATGACAGTTTCTTTTCCCATTAGATAATGTTTTCATTTCCTGACAACTTGTACAAGAGCATAAAATTCCTTATCACATGTACAATAATTTAGAAATGCACCATGAAAAAATTAACATATGAGACTACCTCCTTAAAGTAGGAGAGCTTGCATAGTATAGTCACTAACATTGATTTCTACTTTGAAAGGTAACTATAAGTTAGGTAATGTAAAAAATTGGAGGATGAATAATATTATGTTTAAATGAATCAAGAGAAAATATTTTGTTTATAACCCTAATTAAAAGCTTTACCCCCTACTATCACTGAATTTAGTGATGCTGCTATGGATGAGAAGCTCTTAATGAACTTCCTCAAATACTGAACTATACCAACAAAGCTCCCGGTCTTAGTCAAACTCAATGGTATAGGCCAATTCTGAATGGCCTCTATTTTATTTGGATCAATCCTTAACTCTCCATCTCTAACCACATGTCCTAAAAAGATGAGCGACTGTTGAGAAAAATCACACTTCTTCTCATTCAACACTAGTCAATTCTCCTTAAGAACTTGCAAAACTTGGTGCAAATAATCAATATGCTCCTCAAAAATTCTGCTAAAAACCAAAATGTCATCCAAGTACACAATAACAGATGAACCAATAAATGGCCTCATTACCTCATTCATCAACCTCATGAGGGTAGATGGTGCATTGTATAGCCCAAAAAATAATACCAACCATTCATATAACCCCTGTATGGTCTTGAACATTTTTTTCTAGATGTCCTCTTCCTTGATCCGCACATGGTGATACTCAGATTTCAGATCAAGCTTAGTAAAATATTAAGCATGCTACAACTGATCTAATAAATCATCAATTTGAGGAAGAGGGTACATATTCTTGATGTTTATTTTATTCAAATTTCTATAATTAAAATACATTCTCCATGGACCATATTTATTAGGTACTAAAAAAATAGGAGAACCACATAGAGAAGTTCTGCGATGGATTATACCTTGTTTAATAAAAAACTACAATTGATATTTTAACTCATTGGCATATTTCAAATACTACCTATATAATCCCAAGTTTGGAAGTGGAATATTGGGTAGTAGGTGTATCTCATGCTCAATTTTCCTAACTGGGGGCATCCCCATAAGCACTTGGAAAAATTCTCTGAACTGTTGAACCAAATATTTTATCTGTGTCTGCTATTTGTTAGAAAACATGCTACAAGTGGTTTTAGATGCAATAATCTCATCTTATGGAATATTCATCAAAATAATCAATGAAAATTTACCACTAACATTCAAAAGATTTTGGGATTTTTTGGTACTTACCAAAGAGATATTTGAGTCTCCTTAAAAGGATGAAATCATGTAGTTCTTACCATCCTTCACCAAATGGTACTGGTTGACTCTCCTTAGGAAGATAACATCCCTCATATACAATATGGGATGCCAAACACTACACCACACCCATCAAGGGGAACAACATCTACAATAACTTCATCAATAAATGTCTTATCAATGCCCAAAGTGATTTTACATTGTTTGGTAACCTTAATACCTACACCTTTTTTTTACCCAACCCAATGAATATGGACTTGGGTGATTGTAAGTTTCCAACTTTAGCCTGTCCACTAACTCTTTACTAATCAAATTAGCTTGAGAACATGTATCAAAAAGAGCATCCACCTTAGTTTTTTTCACTTGAATATTTATATGAAAAATCTTAGTTAGTTCTTGACTAACACTATTATAACCCAAATATACCTCTCTACGAATGAAGGTTTATGATTTGTTTAACTTCCTTTCCAAAACACCTCATCTTATGTATTATATTGATTCATTTGTAGCCCTAAAATTGTATTTCCCTATGATACTGGTAGAAATTTTGATTATAACTTGAACTCATGGCATGGATATTAATTAATATATTTATTAATAGTTTAATTTATTGTGTGATATTATGAGTATGGATTTATTCTTTTGATTTCAATTCGATGTTTAAATGATGTTTTGTATAATTCCATCCTTGTTTGCAAGAAATTTGTTATATGTAGACAACTGACATGTAACCAAAGGAATCATCCACAGCTAAAGGGGTCATCCACTAAAAATTCCATGTAGTACCAAAGGAATTCGTTTGCAACAAAGTTACCATAACCAAAGGAGGTCACACACACGAATAAAACTGTGATCCTAAGAAGCTTGGATGACATGGACATCACATTTAAGTTTGCATGTATCGATGGAAGAAGACAATTATGAGAACTAAGAGAGGACTCAACACCATCATCTGATTAAGCATTGTAATTTAACAAAGAACTAGCTAATTTAATTCAGGATTCATTAACTGGTTGATTGCAACTAATCGGTTACTTAAGTTATGTGATTGTTATGTAAAAGTATGGATTAGTTTTGTTACATGCATGTAGTTTCTAGATTATTTGGTTAGGATATTTTACTTAATATAACCAGAACTCCTAGTAGAACATTCTATTTCTTCATGCCTCTACTATAATGAAAGATATAAAAAGGAAATGATAATGCTGAAAAGAGGGATCGATCCATAGATAGAGCAGTAGATGAGGATTTTTTGTATTTTCCAACTGTAATCTTCATGTCAATGAAATAAAAGTCCAAGTTCTGTCCATTTGTTGTAGTCACAAGCCTTATGAGGGATTAACACACAAGGCATGGCCCACTTATAGTTTTATAACCCTCTCCTTTGTTCATGTCAACGTAATTCATTGCATGATTACGTTAGAGTTAATTCCTTTATCTATGTTCTATTTTTACATGTTTTTTTAGACAATATTTTATTCTAGTCAAAATATAATTAATTTCCATACATTGTTATTTCTTAATTGTAGTGACATAAATTTACCTTTATACCTCCCAAACATATGATAATTGTGCATACAACACTAACACTATTGAAATGTCTGTGTACCTTGGTCTGATAATTAAATGACTGCAGATTGATAAACAACATACTAATTACTGCAAGTTAATTTACATCACCATTTTTGGTGTTGTTGTCAGGGATACTGCCAAGTTAAAAGGTTTTTGAGAGGTTTTTCATTTCTTATAAATAGTTTAGGTTTTAGGAAATTCAAATCCATACCCCCCACTAATATATGTTGAGCGAGTTGAGTAGTTGATGAATTCACCATCTGAGAGATGCCCATGATAATTTTTTCCCAATCCACAAGTAGCACAAGTTTCCATATCAGATTATAAAAGAAAAAATATCTTCCTCTGTACAAGGTTTGATATTAGAAGAACATCCTCTAAGTGAAAGTTCTAAAGTCTACTCTTGAGCAAACAAACATGGTGAAAGATGTAGACAAAAACTATCAAAATGGGGAAATCTACTTTTGAGTTTCCCGTTATCGACAATGATGAAGCTGCTGCTATGAAGAATATTTCTCCCTTAGCCTTTCCTAACTTTTATGGATCCATAATTGAAGACTCTAGACACATTTCTATTTTAGTTTGACGTTTCATGTAGGAGCTACGATTATACCATAGATACACATAAATTGAATCTATTTCTTTCTACACTAAAGGATGCATCCTTGAGATGGTTCATGGGTTTGGGAAGAAATGCAGTAACCACTTAAGCACAGATAAAGGATAAGTTCTTCAATAAGTATAAAGAAAATTAAAGACTGAGTAGTAGAGGAGGTGATGAAATCTACAAAATGGCATAGAAGGAGGATGAACCATTGGAAGACTATCTAGAAATATTCTTGTTCTGTGTTCAAAATACAAGGAACACAAGACTACCTCTTGAATCTCTCAAATTACTTTTTTTGAAGGGATTCGAGTGAGGAGGACATGGATGCCTTAATCTGATTAGAGTAGGAGAAATTTCAAAATATTCATTTGAAGAAATATGTGAAGCCTACTTAAATTACTCAAGAGCTACTATGAAGATGATAAGAAATGTAAGATCAAGAGTTGGATCAGCTACCAAAACAATTGGGGACATATCCAAGCCAGATATTGTTAGCATGTTCAAGAACATAAAGTAGGATATTTTCAATGACATGGCCACTCAATTAGATGATATGCATGAAAATGAAGAAAAGGGAAGATGTAAAGGAAACAATCACAGAGTTCTATCATGCATGCAGATGAAAGAAATCTGATTACGCAGATGCAGAGGATTTGCTAGCATTGTAGAAGAAAAGGAGGCTTCACTTGAATTTAGGATGATAGAAACAGAGGATGGAGAAGTGTTCTATGTTTCTCAAAAGAAAACCATGGCTTTCAAGGCAAGGAGGTATGTCACAAGACCCTATGCCATCATTTTAAAATTGGTATAATAATCCACATATGCAACCCCCACCTTGGGATAATCAGTAGCAAGGTTAGGCTCCATATCCTAACTAATATCAATTAATAGCGGCAACCTCAGTTTTAAGGAAAAAAATAATGGCAATAACCCCCTTAATCATGAAAGTAACCTTGGAGATGAGGGTAGCAGTGGAATAACCCAACTCCTAATTACCAACAATCCTATTATCAACCTCCTTACCCTTAGACAACAATCTCTAATGCCAAACCCCCAAGCAATCTCTCAACCAAAAATAACTTAGCTACCAACTCAACCAATGCCTAACCCCAAAAATAAAGTTGCTCAGCTATCCTACACCACCGAACCAGCTCAATACCCTACCTTTTCAGTTGATGCCAACAATATCCATCTCCGCTAAGGAAGATCACTTCCTCCACCAATTGAACCCACCATTACTAATATTGTCGATGAACCACAGATGTTGTAGACTGATCCATAGTCAAAGAAAAAAACACTGCAGATAGATATATCCACAAAAAAATCAGAAGACACTGCAACTTGGTCCATAGAAGCTGGGTAGAATTCTAGCAAGGATAAAATAGTATGCTATTGAGCCACCATTTCCTGAAAGATTAAAAGAAAAGAAGAATGACTGTAAAATATGAATCTGATTTTGATTTTGTCAACAAATTAAAGGATATTTGTGTCAAAATTCCATTGATTCAAGCCATCAAGGACGTGCCAATTTATAACAAGTTGTTTAAGGAAATATGCATAAAGAAACTAGGTAAGAAGAGAAAGGATCCATCTAATGTACAAGTTATTGGACAACTAGCTGATATTATGCTTGGAAATTCAATCTTGCCCAAGTAAATAGATCCAGAAATTCCTTTGGTAAATGTTATAATTAATGGCACAGTAATAAGAAACACTCTGATTGACTTAGGGGCAGCCATAAACATAATGAAAAAGTAGATTATGGATGATTCAAAGTTGGAAGGACTAAGACAAATAACCACAGTCTTGCATCTTGCAGATAGATCAACAATGAAACCTGAAGGAGTCCTTGAATATGTAGTGGTAATGGTAGACTCTTGTGAATACCCTACTTATTTTATTGTTCTTCAACAAAAAGAAATCTTAGGAGGATATCCTATCATCCTAGGAAGACCCATGGCTGGCCACTGTTGATGTACTCATAGGATATAGATCTGGTAATATGATTATTTCTAATGGAAGTGATACTAAAAATATCATGTTTTATCCCCTGCACAACCATTCAATGAATAAGATCAAACCATTTGGGTTGAGGAGCCAATAAGAATATCATAATTTTGTACAAAAAATCATGATGCTGAGAGAAGTCATGAACAATTAGAAGGACAAGAAGAAGATGTTGTTCTTTCCAATGTCCTGCAAAATGACTATGGAAGGAGTGAAAAAGTAGATGGTAGATTACGGTGCCTAAGATGTCCTGTGAGCCAAATTCTACCGCAAAAAAACACTATGAACTTTCCAGGTAAGAATTTCATCCTTCACCAACTTCTCCCACATGATTACATACTAAATTTTATTAAGCAAAAATGTATGTTCCATGATTTATCTCTCTAAGCAAGTGGAAATCACTAACTCCTAATGTTAAAAAATACTAAGCATGTAGCAAGAGCATTTTTTGATTCCTCTTTTGCAAAAACACAAAACAACATTTACATGGGACTATGGTGACATGCATGGGATCCATTCTAAGCTCTGTACACACAAGATATATATCAAAGAAAACTACAAGCTAATAAGGAATCCAAAAAGAAAAATGAACCCAACA
Organism: Taxus chinensis; assembly: GCA_019776745.2. NCBI lineage: Eukaryota > Viridiplantae > Streptophyta > Pinopsida > Cupressales > Taxaceae > Taxus > Taxus chinensis. The sequence continues at coordinate 645,324,110 of CM034149.1, forward strand.
GTGAGAGACATTGTGAAAGAAGAATTAAAAATTTTATTGGATTTTGGATTCATATATCCAATTTTAGACAGTCAATGGGTGTCAACCTTTTTCATTTTATCCAAAAATAATGGAAACTAGAGGATTTGCATAGATTATAGAGAGCCTAATGCAAAAAAAGGACCATTTTCCACTCCCTTTCATTGACCAGGTTCTTGAAACTCTGCATGGTAAGAAATATTTTTCTTTTCTTGATGGATACAGTGGCTATAATCAAATTCAGATTACACCAGAGGACCAAGATAAAACCACATTCACATGCCCATGGGGAAATGTTTTCTTATTTTGCTCTTACCTTTGGTTTGTGCAATGCACCTACTACATTCCAGAGGGCAATCTTGAGCATCTTTTCAGATCTAACAAATGACTTCGTGGAGGTATACATATGATGATTATAAAGTACATAGTAGTAGAAATAATTTTTAAGAGATGTAAGGAGAATAATACATCCTTAAGTAATAAAATTCTACACGATGATGTCTAAAGGAATAGTCTTAGGGAACTATCTATCATCTGATGAAATTCAGGTTGATCCAACAAAGGTATCTGTAATTATAAATCTTCTAACACTAAAGAAATAGAAGGATGTGAGGATCTTCCTGGGCCATGTTGGTTATTATAGAAGATTTATACAATATTTCAGTAAGATTGCAACACCATTATTTGTACTATTGGGAAAGGATGTTGCCTTTGAGTGGACTGAAAAATGTGAGATTGCATTCTAAACTTTGAAGCAAATGTTGACCATTGCACATGTATTAAGAGGACCTGCTTGGACCTTTCCATTTCGCATTCATATTTATGCATTAGACCATGCAATTGGAGCTATTTTGGGACAAAAGGATGGAATTCATAAACTACACAATTTATTATGTAAGAAATAACTTTGTAGCATGTTGAGCTTAACTATACAGTCACAAAGAAAGAGTTCTTGACAATTGTGTATGCTATTAATAAGTTTAGGCACTACATCACATGTTACTTAGTGTTTATTCACACTGACCATGCTGAAATTAAATACTTGATCAATAAACCAGTTGTAAGAAACATAATATTTAGATGGTTGTTACTCTTGCAAGAGTTTGATGTCACCATTATGGATAATCCTAGTAAGGACAATGTTTTAGCATACTTTCTTTCAAGAATGGAGAATAATAATGAAGAATAGGTAGTGGACGACTCTTTCCTAGATGAGCACCTATTTTACATTTCCACCAGAACACCTTGGTATGTTCATATAGACAATTATTTGGTCTTAAGTAAGACACCTCCACACTACTTATATTCTGAAAAAAATACATAGTTGAGAGAAGTGTGAATTTTTCTTGGATACATATATTTCTATTTCACACAGGGTAGGATAATGTCATGAGAAGATATATAGATGATGAATAAATATATGGTTTCCTCAAATCCTTCCACAATGAACTGTGTGGAGGACACGTTTCTGTAAAAATAAAAACATAAAAGGTGTTGAAAATAGGTTATTACTGGCCAACATTGCATAAGGATGCAACACTATATATGAGGATGTGTGATAGATGTGAAAGAATGGGTAAGCCTACCAAATTAGATGAGATTCAATTGTAGCCTCAATTAATATTGTAGCCATTTGACATATGGGGTTTAAAATTCATTAGTCCTATAGATCCTAAATCTCAATAGAAGGAATACATCTTGGTGTGCACAAATTACCTCACTAAATGGAAAAAAGTGAAAGCATTTCCAAATTAGAAGAGTGAGAAAGTTTCAAAATTATTATATGACCACATCTTCACAAGGTATGGAGTACCAAGAGAAATTTTTACTGATCAAGGTACATAATTTACTGCTGAAGTTATTTATGATCTAGCTAAGGAGTATGAAATCAAACATAGGAAGTATACACCTTACCACCCCCAATCTAATGGCCAGGTTAAGGTAACAAATAGGGAAATAAAAGGCATCTTGATAAAAACTATTGCACTCCACAGGAGAGATTGGGTAGATAGACTTTCAAAGGTAGTTTGGGAATTCAACACAATGTGGAAGACAAAAACTAGCTTCACACAATTTGAACTTTTGTATGGTAAGACTTGTTGTTCTTCCTATTGAACTTTGAGCAGAAAACACTCAAGACTACACTTGAACTAGGCATAGATTTTTCTAAAGCTCAAAGAAAGAGGATTCTCCAACTCAATGAGTTGGATGAAATGAGGAGACAAGATGTACATAATACAAAGGTAGTACAAAAATAAAGGATCAAATGGCATGATAGGTTCATCAAAACAAGGCAATTTGAAGAAGGTGACTGAGCCCTCTTATTTGACTCAAAGTACAAAGACCACATGGGAAAACTTAGGACAAGGTGGCTAGGTCCATATGAGATTGAGAAAATATTTCCCAATGGAGTTGTAAAACTCACCACCATAGATCCTATGAGGTTCAAGCTATTGGTCAATGGTCATAGGTTAAGGTTATACAAGAAGCACAACTAACAAAAGCACCTTCATGTAATAGTTTAGAGGAAGTCAAAACAAGATGGAGATGAGGACATCATAGTTAAGATAAGAAGTTGAGCATGTTGGTTCATCTTCTGAATTTCAGAAGATTGAGATATTTTGGTGGCCTTGGTATATTCAATTGTTGAATATCCAAGGAAGAATAAAAGTGTTGTGATCAGCCCTTTGGTGATCATAAGCACTCAGCTAAACATATTTAATTTTCTTAGAATTTCTATTTTGTAGGTTTTGGTGTATATGTGCAAAAGTGCATAGTGTCTGACACATGGAGATAATTCAAAGACTAAATATTCCACTTGCAACAACATGTAACAAAAATCTTATTTGTTTTCAAGTTTGGTGGAACTTATGATTGCATGAAGAAAAAATAAGGAACAATCTACACATGTGAGTGGTGATCGAGATAACAGGTACCAGAATAGAGTCAACATTCCCTCTCTGGGAATTATCTGATTTAAGTAAGGAGCCTATACATAAAAATGTTGCATATGCTTGCAACAACATCATCTGTAACATCATACAATATCAACATGCAGAAAGGAAACAATTACAATAATTCAAATACAATCATCATTCTAAGCATACCTTGAGATAAGTGCACTCATTCCACTTTATTAAAGTATCATTAGTATGGTTATTTTTAATTAATATTTATGCCATGTCATAAATGTCTTTAAATAAAATTATATGCTACCACCTTTAACCTATTGAGCTATCACTCCACGTCACCCCACTCTATCACACCACTTCACCTCACATGCTTGCTACAATAAACTCAATTTAATTCATTTCCTTTTTGCTGTGTGTGAGTTGGTCTCAGAATTAAAAAAAAATAGCACTCAAAATAGTCCCCCATAATCAAATTCTTGCATCATTGTTCCAAAATGTGTGATTTTTCCTATCAAAGCTGAAGTAATCTATAGAATTCAAAATGGGTGGAGATTTAATTCTCCATGAGCCAACTGAACATTCTCAAATCCGCAACCAACCAATTAAAATATTTCAATATTTTCATAATAGTGGATGGATGGACTACATCAAAAAATTCTAGGGTTTCAATGAATCTATGGTCAAGGAATTTTCTATGCTACATTTAAGGATGGAGAAGCTAAGTGTCAAGGGTTTAACAGTGAAGGTGGATGATGACATTTTGGCTACAGTTACTAGGCTTCCTGCATAGAAGGTGAAATTTTCCTGAGAAGGAAAATCTAGAGGTAGCTCGAAGAGATTTTTCTCGATGCAAGATGATAAATTCATAAATGACATCAAGGTACATTTAGAGACTTCCCTCAAACTCACTTTGGGTTGATATTTCCAATTATATTATCAAATATTTTACTTGCTGAGGGTAGATATTCTAGACTGAATACAGTCTATTTCAAGTTACTCAATCACTTGAAAAATGATAGGCATGTTAATGTACCAAATTTCTTAAATGAAAGCTTGAAAAGGATGAGTAGAGAATCATAGAGAGGGAGGTCAGCTCTATCCCACCATTGTCTTATCACTCTCAATTGTAAAAAATACATTGGAGAGAGAACATCCTGAACTAAATTGGGAAGATTTTTCAAGGGTTAAGAATATTGATGAATTATTGGGCATATGAAGGAGAAGAAGAAGTAGAAGGTAGTTCTTCCACTCATAAAGTTGAACCCAAAACTTCCACTTCTCAACTTAAACCCATAGTTTCCACTTCTTTTCCCACAGAAACCCTTATTTTCTAAAAATACACCACATTGCTAAAGAGAACCCCATTCCTGTATCCCTTGAGAGGATTCTCATCGCTGAAACCCTACTTGGATTTTCAACTCCTGAATCATCCACCTTCAAAGGAGTAAGAGAAAATATTCTAGGCCCACTTCTAAATCTTCCAAGTTCTACTCCTACATCCTCTAAATCCACTCCTACACCACCTAGGCATTCTCATAGACTAAAAACTAAAAATCTAAAAACATCAAATCCCACAAATCCTCAGAAACCATATTACTTGATAGTGATAAAGAAGTTACAAAAGAGAATATTGAGGCCACATCAATGGACATAGAGTCAGGGAGGTGTTGATGTTTAAATTCATGAGCAATAGGGTCCTAGGAAGCACATACGAAGGGTATGGAAGAGAAGAGGGGAGAAGAAAGTGGAGAGAAAATGGTTCAAGAAAGCCCTGCTAAACAGATGAAAGAACAGGAAGAGGAAGTTCATGCTGGGGAAACCCATGAGAAGCATGAAGGATCAAGGAGTTGTAAAGTGAAATTGAAAATACAACTCATGTAGCCATAGGATGATGAAGAAAGGATAGAAGAAGGACATTACCACATAGTGCTTGAGACAAAAACTGATGAGATAGAAATTGGGGATGATATGCCCCATACTGTTGAAGAAATTATTGAAAATATTGTTCACGGAGTTGAAAAAGAAACAACCATATGGGAAGATTGAGAGAGTACAAGGGAATGTTCCTGCAGTTACTGAGGAGATAGTTGAGACAATATTAGAGCCTACTCCACCATTGTTTCCACATGATAACATGTAACACATATGAGTGCAATTAGAGAATTTGTCAAAAATCATGCAAAACTCATTTTGCAGGAACATGGAAACACAAACGACATTGCTTGACTACTAGAAGACATCAGTTTGAAACCTATGTTAATAGGTTGCAAGGAAAATGGGAAAGGGAAAAGGAATAACTTTTCTTCCAACACCAACATGACATCAAGGAAAAGGAACAAGGAACTTAAGGCCAAGGATAAGGAGATTGCAAGGCTAAAGAAAAGTTAGGAAGATACAATTCAGGTAGCCAATGACATATTGAAATGTAGGCCACCTTCTAACATTTATGCCAGTTTTATTAAAAGAATAGATGTTACATTTTAAAGCTCACTTGTATCAACTCAGATATTCCATTTGATATTAGTGCAGCTATAAGTTTCTTTAGAATATACCTGAAAATGCCTCATGAGATTCAACTACTGTTGTGTGAATTGTATATGTACAATTAAGCCCTTAAATATGATAGGGATTGGATCCTAATACTTTATATTGGTAATATGTTCCAATTAGGGCACTATGTTCTTACTTTAACAAAGAATATATATAGAGAAAAATAGATGGAAGAATATAGGACACTTATAAAAAATGCAACCATTAATGATCAGAGGCGAAGCTATGCAAATACAAAGGAAAATTTTATTAAAGAGCATGGGAAGTACATGGAACATAGGGAAATTATATAGTGAGTATACCATAAATAAGAAATGAAGCTCATGAAGAAGCCATGGACCACATTAAATTCAATACACGAGAGATAACATATTCTTACAAGATTTTTTAGACAAGAGATGTCCCCTGAGATGTAAAGTAAAATAAATGTATTATTATCATAATATCATTCCAACTTTAAGGAGGGTAAATTCATACATTGAAGTTTCAAAAGGATGTGGAAAAAATTGGTTTCTTATTAGTTATTATACCTCAATATTCTACTATCATATACCACATAGATCTGTTGAAAAGAAATTGAATGACGAAATACATGACAAAGTCATGGACATATACAGAAGCACTGGAGGTTACTTCTTCACAGGAACCTAAAGGAACATCTACCCCGAGTTGATTTCAGACGTTTATGTAGCATCATTGAGGAGGAGCCAAATCAATATAAAGAGGATCACAAAGAAATATGAATGAGAAAATTTAAGATGTTAAGTCTGAGGGTGTGATGAGTTCATTTAATTTCCTTTCTAAAACACCTACATATTCTAGTATTCTTGTTGAGTCATTTGTAGCCCTGAAATAGTATTTCCCTGTGATACTACTAGACATTTTCATTATGACTTGAAATCATGGCATGGATATTAGTTAATATATTTATTAATAGTTTACTTTATTCTGTGGTATTGTGAGTATGAATTTATTCCTTTGATTGCAAATACGATGTTTAAATGATGATTTCGTATTATGACAACCTTGTTTTTAAGAAACTTGTTATATGCGGTAAATGATATGCAGTCAAAGGATCCATACATAGAAACTGACATGCAACCAAATGAACTCATCCAGAACAAAGGGGTCATCTGCAATAACTAATGATATACAGCCAAAGGAACTCATTTACAACAAAATAATCTCCAGCCAAAGGAGGTCACACACATGAATAAATTCTATAAGTGCTAAGGAGCTTGGAGGACATGGAAATCACACCTAATTTTGTACATGTCGATATAATAATAAATTATGAGAACTAGGAGAGGAATCAATGCCATCACTCTGATTATGCGTTGTAACCCAATAAAGAACTAGCTTATTTAATTCATGATTTAATCACTAGTTGACCAAACTGATCGGTTACTTCAAGTTATGTGATTGATTATGTAAACACCTACTCAGTAGTTTTGTTGCATGCATGTAGTCTCCAGATTTTTTGGTTAATATATGTTACTTAATCTAACTATAACTCCTACTATAACTCTATTATTCTTCATGTACCTTTGTTGTAATGAAAGATATAAAAAGGAAATGATAATGTTGAAGGGGATTTATTCGATAGATAGAGAAGTAGAGAGAGGATTTTCTATATTTTCCAACTATAATCTTCATGCTAATGAAATATTTTTTTAAGTTCTGCCCATTTTTTGTATTCACAATGCTTTAGGAGGGATTAACACCCAAGGAAGGGACCACTTGAAATTTTCTAACCCACTTCTTTGTTGTTTAATTTGATTCATTACACAATTAGATTAACAACAGTTCAATCCTTTATCTATGTTATTTTTTTTGCATGCTTTGTTTTAGCCATAGTATTTTCTTGTAGTCAGAATCTAGTTAATTTCCAAGCATTGTTATTTCTTAATTGTATGTGACAAACAATTTACCTTTATGCCTCTTGAATATCTGTAATTGTGCATACATCACTGGGAACATATTGAAATTTTACATCCCTTGGTCTAATAATTAAATTACTATAAATTAATGGACAACATACTAATTGTTGCAAGTTAATTTGAACCACTAGAGGTACAACACATTGTCTCATCCACCTCTTCGCTACAAAATTCTTCCTCTCCCTAGAGGGAAGTGATGGCCTTCTTCTTATTTTTATTATTCATGAGGGAATGTAATTTTGGATGGATCTTCCAAATTTTTTCCTCAGAATGAGTGTCAACATCACAATTCCCATGATGAAATTTAGTATCCTTCTTAGAAATAGAAGTAGCATTTTTCTTAGCTTTTTCTTTTCCTGTTTTTTTTTCTTGGTATCACCTTGTTTTCTTAAAGCATGCTGAGAGATATGTGAACTTTTATTATTATCCATCTCTAAATAACAGGATTGAGAATAAGCCTCATCTACATCTATTGGATTTGCCAAGAGAACTATTCTCCTCAAGTGCCTTTGAAGTCTACCAATGTTCTTCACCAGAAGGTCTTGGCCTTCTATATATTTTCCCACCTAGAAAAATTTCTTCTAGAACTCACTAGTATACTATTGTACATTTTGGCCTTGTTTCTTCCTGACATACTGCCAATACAAAGACCTCTCTTCCTCATAAAAAATAATATAGAATTGATTTTTGGTTAGCCTTGTGAATTTATCCCACTTATTAATTGGAAGAAGCTTCTTAACAATAAATTAATGAACATAAATTTCAAACAAAGTTAAAGCATGATTGGTCAAGTATAACCTTGTAAATGAGATCGATTGACTCTCATTGATTTTATGCATAATGAAATATACCTCAAGTTGAGCTAGCCAATTGTCTAGCTTCTTATCATTCATGTCTCCATCATAAGGATGGATCTCTATCTTTTTATCTACTCTGAATGGAGGAGGTGTAGGTATGACACAAGGCTTATATTCTTTATACTCACGAGTATATTCTTCATGGGGTCATAGTGTCTCATTTGGAACACCAAGTTTATCCATAAGAAATCCTACGACGGACTCCAATTTTCCTATGGATAAGGAAATACTTCCCACATCCTTGGATAAACTTGCAACCTTTTCCTCCAACTTGTAGAAACGTTCTTCTCTAGTTTCAACCACATCTTCTCTATGATCCTTGTCTCAGATTCCTTGCTTCCACTTCCTGGTGGAAATCTATGATTCAAAATGAATGAGGATACCTTCAATACTTTATTTTAATGTTTTGGTAAGGGGCATCTAGCTGAAACTATCAACACAAGTTAACCACACAAAACACTTGATCTAATCTACCATGATACCAATCTGATTCGTAAACTACCTCTTTTCAACAATTAACAGATCATGTTTAGTGATAATTGAATAAGTTAATTTTAACCAATATAATGTGCATGAAATAATCACAACTATACTACAAATTGAGAAATATAATGCAAAGGAGACATAAGAATTTATCTTGGAGAAACCAAAGGTGGGAAAAACTCTAGTGGGTAAGCAAATTGTTTGCCTCTCTTTATGTAATTCTCCAAAAATTCAAAGTACTACCAATAATTGGCCTACAAGAATGATTAAAACTCCTAATTATATTTTCTTTCTCACAAATTCTCAACAATGAACATTCTTAATGAACAAAACAAGAAAAAACTCCAAATTCTCCTCTTTTCTCAAACTTGAAGTCACTCAAAATCACTTCCTAGAATGAATAATCAAACTTATATTTATAGTTTCTCTTCCCAAGAATGGATGGAAAGAAGAACCAAACCATTTGGAAGCTAAGAAATTTGCAGCTGTTGAGTTTCTTGAGTTTAGCATCACCAGGGACAGGACCACCAGTAAAAATAGAGTGGCAGTTACACAACCACTAGGGTGGTTGCGCAACTGCCAATCCCTTTAGCTAGTAATTACATAGCCAACACTCTATGAAGAGCGGTGCTTACGTAATTGCCAGTGTGGTTTTGTAAATATAACCTAGAAAACTCCTGAACATAACAATGATGGCCTGTAAATGTCATTCAAAGGTGTTCGTATCACCCTTATCCTGACTTAGCCATCATTTGAACAAAGAATATGTTGAGAACCTATACTGCAAGTTTAAACCATGGAGAATACATAGAATTTGGTATTTTCAGATCCATTTTTTGATCAATAGATTTTCATCTATGTCCTCAGTGGGCCTAAATATCCAAAATCATTAAAATATGCTAAAAATTCAAAAACAGTTCCATTGCTCGTTCTTGGTGTTTCTATTGCAAGCTTATACTTTTCATGTTGCACTTTAATTATCATTTTATCTTGATACATAGTATGATTTATCCTTTTTCTATACATGTGCATTTTTATGGTACATTGAGTTGAATAAAGGATACACATGGATTGTTATGTGTTGTAGGATGGTTGAAACTTCTCTTTACCAGTTTTTTTGTGTTAATCAGAGCATCCAATTTACACTTTCTTACATACAAGTGCTATAATTCCAATTTTTAATACTTTACTTTTGCTTATCTCATTTACTCAAGACATACATTGTGTCATAATTTTTATTACTCTAACATAATAATGGGTGATTCATGTGTAGTATCTATTTTGTAGGTCACTTCTTAACCAAGATTATTTTCATCTTTGATTTTTTTCTTATTTTACATGCTTGATCTATGCTTTCACTTATTTGGGGGAAATGGCCTATGTTAGTTGATTGCTTCTTGTTGGCCTTGAGTTCCTCAATTGTCTTATGACATCCTGAGTGGTGTTCCATGTATACAAAATATTTTTTCCATGCTATTCTATTTGCGTTTCCTTGCATGCTTTTTCTTACATCTATTGGTTTATTTTTCAATTATTTGTCCTTAAAACTTTGCTATCTTTTCTATTATAATTTTATGTATGTGCCATGATATAAATCATGCACACTCCCATATTTCCACTATAAGAAACCTATAATACATATGAACATCAAATACATGTCCTCTTATTTGGGATGCATTCACATTGCTCCATCTCATGTGCCCCAAACAAGAGGAAATCATTAGATGATATTTCATCCTCACAACAACTCAAAACCAGTGAACAAAATTACATGAAAAAAATCATACATTATAGAGGTCTAAAAAATGCCTCAGAAATAGACTTGAGTCAAGAAATAAATAGGGACCAAAGTGTATAGCGGTGACCTTATTGTATGGATGCTATGGCCCATTCTATACACTTCCATGATGGGGTAGATTCAATAAAATTATCAGTTGGTAAAATTTCTCAGTAATGTCTATAGGAATTTTACTTAGGTTAAATCACAAAATTCATGGTACATGTTAGATTATGGTGGCACCAAGGGTAGGTGTAAGCTAGAACTACCTTGGTACATTGTGTCATAATTTTCAAATCAATTAGGTTCATGTTCATATGTAGTGGCACTTATCCATGGGTCTTGGGAAGTATCAATGTGATTGATATCCTTGTAGGCTTAAATTATCATTTCTCATTTCTTGTGAAGGGATGCAAAATAACTAGAATGCTCCATAAATATATATCTTCACCATGCATGGTGCATTTACATTTCTTTCTATTCTCTTCAGCACATTCCACTTGGGGATTGATCACCGCCAAGTCCTTCTAACTTGCTCAAGTAAAAATTTCAACACATCTCCATGGAAATGGTAGTGAGAGTACTCTCTCTCCCTCTCTCACAAAATAATCAGGTGTACACTTTCCTTTGTTTTAATTTTCAATTTACATATTGCTATTTTCACATCAAGTTCAAAAATTTCAAGTGAAAGTTTTATTCCATATACCATGGAAATTGACTACACTTTGTTTGCTGGTACTCATGTTGGTAAAATAAACACAACTGAAACAAAGAAAAATTCCTAGCATAAGCATAAGGTGCTCTAAGTGAACACAATGTGTTTCTACACATTCAGACGACCTTTTCTTTAAGCACACAATTTTAAATTTCATACCTAAAGGGGGGTAAATGTAGACACTAATTTTAGTAATTCATGTCTTGCAACAACATAAATTATACAATGCCTTTTCATTAGTCCACAGTTGTCCAACTTGGTCAATCATGCTATCCCCAACTATATCTCATTCATTATTACTTTCACACACAACTCATTTATTCACAAAAAAGACATATTTATCCATAAAATCATGATAAACCCTACACAATACAATCCCAAATTTCAAGAAATTCACACATGCATCCCAAACCAAAGTTCCCAGAAAGGACCATAACATCCCTATGTTATGTACCTTCACATATAATTTGGTCTATTTTTCTCCAACGATACTTTTCATAATTAAAATCCCTTTGTTACACTTATAGACAACCTTATCTACGTTTTCAATATCTAGAACATATATATAAGCTAGTTATTCATCCATTATCAGAGAAAACATCATCCAAACTTAACATCTAAAGATCCTAATGAGAATACACTAAGATAAATCACAAGAAAATCCATTCCAAGAATCCATTTAGCTCTATATATAATCTACATACTCATTCTAGGGAAATCATCTAACTAGATCTATAAATATAAAAAATTTATTAGTACTCCAAGTCAAGTTATGGAAAATGTGTAAGTACAATAATTTTGTTGTAAGATCATGGTTATCAATTTGGATGCATACATTCTAGAGATCACATACTAGGTGATAACGACATAAGGTTTGAGAGATATTCAGAGTAGTGGTGACGTTGGCAGTGCATAGGGGTTCCCACAACCCACCTAATGTTTATTTTATAGGAATTATTGGCTATTTAGTGTTTTGAAGGATCAATTAGTTGTACACCGATAATCACATTATTTTGAAGGTAAAAATTCCAAACCAAAACATATCATAAGATAATAAATAAACCCAAAAAGCATTAAGAATAGAGGATTTAAAGGGATATGAATGTACAGAAAGTCCCATAATGTAGGTACGCTTTGGACCCTATCATCCGGTTTGGTTCGTACAATAGTTTGTGATATAGTTTCAACAATGAGGCTTTGTTAGGTCATTTCCAATAGTTTTTAGTCATAAAACTAGCTCGGATCACCACATAGAGCAAGATATTATCTAAGTCATTTTCTCTTTCTCATTGCAAGTACTTTATCTATTTGATGTTCATCATTGTTTAGTGTTGTTCATATGATTATTCCTAATATTTCTGCATTTAAATTTTGAAAATAACTGATTAGGATAATATATCATTGGTTACTACCCCTATAAGAATTAACCATTTAGGTTAAATCAATAGCTAAGGTATGATTTGAGAGTGGTATGTCATGGTACCACGTCGACGAATGATGATGATCCATAGGACCTGTTGTTGCAGACTCACAGCACCCCTGGATGTAGATCAGGCTTCTAGGTTGATCACTCTAGCATCCAGTGTGATTGCACAACATGGAAACCTCTCTCCAAGTGTGGGAACTTGTGAAACTAAGAGAGTAATCTCCAGAGAAGGCTGGTTCCTGCTCCTAAACTACCTGCCACAAGCTATTCAAGTGCAGGAAAGCTAATCTAAACCTGATCTAACCATGCCAAGGAGATAGGGAGAGAGAGAAAAGGGAAAAACAGCAAAATCCTACACTAAAACGGTGATACACCAGAGAAGGAGAATGTTGAACATCTATTAAAACTGCCATGAAACAAGGAGAGGTGAGCAATGGGAAGGATGGACAGACGCATCACAAACCCAAGGATAGATTTCACACAGAAAATGTCCCAAAACTCCATGAACACAGCTCCAAACCTGCAATGAACATTCAAATATGCAAAAATACCTGTAATGAAGAGAGGCAAGAGGAAAACAAGCAAAAACGGGCAAGGATGGACAGATGCATCACAAAACACATTTTTTGCTGCTTCAGAAGTTTGCACAGAACATCATTCCATTAGTAAAAGGCAAAAAATGCCATTACAGAGCAGGGAGGAGGTTCGAACTCCATTTTCGACCTTGGAGAAGAAAAGAGGGGAGGGCAGAGCCGAACAGATGAACCACTTGTTATTCAAAATGAGCCAAATCTCTCTTTTACATTGCATAGGTCGAGCCCATGAGAGAGAAACATGGGAAAACATGCAAGCAGCCCAACCATTGACCAAAACGCATCCTTTATTAAAATCAGTGGTTGAAACATCACTTCTAGCCATGCTGAAGAAGAATGCGACCCATGTGCATTAAATCCGTTGTTGAAACGTTAGTTCTGTCTATTATCACGCGTCAGAGATGTTTCCTGATTCTCTCTCTCCAAACTAAACCAAAATTCAAGATTTACCCTAGAATCCTATAGAGAATTTCATGAGCTTTTCGTTGATATAAAGAACGTGCAGATCCGAGCTCTGGATCGAAAGATATGTTGATATGAAGATTTAGGGCACAAAACAAGTGAAAATGCGTTTTGAATTTCTTCCCGCGCTCTGCCACCTGGACGACACGTGTCGTGATCTGATTGGATGTGTTATTCTCTCTCCTTCCCTGTCCCATGGGTTTTCTTTGACTTTTTGATGACTTGGAACATTTTTTACTTTTCCTCCGCGCCCCCGCCACTTGGGACACGTGGCATGCATTGATTGGTCGACAGGGGGCACGGGGCAGACCTTTTCCTTTTAGCTTTTGGGTGAACTTCTGGCCAAATTCTCTAACTCCTCCCCGAGCTCTGCATTCCTGCTCCATAGGACACATGTCCTCTTTTTATTGGCTCGGGCTGCCCCTTCAAAACTCACCCTTTGACTTTTGGACTTTTCTCCTTGTGACACGTGTCATGATTTGGTTGGTTCTTGGGCCTGCTGGATTTTCGCGTCCATCACGTCTCTCTATCCCACTTGTCCTTGTGCTGAATTTTCCTGTTCCAGCCGAACCAACCAGTTCGCATCCTCCGCGCACTAACATCCCAGATGTCCCTGTGCGAAAGTTTCCCGTTCTGGCCGAACCGGCCGGTTCAGGTCCTTCGCGTACTCTTGTCCCACTTGCTCCCGATAGAGGACTTGGACAAATTTTCTTTCTTTCAGCCGATTTGGTCATTTCACATCCATTTGTCCCAGATGTCCCTTTGTCTTTTGGGCTGCCTGTAGGCATTTCGGTCGATCCGCGCCTTTTTGTCCCAAATGTCCCGACTGTCCCGGGGACTAGGACTTAGCCATTTTTCATGAATTTTCCTGGCCCAAGCTTGTTTTCTGCAACTTTCTCACATTTTCTCAGAGCTTGTTATTTTCAACCTGGACAGGAGAGTTAGAAAAATTTCTGAAGGGACCCTAGAAACATGATTTTTACCCTGGATCAATCAATTTTCCTGGGACTTGAGAATTCTGATGTATGTTATCAAGTCAACCCTAGGGGGGGTGAAATTGGATAACAATTTGGTGACTCAGCGGGGTCATCTGCCTGCTAGATGAAGTTACTAGTTTCCTGAAGCATCCATTGGGCATGGAGTCATGAGTTGTAACCTGCAACTGATATGAACTTTGAAAACCTCCCTCTGAGCCATTGAAACCCACTAGACATGGAGTTGTTCTCACCAAAATGCCACTGAAACGAACTGTGCAAGAGCAGAATCAGCAACACCAAAACTATGTACAGAACTGAAAATCATACATGCTCCAAATGGAACATGCAGAGTGTGCACAAGCACTTCTTCTACTGAAAGCAAACCTACCTACTCTACTGTAACTGGAGCAAAGGAAAGCTAAACAAACCCTGCAACTGGTTGTGAGAAATAGCTTCCTCTTTTCAAAATTTGCAGCTATGTAAATGATTTGGAGCTGATCATGGCTGTTAGGATGAGTGGAAAATCAAAAAGAAGCTGGCATTCCACCCAAATCATCAAGGTATCAGCTGAAAATGAATCCAATACCTCTTTTAGTTGCTCTGAATTTGGATTGAAGAGGTATGATAGCTGATCCTTGGTACTTTGTAGCTCGCCCTCATGCTCAGAAGCAAGCATGACTGGTTGTGACTCCTCCTTTGGCTCCAATGAAGCCAAATACCTGATTGGGCAAGGTCTGATCCATTTGATATGCCCATGGCTCTGATTTTCAACTCCAAGAATGGAGTCTTTTTGTAGACCTTCCTGGGTGGATGGTGTGGAAGCAATGGTGAAATTGCTCTGTCCTTTCTCTTCCTCCAATGAAGAACATGAAAGATTAAAATCTTCCAATCTCGGTTCCAAAGAGCTGCTATAAGATGCAGGATGCTGCAAATGAATGTTCTCCTTCATGATAGTAGACTCAAGTGTTTGGAATGTGGATGATGAAAGAGAGAAAGGTGGAAACTCAACTGGCTCTTCTCCATCAAAACAGTCCTCCAAATCTGACAGATAAACTGTCTCATGACTGTCCTATTGCAAATGTTCAATCTCTCCCATGGTGTTCTCTTGATCTGCAACTTGATCACCATGGTTTCCTTCACCCTCCAGAATTGAGTTTGAGAGATCAAACTCCTCTTCAGTACTCGAACTTGAAAGAGGTGAAGTAGAAAGAAAAATTGAAGGTTCTCCTGTAGCCTGCTTTGTGCTCAAAGCTCTTGGATCTGCACTTTTCTCCTCCACAACTAGAATGTGCTCCTCTTCTTTTGGATTTGGAGTAGCTTCTCCTTCCTCAAATGTTTGAATACAATCTTGCTCTTGATTGAACTCCTTCTCCAGCATGAAGTTTTTCAAGTCAAATTCTTCAATCTACTGCTCTAGAGGACAAGTTGGGACTGCAAGAACTTCTTCTTCTACTGCAACAAAATCAGCCTTGACCACCATTTTTTCAACCTTAGCCTCTTCTGTAGGTTTGACCATCAAGGGGATATTTGTCATACCAAACTTGGCAGCCAAACTTACTAAGCTCTTAATCATTTCTTCTTTTCTTGGCTCTTCCTCTTGCTGTCCTTGATGACTAATTTTTGCAATTTCTTCTTCCCTACATGGAATTGGGAATGCAAGAGGAGGGGTGGGTTGCAACTCAATTGATTTGGCAGTTTTTTGTGGTGGTAAAGGAGATGAAATATCTTGTTTCTATAGAGGAGGGGGTATTTCTTTTAGCTCTTGTGGAGAGGATGACTGTTTGGAAGGTAAAAGGAAAGAAGAATTGAGGTGTGGTGGAAGGCTAGGGGGTGGAGAAATGGATTCAACACTTGGGACAGCAGATGGGGTTTACAATTACAAATGAGATGATGCTGCTTGAGTAATGGGAAGAGAAAGACCAGATGATGGTGTAGAACTTACCCATTGACAAGGTTGTTCAACAACAGGTGTATAGGCCTCTATCTCTGCTGTCCATTGTGCAAGTTGGGGCAGCATCTTTATCATGAAGTCCAACTTCTCCTGAGGGCTAAAGTGTCTTGGAAAAGGGCCTCCCCATGGACAAGGAGTCCTGCAACCAATTCTAAAAGCTCTCATTTGAGATGTTGCTCTAGACTGCACCATATTTACCTCCATCTTTTGGATTTTCTCCAACAGACCAGCATCTTGCATCTGGTGGTCTTCATAACCAGCATACCCTTGCTCTTGATGTGCTTCATATCCAAACTGACCTTGGCACTACTACTCATATGGGTATGCATACTGATCTTGAATCTGCTCAAAATGTTGATTTGGAGGATTTGTAAAACATGTTGGAGGTGTGATAAATTGCTGTTGTAAATGTGGGTTCCATGATGGAAATGAAGTCATGATTGCACAACTTCATGGAATGGAAAAGAGTGAAAGGGATGGAAAGAAGGATGGATGAAAAATAGGTCTGCAACTTAAGAAATGGGTTGCTAATCAGATGGAGTCGCTAGATGTGTTTGCAAGTGCCTCCAAAGGCTGAAATCTTCACAGGAACACACCAACCTGCAAAAGATGAAATGGAAGACCTCTAAGGTCCCGCCGGGCGTGCCAAAACTGTTGTTGCAGACTCACAGCACCCCTGGATGCAGATCAGGCTTCTAGGTTGATCACTCTAGCATCCATTGTGATTGCATAACATGGAAACCTCTCTCCAAGTGTGGGAACTTGTGAAACTGAGAGAGGAATCTCCAGAGAAGGCTGGTTCCTGCTCCTAAACTACCTGCCACAAGCTATTCCAGTGCAGGCAAGCTAATCTAAACCTGATCTAACCATGCCAAGGAGATAGGGAGAGAGAGAAAAGGGAAAAACAGCAAAATCCTACACTAAAACGGTGATACACCAGAGAAAGAGAATGTTGAACATCTATTAAAACTGCCGTGGAACAAGGAGAGGTGAGCAATGGGAAGGATGGACAGACGCATCACAAACCCAAGGATAGATTTCACACAGAAAATGTCCCAAAACTCCATGAACACAGCTCCAAACCTGTAATGAACATTCAAATATGCACAAATACCTGTAATGAAGAGAGGCAAGAGGAAAACAAGTAAAAACGGGCAAGGATGGACAGATGCATCACAAAACACGTTTTTTGCTGCTTCAGAAGTTTGCACAGAACATCATTCCATTAGTAAAAGGAAAAAAATGCCATTACAGAGTAGGGAGGAGGTTCGAACTCCATTTTCAACCCTGGAGAAGAAAAGAGGGGAGGGAAGAGCCGAACAGATGAACCACTTGTTATTCAAAATGAGCCAAATCTCTCTTTTACATTGCATGGGTCGAGCCCATGAGAGAGAAACATGGGAAAACGTGCAAGAAACCCAACCATTGACCAAAACGCATCCTTCATTAAAATCAGTGGTTGAAACATCACTTCTGGCCATGCTGAAGAAGAATGTGACCCATTTGCATTAAATCGGTTGTTGAAATGTCAGTTCTGTCTATTATCACGCGTTAGAGATGTTTCCCAATTCTCTCTCTCCAAACTAAACCAAAATGAAATATTGACCATGGAATCCTGTAGAGAATTTCATGAGCTTTCCGTTGATATAAAGAACGTGTAGATCCGAGCTTTGGATCGTAAGATATGTCGATCTGAAGATTTAGGGCACAAAACAGGTGAAAATGCGTTTTGAATTTCTTCCCGTGCTTTGCCAGTTGGACGACACGTGTCGTGATCTGATTGGATGTGTTATTCTCTCTCCTTCCCTGTCCCATGGGTTTTCTTTGACTTTTTGATGACTTGGAACATTTTTTACTTTTCCTCCGCGCCCCCGCCACTTGGGACATGTGGCATGCATTGATTGGTCGACAGGGGGCACAGGGCAGACCTTTTCCTTTTAGCTTTTGGGTGAACTTCTGGCCAAATTCTCTAACTCCTCCCTGAGCTCCACATTCCTTCTCCATAGGACACGTGTCCTCTTTTGATTGGCTCGGGTTACCCCTTCAAAACTCACCCTTTGACTTTTGGACTTTTCTCCTTGTGACACGTGTCATGATTTGGTTGGTTCTCGGGCCTTCCGGATTTTCACGTCCATCGCGTCTCTCTGTCCCACTTGTCCTTATGCTGAAGTTTCCTATTCCAACCGAACTGGCCGGTTCGCATCCTCCGCGCACTCACGTCCCAGATGTCCTTGTGCGAAAGTTTCCCGTTCCGGCCGAACCGGCCGGTTCGGGTCCTTCACGTACTCTTGTCCCGCTTGCTCCCGATAGAGGACTTGGACAATTTTTCTTTCTTTCAGCCGATTCGGGCATTTTGCGTCCATTTGTCCCAGATGTCCCTTTGTCTTTTGGGCCACCTGTAGGTGTTTCGGTCGATCCGCGCCTTTTCGTCCCAAATGTCCCGACTGTCCTGGGGACTAGGACTTAGCCATTTTTCGTGAATTTTCCTGGCCCAAGCTTGTTTTCTGCAACTTTCTCACATTTTCTCAGAGCTTGTTCTTTTCAACCTGGACAGGAGAGTTAGAAAAATTTTTGAAGGGACCCTAGAAACATGATTTTTTCCCTGGATCAATCAATTTTCCTCGGACTTGAGAATTTTGATGTATGTTATCAATTCAACCCTGGGGGGGTGAAATTGGATAATAGGACCTAGGGATCGATCAAGGCAAGGTAGAGGATCCAAAGAGTTCAAGAGACCCAAATTATCGAGAGGTGAACACGTGGATTTGGATTTCATTAAATCTAGGTCACCAAATACACTAAAAAAATCTTCAATTAAATAAAAAGGGTGCACATGGAGGATAATCACGCGTTAAAAGAAATAGTCAAAATGTTTAAATTAGTTAAACATATCAATGGATTGAGTAAAAAAGAGGCATGAAAAAGACATGGTTTTTTGATCATATATACTAATTGGAGTCATAATTTCACATCACAATTGAAACATTGGGTGCATAATTCAAAGGGCTACACAAAAAGACCAATTTGAGGAAGAATGATGAAGAGAACTTTGATATTTTTAGGAGATATTTTCTACCACATTATACTTCATTTATCTTAAGTTAGTGATCTCAAATAATTTTTGATTTGATTTTGATTTGTATTTTCGTTCATGAAGATTTGCAAAGTTAGATATTCCATCTCAAACATCATTACAACATTGAAAAGGGGATTTGGGATCAAATTTATTTATAGAGACAATCTTATGACAAGTGTCATCCAAAATTTCCATCTAGGCTCCCAATCTCATAGTATAACCAAATTCCTCTCACATGGATCAATTTTATAACAAATTTTTTCTCACACATAGTGCTGAATCATCATTTATTCAATTAGAAATCAAAATATACTTCCATGGATTCTTTTGGAGGTCTTAATGATGATTTTTGGTGGTTTAGGAGATGGGTTTTTCACTCTCTTTGGAAAATTGGGGAATCCAGATATTGTAAAGGCCTTCCTAGATTCTATTTTCCTATAATTACATTAGTATATAGTGAAAATTTAGTTGGACAACAACAATTTAATGCTAAGAGGAAATTTGGAGATCTATATGTCTAAATTGTCTTAGTGTTTTAATTTGTGTCTTGATGAATTTTAGTTATTAAGTAGAGTGTTACCCTTTATCTTTAGTTTAAATTAGTAGAGTGAGTAAATTGAGCCTAGCTAATATAACTTCATGGATTATTGTTTCTAAAAAACTTGGTTTCTTGGATGTGCCAATGAAATCTTGGATATCTACGTGTTTAGAAATAAGGATGATGAATGATTGCTACCAATTTTTGGTTATGAATTCCCTTAGAATGATTACCTATAATTGATATGGGAGAAAGTTCATCTATTCCTTATTGGTTATAGTTTTATGATATTTTTATGTTGTAAGGTGCTTATTACACTTAGTAATTGAAAAGAATAAACCATTTCCCTTTTTTTTCCTTCCCTTCCCCCTTTTGAGTTTATTTTGATTAAGAATCATTCTATTTAGCCATTGTAAATATCATTGAGTTAGTCTTAGTATTTATCAATTCACTTGTAGATGAATATAATAAAATGGTAGTTTTCCCAAACACACCAACCCTCTGCAAGTTAATATAAAGCCAAATAGCCTCCAGTTAAATTTACAAGTCTTTAGCATTATGTACCTAGTACCACCATTATAGATATGTTTTGAAACATGTGAATTTGATTCTTCTTTTCAAGTGTTTTCTGATTGTGTATAAAATGACCCACAAAACTTAGATTCTGGATCTATAACTTCTTGATATGGTCAAATTTTTGGAAATGTCTCTCATTGTCAAACCCTAATTTTTGATCATGCAACAAATCTATTTGAACTACTAAATGAGGTCTCAAACCCTAACCATGGGGGAAATACCCTACAAAATAAACATTGGTTGGGTTTTGGGCACCACTATGCACTACTGAAATTAGCACTACTGTGAAGAGGCCTCAAACTAAATTTCATTCTCTACCTAGTATGTGATATTTGAATGAATGCAAATTTGATTTGACAACCTTCTTTGAAATTTCTTAAGTCGATTTTGGATCTTGCTAAAATACTTGGAGAAGAGATGTTTGAGTCCTTTTAGTTGAGATGGGCTAATATCTTGACTTAGTAAAAAGATTCATAATTGTAGTGATTGCCACCCTAATGAATATAGATGTTATATTGTGAAATTTAGGGATCCTTGGGTGTTTTTTGTAAGTGTTGGAAGAGAGTGTATTAATTTAGTGCCATAATATTTCCAGATTAGAACATGAGGTAGTATTTAATTTCTTATATAGGGTTTCATAAGTGATTTATCTAAGAAAGGTTGACTGAAAGGGAGTAAAATACTTAACAAATAATATGAAATTGAAAGAAAAATTGGAGAATATGCTGGTACAAGACTATACAAATTGTCATCGACCAAATATAACATCTTGACCAAACTGTATGACCATGTAAAGGATGGAAAACATTCAATATGAAGTTTGCAACTAGTCAATTGATATTTGTATATAGATTTTATACATTATACTCTCAGAAATTGATGACATGTACATGTGTGAGGATAAATTGGATAAAAAAGAGACCTCAAAATGTGCTCAGTGGGAATGGAAAGGTTGTGTTTTTCTTAGCAAGAGTGTATTGTCAAAACCAAAAGTGTCAAAGAGTAAATTGACAAATTTATGTGTCTACATAATTTCCCCCTTTAAGTATGAACCAAAATTACACGCTTAAAGTAAAATATACATGAATGTGTAGAAAAACTCTAGATTCACCCAAAGTTTGTTTTAAAGAGTCCTATTGTGTTGGTGTTATATTTATCCATGATGAAACCTATAACACAAAATGTAGTCAATGTCCATGATAAATAATTAAAATTTAACTCAAATGTAGAATGTAATACGTAATATTTACATTTGCATAAAGTGAAATAGAAAGAGATGCAAAACATGGAAGGAATAAATTTGTTTGTTTTGTGGAGGGAGAGATCTCATTAAAGGATTGGGGTTAATTGGTCTCCAATTATTCCAAAGAGAAAATAGAGTGTTAGGTGTATACAACCCAACACAAAATGTATGAGAGAGAATAATAATGAAGTGCCTAAACAATTAACTAAGAAGACTGAGTATCAAATTTATTCACAAACTATGAGATATTCCCCTTTGAGTGATAGAGGGAGGAAGGAATACCTAAGAATAACTTATCCTCTTTGATACATTCCATAAACCAAAGGAATACACCACTATAGATGGATCTAGGCCTAATTATATAAATAAGGACACAAAGTAAAAAAGAGAAGAGTGCCCCCATACCCTTCCAATGTATCACACAATATAATAGAAATTTTTATGTATTGAAATGTAGATGAAGGAAGGAGACTCATGCCCCCAATATTATTAAAAATATAGAAGAAATTGAATGCCATGGTGAAGAAGGGGTAGAGTACTTCATTCCCCTATAACTAATTTTTACTGAGTGGAGTGGATATGTAACTATTTTAGAAACCTATAACTGTATATGAAATTATGAGATTATTGGGAAAGTTGGTGTAATTTTCCATGCGAAAAATCACGTGAAAGGGGCAGGAATATACCATATAGTCCTAACCAAACTATAATTTTTGAACATATTATTGTTTTCATGGATTTATATGCTTGGTTGTGTTTCTGAGAACCTTTACCCTATTTCTACCTATATGTCACCCAATAATTATGCATGTTTTTGAAGTAGGTGTAGAATATATTTGGATGAATGCCCCATATTTTTAGGTATGTGTGAAGAACCATGTTGAGTATTTAGCTCAAAATAATAGATGTGTGCCCATGCGCTATATATATTTTTGATAATAGGTAAAGGAGGGTTGAGGGGACCCTACCTTGTACAAAGTTTGACAAATCAAAAGAGAAGGGTCAAGGGGATGACCATTGAAACCCCCTTAGTGCCACAAACCCAGACAAAAAACCAACATAGGATATAAGAGCCTAAAAGCCTGAAGTACAATAACTAATAACTGAAAACAAGAAACTAACATCAAGACAAAAACTACATGTAACCATCCTCTAAAAAGGAAACCACCATCATTCATTGATCAGTTCACCCACCATGTGCATTCATCCATTCCATTCCTTAATCATGCTAGTAATAGTTGATTTCCAGAACTGGTAATTCAGTTCATCTATCTCCACTTTAGGTCCAAACCCATCTCTTTCTTTGTTCTTTGATATTTCCATGGAGTTGATCATCTCAGCAAGTAGTTTAAGATGATGGAAAATAATTTTTATATTGAGGATGTGAACATCTCTGATATGAAGAATAATCCCCTTCATCTTCAACATATCATTATCCATTGCCAGACATCTTTCATTAGCATTTTTTAATTGTTCACTAAGAACAATAGAAGTAAGCTTCTCAAATTTTTCCTGCAACTCCGTTAGATCAATGGTCACCATGATAATCTTGTGTCTATTGATATCGGTGTCTAACATGTAGTTCTTGAATTCATGCATGAAGACATTGGATTTGACTGTAGTATCTTGAGCATTAAACAAGTTTTTCTGGGAAGTTTTAAGAGCGTGTAAAATTTTAATAACATCCTCCATATTTTTGGATCTTTTTCCCTATGAGGATTTATGGTCTTTCCCAATTTCCTTATCCTCACTACTTTCCACTTGGAAAGCTCCCTCTTCCTATTTCTCACTCAAAAAAAATAGCCCCTATCCTCTTCCTGCTGTTCCCCTGGGTCCGAGATAACCAAGTTATCACAAGGCTCGAAAGCTCCACTCTCCCAAAACTACTTTTTAATGCTTTCTTTGGCCAGATGGGATCTAGTTCTTTTAGCCACTGAATTCCACTCATCTTCCTTGCTAACATTATCCACCTCAGCTTCCAAAATATCAGTTTTCCCCCCAAAACTGACTGTAGTCCATTTAACAGAAGCCCCAATTTTTTGAATATTTTAGGATGTTGAAGACGTGGCCACGCTAAAGAACCTACAATTGTAAAAATGAAGGTTTTATGCAATGTGGAAACCATGATGCATAATAGTAACAACCAAAAGAAATATTAGATATAATAACAGAAATATTACTAATGCATGGAGGATAAGACACATGTATCAATAGTAAATTCAGATGCAATAATTATGTGAATAATGTCACACAAAATGTGTAAAATTGTAAACATAGGACATTCATGGTGTCACAAAAAAATCAAGGCCCGTAGGCCTAGAAACAAGAAAAAACAAGATAGTTATGGAGCTACAAACATGGGCAACCCTTAGTGCTGTGAGAAAATCAAGAAACATAGGCCAAAAATAATGAAACAAGAAAGTAGTAACACACACACACACAAGAAATTCTGCATGAAAAATAAGAGTACCAAAACATGATGATATTATATAATTGTCAATATAGATGAAACAAGAGATGTAAATGATGCACAAGAAACATTTTTCAATAATAGTGAAATACTCTCCAAATATCTTATTTCTTCCATGAAACCTGGCTCTGAGATGATCCATGTATGATTGCAAGTGGCCCACAACTTATGTATAAAATATAAATATCATACACATTTCAAGTGAAACATGCAGAGAGTACACAAAACTTATTACAAATAAACATATCACCACAAGGATTGAGGAATATGCACTCAATCAATGATCAACACAACAAGAGGAGGGAACCTCCAACAACATAAGACACAAATATTTACAAGATGTAATAAGATAACTTAATGGGAGTGCTTGGGATAAATCCCATTGACCAATGGGATTCGCAATATATCTCCATCAATATTGGCTAATAAAAAAGAGTTAACATCTTTGCAAGCAGTGATAATATATGGCCCACTCCAAATTGCATAAAACTTAGAATGCCACCCCAGGTTTATCTCTATCTACATTCCACGTAAGTACCATACCTCCAATTTTGAAAGTCTATAGATTATATTTTATTTATCAAACCATTACTTGGTAGATATTTAGTGATCCTATAACCTATCCATGGCTGATTTTCTTAGTTATTCAGGCTCAAATAATTATGCTATCTATAATTTATTTCCCTTTGATTCTTCTCCTTCAAATTCTAAATTTTTTTTACTAGCTCCAATGAAGGGAGTTCAAGTAATAATGGGAGTCTATCTTCTTTTACCATATACAAGAGAAAAATGGGGAATTAGAAATTTCTTTGTTTGGAGTGATTCTTTCAGCTCAAAGAGTGTTCTTTACTTTAGTATGACATTGTCCTTTAATTGATATTGCATAGTGTCTCTTCATGATCATGATCATGTTCTTACTAGTTGATTCCTCAAAACCATTACCTTGTGGGTAATAATTTGAGGAAGTATTCAATTAAAATCCATTTATAAGATTCTAATCATATATTTTTGATCCTAAGAAATTCCTTAACATTATTATATATAATAGTTTGAGGGGCCCCTAAACCTTGTTGCAATGTTTTCTAGGAAATTGAGGATGACATGATTCAGTCTTCCTCCTTGAATGGTATAGCATCCTATGTCCACCCGGTGAAGTAGTCTATTGATGTTAAGACCCATTTGTGACCTACACTAGATGGAGGATTGACCATGCCTAATGAAATAAAACTCCCCATTGAGAAAATGGCTCAATTTCACTTGAATAGGATGAATGATGAAGGGTTGTCATTATTATTCTTTCTTAGTGAAGAAAGATTTTTTATTTACATCTTATGACCCATTGGTATGCATTTGACAAATAATGTGGGCTAAAATTATCATTTTCTCAGAGGATATTTGTCATTGTTGTAACCTTAGACTGAGAAATGTCCCACCAGAAACATCCATCATTGATTTTTTCAAATACTTTATCTATTTTTTCTCCCTTAATCCACCTTTAGTAAAACACCATCCATTATTCCTTTTGGTTACAGGATTTCGTGTGTTAAAACATTTAAGGAATTGATTGCAACTTGGTGATGACTTATTCTTAATCTTATTCAAACCAGGAGGAATAGTTGCTTGTCTGCTAGAAATGTTATCCATGTTGCTCATCAAAATTACATGGCCAGGTTGAGCTTATTTTTCTTATGGGTTTCAAATCTTGTGTAGGTTCTTGCTAGTGAATATTACCCTAGTCCTATTGATCTTTAGTTGTTTTATCATATTTCTCTTCCATGAAAAAATAAGTATTCTTCATGATTTTCCTGAGCATCCTCAAGGAAAGTTTGGTCACACAATGATATACCTCTAACCAAATTTTTGGCCTTGATTATCACTATCAAAATCCATAATCTAGGTCACCCATCCTAACTCTTTTCTCATTGATTTTCTGCCCCCATGATGAAATCTCTCACATTAGGATGTGAGACTAAAAATTTGATATGGTTGGTGGCTAAAAAAGTTTTAAATTTATTAAGAGCTTGCAAGATGGTGAAAATACTATTTTTCTCCAAATGTATTATACTTAATTTTAAATTGATTAGTCATATGTTGGCACTATAAATAAAGCCACAAGTTTCTCCAAGCCTTCATTCCTCTTGGGGAGTAAGAATTGTGGTTGTACTAAGATCTGCGTGCATAAGTAATAAAGGATGAAGGATCACTTTGTGAAGTAGGGATTGATGAGTGTTCGGTGCTTATACTTAGCCATTTTCACGATCAAGGATCCATTTTTCGTAGAGATAGCGTGTCCTTAGCACTTAAACCAATTGGAGACTTGCACGTCACATGCATTGGATATTTTTGGGATGATTGGATACAAAGTGCTTTGCATGGAATGCATGCTAAAGATAGAATGATAGATATAGTTGACTAAGGGAGTTATTATTAACACTTTTGCATTAAGTCTATTTTTGTAACGGCGCGTGGATAGTAATAACATGCAGACCTATTTTGGGATTAGATAAGCGGTGAAGGGAAATTACCCATCCTTATAAATACGTGTATTAACTTGTGTAGAATTAGATAGATAGACATACGTGTGGAACTATATAGTGAGATTATGCATATTTCAAATCTAATACACGCATGAGCGTATGCTACTGTTATTGTAAGAGAAGCTTTTTTGTGTATATTAACTAGAACATTTGATATAATGGAGGATTATGAATAAAATCAAGTGTTAGTTCTCATGGGTTCTAATTCAGTATTGTGGCTTGATTTGACAAAAAATGGTTACATCTGTCTAAATGCTATATGTTCCCTAGATTTAGATCTAATATGCACTTTATATTGATCATATATTATTTTAATAACTAAATGATTAAAGTATTCATCATGCTAACATCTTTCAATAACCATCCCTAAAGAGGGACCTGGTACCTTTGTGCACTTCGGGTGAGTGCTTAGTCTAGGATGAGTGATGTGCCAGGGCATGTCTAGGTCTTATTGGGCTTATCTATTGAATTAAATAGGCTGTATCATTGGTTCCATTATTGAGACCCTCTTTTTCAGTTTTTTCACAGATGGTTAATACTTAATGAAGACATACTGGTTGACCTTAGCAAGTGTTGAAGAGTGGATACACGATTTGGAAGAAGAATATGCATGACATTTCATATTCACTGGATTTGAGTTTAACGCACTTAACATGTGGGTGGAACAAAATCTGTATGAGAAATTTATATAAGAGATTTTAAATGCTATCTTTCTAGTAGAATTATACGTGTGGCTGATTGCCTATGCATCTAAGTGGAATTAGAGGAATCTCACACTTTCTCTTCAGACACTAGGAATAATTCCCAAAAAAGGCCCTTTATGATGCTATGTAGACTAGTTTTGGATCTTCATAGCTGTGGATACTTATATGGTTCCATGGTGTTTTGAATAATTATATCTTCAAGGGTGAGTACTCAATTTCCACTTATTCCTGTCTAGAGGTAGCTGAATTCCATTTTTTACGATATCCAAGGGGAACTTACCTGCAAGGCATTCCACTGGAAATCAAGATCCTGATGGTAACTTTGAATTTGGAGAGTAAACCGATGGCTAACTAAACCCCACCATGTGTGGGGACAGGAGAAGGTTTGGTGAAAGATGGAAGACCTAGTGGCAGAAAGGTAGAGAGAGGAAAGGTGGCTTAAGTATAATGAGGCACATGAGAGGGAGATAGAGAAGCAATGTGGACCATTGCAGAAAAGTATGGAATTGAGGAGAGAGATGGATCCCATGAAGGATTTGAAGTCTCACGTAGAAGACATGGAGCCAGAGCATCAGGAACTCCCCCATCTTGGAAAGCATGATAGGGATCCCTCCTTGGCCTCACGATAGAAGTATGCCAGCAGAGACTACCTGGGCCATCAGGCGCGCATCTAAATCCACCTCGAAACCTTGCCCTTGCATTTGGGTTTTCAGCATCTAGTACACCAAGCATTCAACAAGCTAGTTCAAACAATGGGAGAGTAGGAGTGAGTCTTATAAGAGGCACAATAATGGCAACACAAATGAAGTTCGTTGTTATATGGGAGTACCTTTTTCAGGTGTATCATCATCATAGAATACAAGCACAAAAATTTTTGGATTAACTTCTGGGAGTAGTAACGCTTCACAGACTGTCGAGGGTACAATTCAGTTCTACTATTGGGACACAAGGAAGTACATCTTCTGGTCTGACCCCAGCTATAGGTTTGGGATCAGGAGGCATAGGTAGCTCTGGTTCAAGGTGGATCTGGTGGTTGTAGAGGTAGGGGAAACACAAGAGGTTCTGTATCAGGTGGGACAAGGTCTGCACCAACCCCAAAATATTTACATGGAGATGTCTCTTCATCTTCTAGAGTATAGGGGCATAGAAGATGCTGTTGAACATGTGCATATGTGTGAAATACTATGGCATGCAAAAGGAATCATGGCTTCTGAGCATAGGGCAAGCCAATTTGCTACTACATTACAAGGGCATGCACACAACTGGTACAAAATTTTTGACCCATGATCAGACTTGTGTAGACTATACAACTTTAAAAGATGCATTCCTTAAAGAGTTTCACATCCCTGAGTTTGAGCAGAAGAGTATAAGTGCACTCAAGGATATTAAGCAAGGCACTACTGAAAGTGTTAGAGAGTATGATGTCCATGGTTTAAAATGATGTTATCTAAAGCTTTCTTATGACATACATGCAAGCCATCATGCATAATGGTTCATTGGGGGCTTTATTACCCCTTTTAGAAGGGCATTATCACATAAGACATACACTGATCCACATGAAGCACTTGAAGTAGCCTTGCATGCTGAGGCAGTTGGAAGCATAGATACTGGGGTGAGCCCATTTTTAGAAGCACAAATAGTAGCTATGGAAAATAAGTTGGAGAAACTATCAGCAAATTCAGCACATGAGACACGCACATGGATTTGGTGCACAAATTGTGAAGTAGAAGGTCACACAAAGGATAGTTTCCTCATAGAATCAGTGTGACTCATTACTGTTGGATTGTGAAATATTCCATTTAAACCATGATGCTAGCCATTTGCCCATTATTACAACGTGTGATAAGGAAGAATGTTTCAAGCTACTATAAAATCTGCAGGTCCATGACTCATGACACGGAAGACTGCCAGCTGATTGGTCAGATCCATGATGCTATAGATATTGGTGTATGACAGACAGGAGTTTCAGATAACTCTAAGGGAAAGAATGAGCATCAGAATTGGGATCACAATCAGGTCACACTATGATCAGAAATGAAGGGACGTTTTGAAGGTGGTCATGGCAGAGGTCAAGGATACCATGGTGGATTTGGAGGATGAGGCTGTGGTGGTGGAAGAAGTGATTTTCCTCATGGAACATGTTATACATGCGGATCTATTGACCACTACATGTGTGAATGTCCTCAGAATATTACATGTTCTTTTTGTGGAAAGAACCATAGCTATGAGGAGTGCCCAAACTTGTATGAGCATCTGAGTAAGAAACATAAAAAAGAAAACAAAGGCACAAGGATGGTTAGGATACAATGCATTGTTGAAAATCAATGGATGCCTAAGTTGGAAGTAGATTTGAGGAATTGCAAGTGAAGATATCATGACCCGCGCTGAGGCAGCACGTGCCAGAGAAGCATTGTAGCAGAAGCCTACCATCACTAAGGAGGAGGTTCTTCATGCACGGTACCCAGATCCTGCCTATCAGAAGGAGGTTTATCAGGAAACCATGGAAGTTATTAGGAATCTTCAGGGTGAGATATAGTACTTAAAAGAGAAATCATGAGAAGATGGAGCAAAATAAAGTATCAGAGACGGTCCAAACTGATATAGATGACTTGAGGAAGTGTGAAAAATGTTGCGCCAAGAGAAAATATCATTCCACTATTAGGGAGTTGGTTAAAAGGAAACACTCCTGCATGCAAGTATTGAGACTGGATGACAGATCCTACATGCAAATCTTCCCCCTCATAGCCTAGATTATGATAAGGAAATCACTCTGAATGCTGTTGTGGATGGGTGGCTATTGAGTAATATATTGATTGATACATGCATGGAAGTCAATGTTCTTACCTTGGATGCATGGGTACAAATGGGGAGACCCCCATTACAACCATCCTCTAATGTATTGTTCATGGCTAATCAGACTAAGGCCACTCCCATCGGAGTTTTGAAAGATGCATCCATTACCATACAAGGAGCCAAGTTCACTGGAGACTTTGAAGTTTTAGCATGCTGGCAGAGTCAGATAGCTTCCTAGCTCTATTAGGGCGTCCTTGGTGCTATGAAAATAATGCTGATCTTTGGTTCAACAAGGGCTATATCAGTTTTGAAAAAAAGGAGGAAAGAGTTATTATCCCTTTAATAGATGGAAAATCTGTGCCCTATGTTGAGCCCTTAAGTGAAGAAGATCTGAATAGGATTTATGTATGCACCATCTGAGATCCAAAGATAATTGAGCCAACTAAAGAAGGAATAATTTAGTGGGAGGATGCACAGTCTATTAGTGATACTACAAGTGTTTCTTGTGATAATTGGGCTCACAACACTTATGAGTTGGTAGGGTGCAAAGTAAAGATCATATTTCCTAGAGGCACAAAACCGTGTTATGTTAGGAGGATAGGTAATAACTTGGTACCTTGTTACACTAAGAGAAGGAGATCCTATGGTATTCCTACGTGCCATGGAAGAAAAATGGATAGACCCATTAGAAAGAAGAAATATGCTAGCATATACATTACGTGGGACAGCAACATGCTGGTGGGTGGCCCACAAGGATAATCTTGTAGGATGGAATGAAATTAGGATTACTCTTGCTACTAGGTTCTTCAGGAGAAATGCACCTACTCAAATATGTACTTATCATGGTAATCAACCTGTTCAGCACCATTTAGAAGTGTGAGAGACTCTAGACAGAAGGGAAGGAATTACTTTACCACCTTCACTATGGGTACACAAGTTTTATTCCACTTTACAAGTTGCACACGTGCTTGGTATGTATATGCAGAAATTCATCGATATACTGGAAATTGGAAGGATTTAATTGCAGGAATGTCCCATATGTTTGAATTATTCTCTACAAAGCCTCCAATGGAAGAAGAATTGAAAGTCATAGAGTGCTTAACTATGGGGGATAGTGCCAAGGATGAAGAAATCCTTCATGAGTTATTAGATAAAGAAGAATCAGGAGCACGTCTTGATGAAGAACCAAAGGCCATGCGAAACATTACTTCAATGCGCTTGCCTTGAGAAAGAGAAAGGAAAAATGGTCTACCTTAGTGGATGACAAAGAAGTAGAAAATATGGATGTAAACCATTCAATAGTAGGCGTGAGGTATTGGATGGTGAAAATAAGACCACATGCACCTATCATGAACCTATGAAGACAAAGAAGGTGAATATTGGAACAATATTGAGCCTAAGGAAGCCATAATTGGAGACTATTGGTCAGACTTTGAAGTGGAAAAAATCATAGAGTTACTAAGGGATTACCAAGACTTATTTCCTAGGGGGTACCATGAACTTAAAGGCGTGCATGAATCATTAGGGGAGATGAAGATAAAGCTTAAAGAGGGTGCGTGCCCATGTTATAAAGAGACCTTACAGAATGAACCCTAACTTGCATGAAAAGGTCAAAGAAGAGATTGATAAAATGTTGAAGTCTGGGATTATCAAGCCCCTTGATGACTCAAAAGGGATTATCAATTTAGATGCAGTGACGAGCCATAACATGATGGAGTTAGAAATAAGATAAGGTCACAAAGAAAGCATGGCATGATAGGCACATCAGGGATAAAAAGTTTGAGACTAGACAGATGGTGCTCTTTTATGATTCTAAATATTTTTGCCATTTAAGTAACTCAAGGTACATTGGTTGGAGCCACATGTTATCACCCACATAATTGAAACTAACACTTGTTAGTAAGAGGACCTTGATGGAATATGGTTAACCGATTACTTCAACGGGAGTAGGTTGAATCCCTACTATAAATAAGTCTTCTTGGTGTTTGTAATAAGGTAGTGTTTCCATTTAGATTAGGTTTTCAATTCTGCATTTCCTTAATGTGTTTCCTTTTTTGTCACTATGCTTTGTCAATTTAGTTGTGTGTGTTTGTGTAATAAGCGCATTTACGCACCAGAAGCTAATTACTATTTGAATAATTTTATGCACAGAGGACTGCACATACCCTTAGTGTGGGGTAGGTTATTGATATCTAGGTACAAGACTATTGAAAATAATTCCACATGAAAGGAAAAAACTGGTATGGGTGCTATTCAAAGGTTAGAGAATTGAAATAATCTAAATAGAGATTTCTTCTAGACATGGGGACCATATAAACAGATGAATGAAGAAACAAGTATAACGTGAGGTAAGTAGAGGCCAGGAAAACTACCAGTGGAAGGCATAGTGATGAGGTACTCAGGCGCATGAATCACACTAAAGAGAAGTCTACAGCTGAAAGGTAGGAGGCGCACGCTAGAAGGTTATAGCTTGGGTGTGAAGATGTACCGCATGGAAATAATGAAAATGGTCAATTAATGAGAGGATTGTTGGTAGGTGGAGGAGTAATAAATGCACTAAATTTTTGAAATTCTATATAAGGATGGGATGCAAGTTCATTTTTACCATTGTAATTAAGGGAATTTGAAAAGGGTTAAGTGTGAACGAGCCGAGAAATCATGTTGAGGTGAAAAGAGTGTGAAACCAGATGTGAGGAGATGGGTTGTGCGTAGGAGAAGCTTGCATTCCCATAGGAGAAGGGTTTGAGTAAAGAAGACATGTTACAAATGAGTTAGGCACATGTGATTTCCACTAGGGCATGGATATTTAAGCTAGGGTTTTGAATTTCTCGACTACAGAGGGAAGAAAAGAGATATTGTTTTAAATGGCACCAAAGAAAGCACCTGCAATAGGAGATAAAGGGAAGAAGAAGGTTGAGGTGGAAGAAGAAATTGCTCCCGAGAGTAATTTTTTAGAAATGCAGTATCCGGAGGGTTTGATTATGGGATAAGAATGGGATTCCCATATCCGCCAATGTAAAATCAATGTAACCATCTTCAGACAATAAGAAGGAGCTCAATGTGTTGCTGAGAACAAAAAAACAAGTGCACGACAGAGGATATGCTGGTATATGATGACGCTGGAGAGAAGTTGCTGAAGAAAAATGGAGTCTACCAGTTGTATGAGCTGCCATACTTTGGAAAGTATGAACCATTGTATCGGTGGTTGATGAGTAGATTCCATGAGGACTTCTTCTACTTCACCGGATGGAGGGTAAGAATCATAGCTACTTTAATTTCAATGGTGACAGGACTAAGGGCCTCAGGGTTAGATCTGGATAATGATTTAAATGATAAATCTATAATCCTAGAGATGAGGAAGGAGTTGGGGTATACCAAGGTTCACTCGGCATGGACATTGACAAGTTGAAGAAGTACCTAGTAGTGTAGGTAGCTGCACATCTTGTGACAAAGCTGAATGACCAAGGAAGGTGGTCACAGGTAAACACAATGTGGTTGCACATCACCAAGAAGATGTCTCAAGGAGTGGTCTACAACATTGCAGATCACATAGAAAAGACAATCATTGAAGAAGCATGGATAGGTGACAGAATAAGTTTTGGTGTTGTATTATTGTCTTTAGTATTCATGGAGATTGGGGTGCCTGATGGGCCAAAGGAGAAGATTTGGGAGTACCCCACGGAACACAAGTCACATGCGGAAAGGTTTGGCAAGTACTTGTGTGATGGATCAATGAGTGGACCATTCAAGCAGAGGGAAGAGATGTGGTATGATAGAATCCATGTGGCATTTGAGGAAGAGTGGTGCATACCCAAGGATTTTCCTTCAATGGTGGGTAAGGCAGTTCAGTTTTTTGTATACCAACATTTTTGCATCGCATGATTTGTGATAAAGGACAGGGCTTGGAGCCCATGGTGCAAACTACTGTATTCCTTCACAAAAAGGTATTTTCAAGCATCAGTTCATTGGTTCTCAGACGCGTTCCACTTAAGTTTCAATGCGGACAAGGTAGATTGCGACTACCACACCATGAGGAAGAAGTATGTATATCCAGGGTGCAATGCATACATTGAAAGACTTATTTCATATATTATAAACATGAAACCTATAAGCTTGGAAGTTGGGGACAACAGGAGCAATGCTTGTGTACCTATAACTCAAAACCAAGCTGGAGAACACAAACTATGTGGATAATGAGTTTGTGCTCCCAAGGCTGCCAAAGGGTAAGCATACAATGGAAAATGTAACAACACCCAAGCCCACAAAAATAGTTCAAGTTAATGATGAAGAAGAGGAGCATGAAGATAGTGGTGGTTTGGAACAAATAGGTAGAAGACAACCTCCAAATAAGGATGAAGTTGAGCATGTAACTACACCACCATAACTACAAGAGGAGGATGAAGAGGGATTAGGTGTGGACTAAGGAGAGTGTCGATTCAAGAGAGTGTTTAGGAGAACAAAGACCCAAGGTGCTACTCCTGCAAACAGTGCGTAGATCACCTTGAATCTCTCCATAAAGAGAGACAACTGAGAAAAGGAGAAGGAAATTAAAGTTGAATGAGGAAGCGGAAGAGTCTGAGGAAAGTGCACCCAATTCTCCTACACCTCTAGAGAACGTAGAAGAACAAAAAGATGAAGAAATGAAGGATGGAGAAGAGGAATAAAAAGGAACAGATGAGACAACAACTGAGACTTTTCAGGACATAGAAACACAAGTCCCAAATCTGGAAGCCCAAGTTCATAAGTAACCTAGGTCAAGAAGAACATAGTGGGGATCATACATTCTACCAGCCATGGGCTATGCTGAGGACACAGGTAAGATTGTTCGCACCCCGTTTCTAGAGAACACTGACACAAAAGGAGTTATATGGCTGGGAGTTAATGGATGAAGATATGGAACATAGTACACACAAGAATGAAATTGTCATGGTCAATGCACATGCACATGGATGAATTACATTTTAATGTGTGAGGAGGCATGTATGTCGATGAGGTTGAAAAATACACCTCAGGCTAGACACATAACAGTAAAGCCTACTATTATGTTAGATGAACAGGTGAGTAATGCATTAGTAAAAGTCTTGACATAGGTGGCACGATGGAATATGGACAAAGATACCACAATTAGGGTGCTAAGTGAAGAAATAAAAACTAAGGATGAGGAGATAACACGCCTATAGCAAGAAAGAGACTTAGCGCAGAAGAAGAATGTTGTGTTTATTCACATCACAGAGGAGATTGGTGATAATGTCATGAAGGCTAGGCCACACTTAGAGCCAAAGGTACCTAATATGTTTCCTTCGACAATACATTATGTAAGTACATTAGTGGATTTAGTGCTTGAAGATGAACCTTTGCACATGCCAGTGCCAAAGGATCCAAAATAGGAAGTGGAACAAGAAAATAATTCAGTGATGCAGAAGATTGCATCATATGAAGGATTGCTTAACAGCTTATAGGAGGAACTAAAGAAGGCGGATCAAGCACTGAATATTTGTACAGTTCCAGAGGATGTTATAAGGACTAGGACCATTTTAGAAGACAATGAGGTCCTAAAGGCCATAAAGGATGAGACATTGGAACATGCATAATGGTTAGCACTTGTTAAGAAGAAGCATGTGAGGCCCTTACAACAGCTCTCAGGAACCACATAGGGAAAGGCTGGATGAGCTTGGGAAACTCATCACTCAGAAGATGGACTTGTTGGAAGGGAGAATGACTGGCATGTCTTATCATTGTGTTGGTCCTACAGAATGAAAAAGGAGAGATTGCAAGAGATGAATTAGAATCAATTGCAGTGGATATTATAGAGAAGGAAGAGGCCGCACTCAGTGACTAGTAGACATTAGAGGTGGAAATAAAAGAGGAATATCTTGAATTGATTATTCCAGTTACAGAAGAAGATATTGCATGAAAGTAAAAAGTCATTCTTTTATTCATCCAAATTCTTTCTATTCTTCTATTCATATTCTTTGATTTATTTTGGAGACAACCATTGTCTAGGGAAAGAAATGCAACTAGTGTGGGGTAATGTTGATCAATCAGACCTTGGCACTTAGTGAAGGAAATAAAAAGGTTCACATGGGAGAAGTAGAGCACATTCAAAGGTATGGAAGTATTGGAAAGGATCACGTGCGTGAAGAACAGAAATAGGTTCGGGACTTAGCCGTTTTCACAAAAAGGATCTATTTTTGGAGATAGCGTGCGGAGCACTCAAACCAATTGAATACTTACGTGTCATGCATTGGATATTTTTTGAGGATCATCTATGAAAGCACTTTGCATGGACACGGGCCAGGAAATAGATCTACTACTGTCAGTTAACTAACAAGTAGTCTATTGTTAGCACACTTGCATGTGTGGCTATTTTTGTAATGGTGTGTGGCTAATAATAGCATGTGACCTATTTTGGGATTAGATAAGCGGTGAAGGGAAAGTCCTCCACCCTTATAAGTATGTAGTAAACTATGTAATAATAGAGACATGGAGATAGAGAGGGAGCATACAAATGTGATAGCTGAGATATAGTGAGATTATGCTGCTAAATCTGTTACACGCATGAGTGTATACTACTGTTATTGTAATGAAGCTTATATGTACATATTACATCTAATATAAAGGAGGTTATTGGAATGAATCTAAGATGTTAGTTCTGTGGTGTTTAATTTAATACTACATGCTTGATGTTTTTTATGGTTCATCATGGTTAAATACGGTTATTCTCTAGATCTAGATTTGGAATACACACTGTAGGAAAGATATAATAACTATATGCATACTGAATGCTGTAAAGTCTTCATCATTCTAACATCCTATCTAAAACAACCCTAAGGAGGGACCTGATACCTTTGCATGCACTTTCGGGTGAGTGCTCAGTCTAGGTTGAGTGATGTGCTAGTGCGTCTAGGGTCTTATTGGGATTGAATTACTGAATTCTAGGCTGCATCAAGTTTGAAATACTTAAATGTTTTGCGAAAGAAAGACACATGCTGCTCCACACCTTCATTGTTCTTTTAAATAAGAAAAACAACTATGCTAAGATCCACGACATAAAAATAAAAGATGAAATCCTTTGCAAAATATGGATTAATGTGTGTTTTCACTTGATCTATCATAGATTTGATCATGTCGAAGCTTTCTCTTCCTTCTGTGGTCTATTTATAAATAGTGTCTTTTCTTAGCATTAGGGTGATATGCCTGACTAGTCCTACAAAGCTAGGAACGAATTTCCTAAAAAAGTTGATCTTGCCAAATAATGGTCGGAGAACCTTTTTATGAGTTGGAAAATAGATGGAGAGGATGGTGGAAATTCTTTCTAGGTCAATTATGCTAAGATTGCACTAATTATCCTCTTTCTCATCATTTCTATAATAATTAGTGCTTTTCCACTAATTAGCTAACATTCCTCTTCATATTTGTTAATTAACAACCTTTTTAATTAATTATCCTTCCTATCATTAAGGATGTCGATTAATGACCTTTCGTTAATTAATATCCACTTCTACTTGGGTTAATTAATTATTATTAATTAATTATGCTCGCAACTCTAAATCAATAAATTACCATTTATTGGATCAAATTCCTCTCTTACATCCCACAAATCATACTAATTTTCCTCTAATTAGCTTCTATAAGCTTACCTCTACCTATTAATTAATCACCTTTGATTAATTAAAACATCCCCCAACTCCCATGACTTACTAATGACAAATTAAACTCTTCTAAATCAAGATTACCTTTTATAAAGAAACCTTATCCATTCCTAATCTTGTTTTACCTTTATCCCACATTCATCAATTTTCTAGCCTTGCCTCTTCAGGAAAGCTATATAAAGAACCCTCCTTCTTACCTTTCTTCTTACACCATGCTTTGAATAGTGAAAACTATAAGCATTTTGATCTTGAGCCATTCTCCATTGTTGGAAATAGCTTCTCCATCTTGCATCCTTTCACTCAAAATTGAGTAATATGGGAAGATCCAAAATGGCCTTGTAGCCATTCTTGGTGAGATTCCATTCTCAATCCTTGAGATCAAGTAACAATCCACTTTGATTTCTTATGTTCTTCATAGGTTCATAGTTTAAGTTAGCAATCATAGAGAGTAGGAAATAACTTAGCATGTAATTTCATTTATGCATTGAAGAAGCATTTCCTTTAAGCTCTTATCTTGATGGTTCATTGTTTAATTAACATTTGATTTTGAAGCTATGTAGATATTAGTTTCAATTTATAGCTTAGTTAATTATACATGAGCACATATGACATGCCCGGTGGGACTTACTCCATTGTCCTTTGCACTTAATTTCAAGTTTTTGTAGTTAAGTTTCAATTTTGGTTACTAACCCTCTTTTGCATATATTGACATAACTTGTTTTTCTTAACTTGTTTTGTTGAGTTTACATGTGTTGAGTCTTCCTTGTAGGTATAAAATGAGGTGAAGTGCTATCAAAATTGGATCTTGATGGGAAAATTTCAAGATTTCTCCATGTTTTCATTTTTAGAGCTTCATTTTTCAACATTCTACATGCTAGTTTTGTCAATTTCTTGAAAATATTAAATTCTTGAGCATGTAGGTTAGTGTTTGATAGTGCTGAGTCTTCTATTTACATATTAATGTGGTGGGTTACTCTGTCAAAATTGAATCTTGGTGAGAAAATTTCAAGATTTCTCCATGTTTTCATTTTTAGAGCTTACTTTTTCAACATTCTACATGCTAGTTTTGTCAATTTCTTGAAAATTTTAAAGTTTTTGAGTATGTAGGCTAGGTGTTTGATAGTGTTTTCATTTTGAGTCTTATATTCATATATTAATGTGATGGGTTGTTGTCAAAATTGAATTGGTTGGAAAAATGTGATGACCTTTTTGCAGATTAAGGGACATTTTTTTTGACATTTTTTGAGTACATGTTAAGTGCATACCCATGAGCATAAGAGCATATGCGTAACCCATCTTCCGAAGGCCATAAATTTTTCTCCCAAACTCGAAATGAATCCATTTTTTTTGCGTTGGAAAGGTATTGAAGTGAAATATGCAATGAAAACATAAATTTGGGATTTATACTTACATAAATTATAGGTTTTTCCTTTATTGTAAAACTGGTCATTTTCTAACATGTCTAATGTTTTGATGAATGTTGTATTTCCATGCTTTACTTGATTTAGACCAAAGCTTGTGTATGCTCTTCTCTTGCACATTTTGGTGATCTTGAGAATCAAAAACAACTTTGATCTCTATCTTTTTAACATTTGGATTAACTTGGAAATTTGATTATTCATTTTGCTTAAGGGAATGAACCTTTTACAAAGCATTTTTTTATGGTCCTTTGATTTGAAGTTTTCCATTTCTATCTAGTTGGGATAAATTTTGTGTATGCTCTTCTCTTGCACCTTAGGGTGATCTTGAGAATAAAAATCAACTTTAGTCTTCATTTTCTAACATTTGGTTAATTGGAAACTTCATCTTTCATTTTTGGCTTAAGGGAATGAACATTTATCAAGATTTTTGTATGGTTCATTAATTACAAAGATTTCCTTTACTTTTTAGTTGGATTATTTGTTGTGTATGCTCTTTCTCTTGCATCCTTGGATGATCTTGAGAATCAAAATCAACTCTTAATCCTCTTTCAAATAATGTGATTTTCTTGGAGAACTACTAAAATTTGAATGCAGGACCTAAATATGCTTGCCAAAGAAATTGAGATCGAAACAAAATACTAATGCAATTTGATGCAGGTTGCCAAATGGTGAATTAACTAAACCACATTAAGAATAAAAGATAAAAAACACACCACATTCAAAACATTGTATTTACAGGTTTGGATAAGGGTATGCCCCATTTGCTTAAAACTAGGACATAACCCCTTTGGCATAAGCCTTAAGCTACAACAATGGGGGTGGTCCTAGGAACCCAAAGTAGTCCACACAAGAGGGAACCTTGTGGATGAAATGGGAAGTGCTCCACACACCTACTTGACTAGTTTTACCTTTGTGAGATTTAACATCAAAGTTATCTGTATCGTGACCCCAGTGAGAGTACACAATGAACACATTAATTGCTCATTGTACTTGAAGGGGGTAAAGTAAAGCTGAGATAACCCAAGACTAGTTAGTGTGCAAATTTCTTGGTAAATTGAGTTCACATCTAGATAACTTGTGACACCTAGTTGAGTGAACCACCTAGGAAATCCATTCAGTCTTTGGAGCTAACTTGACCAAATCATTGTTGTAAAGAGCCATCATTCATCATGAAACATGTGAAGCATTACTTTTTCTTAGTTTTTCACTCACCCTAAGGCAAGGTGAAACTCTGTCCGAAGTGAGGCCAACATTTTTCATCCTCACTTGTACTACTTCCTTCACTTTCTTTTGACACTTTATTGATCAAAAGAAGAGTGACCACACGTGTATTGCCAATTGATTGTGTCACCACTTTTATGTCTATTTACGCTCATCCATGTTTGCGGCTGGGTTGTTAAATGTCTAAAGTGTGTGGGAACATTCTCATATCATTGAAACCATTTTGATCTTGATACCCACGTCAAGATCATCATCATAGTTAGGCTTGGTTCATCACTTGATTCTCCTTTGAACTGTTATCTTGCTTGTATCGTATCACAACAATTTTGATACTTATGTCTTGTTTCTTGCAAACTTGACCTAAGTGTTTAGATTGTAATGTTACACTACACACATCGTAACAATTCCTTGGTATACTCTAGCCTTGGTTTTCTTTCAAACATTACCTCGATTTTGAAAGGTGTTGTTGTTACCTTTGTGCATGTTGTATTAATATTATTTCGATACTAATACCTTAATTTTCCGTAAAGTTTGGTTAACATATCTTAGTGGTATTGTTGCATTGTTCATATTCGTAACTTCCACTTGTTTTTGAGATTTAGGTCTTGGTTGGACTTAAACTTGCTTTTAGTATACCTTGTTTGGAAATCATATCAACCTTTTGTTATTTCTTACGTCTTGTTCATTTTTGAACTTGGCATAAGTGGTGACATTATGTTGATCATTTTATGCCAACCTACCTTTGACACACATTTTTCATAAGGAGTATTTCCTTGTAGATTGGCTTTGTGTTTTGAACTTGCGTGATTGTTCCTTGTGTTTATCCATCTTATAAACTCATTTCTAGGACAATCCTTTGGACTTTCGATCCTCTTGATCTTCTTGTTTTTTCCTAAATTCATGGTCATTTTTGAACATATCTTTCAAACCTTAGCAAAAAAA
This sequence comes from Taxus chinensis, assembly GCA_019776745.2. Classification (NCBI taxonomy): domain Eukaryota; kingdom Viridiplantae; phylum Streptophyta; class Pinopsida; order Cupressales; family Taxaceae; genus Taxus; species Taxus chinensis. Next base: position 645,365,944 of record CM034149.1, read on the forward strand.
TTTCCTATCAAACAAATTTTGCATCAATCGAACATTGGAAATATTTCCTTTGTATCCTTTATGTTGCTAAAATTTTGATCAATCCTTTGACATTTACACCTCCAAACTTGTTGTCCAAACCTTGTTGGATTATCAATATTATGTCAACATGATGTATGTTTTCCTTAGCTTCCCTTTGGAAAATCACACAAACATCCCCTATCTGTTTGCAAAATGTCTAGTTGGTTACCGTTATGCTACCCAAATTGACATGGAACTTCCTTCTATTTGAAGGAGTTCAATCACACTATCTAGGTCTAGGCATTTGGACTTAGTGAACACCAACCATGACTGATTATCATAGGGTTCCTTATACATATGACCATAAAGAATCAAAATTTAGGTGTTCACATCAAAAGACACCCATCATGACTAAACCATGTTTGGTTCTTCACGCTAGAGAACCCATTCAGGTAACCCGTTCCCCACCTTCATCTCATAGTTGGTGGTATGGTTTGGACACTTCTGATCCAAATTATTATTCAGGTTCCCCCCACTCTTCTTATGATTCTAATCCAAACATTTCCTCTTCTTCTGAGGATTCCAATCCAAATATTTCCTCTGATTCTTCTGATGATTCAGATCCAAACTACTATTCAGATTCATCTAATTTGACTCCTAAGTTGTGGTCCTCCCCTTCTTCGCAGGACCTCCTTCATCATATTCTATACTGATTTTTGAGTCCCCCTTTTTTTGCGGGACCTCCTTTATCATTCATCCAATTCTAACTCCTAAGACCTTATTTATCATTCATCTAATGCAATTCGTTGCAGTCCTCCCCTTCTTTGCAGGACCTTTATTTATAAAACATCTAATGTGATTCTTCAATCATGGTCCTCCCCTTCTTCGCAAAACCTCTTTTATCAGTCACCTCAACAAACCCTTCCTCCTTTGAAGATTCATGTGACTCAAAGTCCTTCTAGTCAATCATCTAAGTCGACTCCTACGTCACAATCTATGGAATTTTGGATACAAAATCCTCCTATTCTTCCTCCACGATGTCATCTTATAGGGAAACCTATACCAACCAATTCTAAATCCACATCTTCTTCTACTCACGAGACATCTAGCCCTAATTCTACTTCATCTCTTGAGTCATATTATTCTATCAATCATCATCAAACATCTTCTAAGTCTTCCACACCAGTTGGAACCTTTTTCTTCCAATCAAACCCCTGTGGTTAATCAACAACCCATATTGATTGATTTATTTCAGAATGAAGGAGTGATCATGGCATTTATAGGGGCACACAAAGATATCCCTCTAAAAAATTACGAGCAAGGATTCTCTTTAAACCTCAATGCATTCCACGTATTGTGGGGAAAAGTTTGATTAATTTTATCAAGAAATAGAGGAAGAGCCTAAGATCATGCAACTTGATCCTCCTCTTATTCTTCCATCCTCACATTCTTCATTACATGATGAAACTCCTGGGTCTAGTATTGAGCCATGGCCCATCTTCTCATCACCCAATCACTCTTTACATATCACAATTCCTCAATCACAAATCACTTTGGGTCATGCCAAGTAGCCCATCACCTTCTTCTATATATGGGTCACCTTCAAGTAGCCCTTCATCATCTACTTATGGGTCTCCTTTGGGTAGCCCATTACCTTCTATTCTTGGGGCCACGTCTAACTAGCCCCTTGTCTTCTATATATGGGACACCTCCAGGTAGCCCATCATCTTCTATTCTTGGGCCACCTCCTAGTAGCCCTTCTTCCTCTATACTGGGGCCACATCTTAAGTAGCCTTCCATCTTTATCTTCTATCTATGGCTCACCTCTCTGGTAGCCCATCTTCTTCAATTCTTGGACCATATCCTTTTCATCCATCACATTATTATTATACCAATGATTGTGGCAAGCCCAGTGTCATTCCTCTCATCAATTCTAAACATCCACATTCTTCTCCCACTTCTCAGGATCAAACAAGTCAAAAATTAGCTTATAAGAAACCCTAACAAGTTCTTTATCAAGCTAAGATAAAAAATCCGAAGAGCTATCCAAAGCTCCCAACAACTCAAACAATTATAAAATTCAAAATCAAACACGATTCCATAATGGACACCAATGTACCCATCAAGTATGACACAAAGTGCAAAAACCATATGGATAGGGAACTCAAGCTCCCACATATGAAACCCATGTTTCAAAACAAATCACAATCATTTGTTGAGTGTGAACTCACCACGATCATCAAGATCAGGGATAATATCACTCTTGATAAACAAACATGCTTAGTCTCCCTTATCAAGGAAATCATGAACATCATTGTTGGATCCTATCATGTAGAGTGACATGGTTGGTCCCAATCTCCCAAAACACTGAAAAATTCTAAAAAATAAAAAAAATTCAAAAATACAAAAAAATGAGAAAAACATTAAAAATCAACGGTACAAAGATCAAACATTGCAATTAGGTATTGCATACGCATGGATGTTCTTTCTTCCCTTTCTTTCATATTCCTTCTGTAATTCATCCACCATTTTCATCCCTTTGATGATATTTTGGTTAGCTTATTTTGTACACATTTTGTGACATTTATCTCTATGGTATCCATTTGACCTTGGTCTTTCATCACCTTAGTAAATTAAAGAACGAATGACCTCTTAGAGATCCTATCACTATCTACATATAATAAACTTGTTGGGAAGAATTTTTGGGATATTTGTTGACACTAGCCAATGTCGTCATCACAATCACTTCCACATCCTTCCATCAAGCCATCAGTGGTTCTTAACCCCTTGTCAAACAAGAGAGCTGAAATAATTTTTCAGAAAGTCAAAAGAATCAAAATCAATCAATCAAAAAGAAAAAGCTAAAAGAAAAAGCAAATTGATATATAACTCTCTCTTGGGGTATTTCCAATAATCTCTATTGGGGCTATGGACGCCTGACTGGTAGTAGAGAAATGTTGTGATTAGAATCAAATGCATCTCGTATAGGGGCTATGGACACTTGGATGGAAGTGGAGCAATGTATGACTCTCCTTCCACAATCCATTCACAAATCACCTTTCAAACTAAATCATTCCTACACATTGGCTAGTGTCTTCACTTGTTGTCTATCAACTCTTTCCTTTAAGAGGTAATTAATTTCCATGTGCACACACTGGATCTCTATGAGTAAACAAGATTAGTATGTTACCAAGTGTTGCTTCTTGGACCTTGTTCAAACTCTTACTTTAGCGCATGTATGTCTTGTCTCATGATTTGTTCCTTGGGCTAATCACTTTTTCATCGATTGCCTTCTAAATATTTTCATAGCATCCTTGTTCTTCAAAATTGTTTAGAACATCCATGTGTATAGGATGCCCTCTTTTCCATGTTTGTAGACACTTTTTTCCCCTTTTAATAAGACAATTTTCTACTTCCTTTCTATCATGTGTTTCTTGGCCAGCTTATGCTGGGGGCATCCTTGCTCCCTCATGATTGAACCTATTTTATATTGGCCTTGATTCCCCTTCTATGCATGAAGAGTTTTTCCTTTGAATACTCCCACCTAATTGATGGGGCATTTCGCATCTTCACTTTCTTGTACGCATGGCATTCTACCCTTGTACATCCCATCTATCACTAGGGGAATCCATGTCTTCTTTGTTTTCTATACATAGCTTTGGAAAACTATTCAGAAAATCAAAAACATTTAAATATGTTATAAAAAAAAACATTCAAATATGTTTCTAAAAAAAAAAAACAATAAAAATCATCCTAAAAAGCATCGCTCTTTGGTTCTCATTTGTTCTTGTGCATGACTCATGGATCATCTTGATCTACCTCCATTAACAAAGCTGGTTTTCTTACTATGTCTATACTCTTGGGAACAATGAGTTGTCTTGGTACTATTTCATAGTGCACGATTGCTTTTCATAGGACCCAAGTGTTCCTCTATTATTCCCCTTGCATGTATCCTTTCTTGGGGCACCATCTTTTAACCCTTGTCATTAATTCTCATAGGTCGGAATCAAAGCTTGATAACAAAAACATTGCATTATGTTTCTCTATTAGGTTAGCTTGTTTACTTTCTCGTATTGCATTGCATTATGTATGTTGTAGGGAGTTAGGCATATTTTACTTTCTCGTATTGCATTGCATTTTGTATGTTGCATGGAGTTGGTGTTTTTAGCTATGGAACATTTGTTCGTATATGGATTTTCATGTCATACTACACTTCTATTCATTATTTTTAATAAGGACCGATGATGTCGATCATAAGAAAAATGATGAAATAAAGTTGGTTTTTACATCAGCAAGATGATAGCTATATCCATCTCTTTTCATCTTCATTTTTCTTCCATATCACTCTCCTTCTATCAATATTTTTCTTCAAAAGCAACTTGGGGCAATAGGGATCAATTATTCTACTTCTTCTATTTTGTTCTTTCATATTTTCGATTGTTGATTGCCCTCTTTCATCACCCCATCGACACTCGAGGGGGCATCCTTCATTCTATTAATTTTTCTTCTATCTCTTCAAAAAAAATTTATTTGTACTTTTCTACTATATTTGAAGTGGTGTCACTTATGCCACCCCAAAGAGGGGAAAATGTAGACACCTAAAATCCACTTACATAGGATTTAATGCTAAGATTGCACTAATTATCCTCTTTCTCATCATTTCCATAATAATTAGCACTTTTCCACTAATTAGCTAACATTCCTCTTCATATTCATTAATTAATGACCTTTCGATTAATTAATTAACCTTCCTATCATTAAGGATGCCGATTAACGACCTTTTGTTAATTAATATCCACTTCTACCCGGGTTAATTAATTATTATTAATTAATTACACTCACAAACTCTAAATCAATAAATTACCATTTATTGGATCAAATTCCTCTCTTACATCCTACAAATCATACTAATTTTCCTCTAATTAGCTTCTATAAGCTTACCTCTACCTATTAATTAATCACCTTTGATTAATTAAAACATCCCCCAACTCCCATGACTTACTAATGAAAAATTAAACTCTTCTAAATCAAGATTACCTTTTATAAAACAACCTTATCCATTCCTAATCTTATTTTACCTTTATCCCACATTCATCAATTTTCTAGCCTTACCTCTTCAGGAAAGCTATATAAAGAACATACCTTCCTTAACTTTCTTCTTACACCATGCTTTGAATAGTGAAAACTATAAGCATTTTGATCTTGAGCCATTCTCCATTGTTGGAAATAACTTCTCCATCTTGCATCCTTTCACTCAAAATTGAGTAATATGGGAAGATCCAAAATGGCCTTGTAGCCATTCTTGGTGAGATTCCATTCTCAATCCTTGAGATCAAGTAACAATCCACTTTGATTTCTTATGTTCTTCATAGGTTCATAGTTTAAGTTAGCAATCATAGAGAGTAGGAAATAGCTTAGCATGTAATTTCATTTATGCATTGAAAGAATATTTCCTTTAAGCTCTTATCTTGATGGTTCATTGTTTAATTAGCATTTGATCTTTGAAGCTATGTAGATATTAGTTTCAATTTATAGCTTAGTTAATAAAACATGAGCACTACTGTCCATTGTTATTTCTTACCGGAACCAAATTTGACACCTTAGATGAGTATTTGATATGAAACATTATCTTCAAGACTCAATAAGTTTGGATAACTCAAGGTGCATGAGGGGATCAATTTTGGGGTTCACAGGTCTCTATTATTGTGTAACTAGATTGGCCACAGGCATCAAGATCAATGACATGTTGAGGAATGGTAGGGAAACACACTTTAAGATGCTCATACTTCCATGGGGATACATCATTATACCTTTGATGCAAAAAAACAAGAGCTTGTTCTTCTTGTAGGGGTGTACATACTTTTCCAATAGGAATGGTGATTGCACAAGTAAGGATCACATATTGACATGAGAACATGCTTGATGGAGTATGCCCCTTGCATGGTAACATAAGATTTAGACATGTACCATTCATGATTGACTAATAATTCATAGGTAACTTGTTTATTTGGCATTGAATGATCTAATGACCAGATGTTAGGAGTTAGAGAAAAAATATGTAGAAATAATTGCTTAAATCACAGCAGTAGGAAAACTATTTAGCAGAAATGAACTTGCAAAAATATAACAACATATATAAATAATGTATAAAAGAAGACAAGACAAGATTTAATGTGGTTAAACCAATATGGGCTACGTCCACCCAAGAACTTGCTCATATTTTATTATCAACAAGTATTAAAACAACTCAGTCACAGTCTTCTCAAAAATCAGTTATGAACTCACAATAGAATTCCCAAAGATGTTAAACCACATCTAAGACATAATTGACACCCAATTGCTCAACCTTGATCACCTATTGATCACTCAAGATACCCAAGATCACTCTTGATACATTAGGATGCCACTAACACCTCTATATATAAGTTTACAATCCTTCTAGGAAGTTCTATAAGCTGACCATAGAAAAAATCATTTGAAAAAGTCGCGACTTGAAAAAATCACGACCTTTCAACTTTTCACGGATGAAAATATGTCACTGTGATAACAACCAAATAACTTCACAGTTAACAACAAATTACACAACAACATCACAACATGAAAAATAGTAGACATGACTATAGAATTCTCTTGAAGTCTCCAAACTTAACTATTCAAACTACAACGACTTTAATGTTGATTCCAGAAGGCCAAAAAATAGGCTCCCACACCTCAACAATCTCCCACTTGGAGACTATTTCCACCTAAAAAAGTTTCTCAACCCTTTATTATTCATCCATGAAGGATAACCGAAGTTGAACACAACTTCAACTTCTCCCTCTGTGATCTACCTTAGTAATCATATCTACAGGATTTTGACTGGTATGAATATTTTCCAACCTTTTCTTAGCTTCTTCAAAAGCTACCCTGATGAAATGATATCTCAACTGAATGTGATTTTTCCTAGAGTGAAAAGTAGAGTTCTTCGCCAAATGAATAACGACTATGACTATCACTGTGTAGTCTCCTAACTCCCTGCTTATGACCTCAACTCATCAAGAAACTGCTGTAGCAAAATCATCTCCTTGCTTGCCTTCTGTGGAAGCAACATGCTCAGCCTCTGTAGTTGACAAAGCCATAACATTTTGTAACCGTGAAATCGTAGCTCACCATTATATCAGCAACCATAAATACATAACCTTTTGTGCTCCTCCTATGCTACCAAAATATCCTACCATGTATGAATCTACATAGCCACAAAATTTAGTGTACTGATGCACTCGAAACACAATACTGCTACCATGGTCCCTCTCATATAGCTAAAGGATCCACTTTACTTACCCACTCAGTCCTCTGTACCTGGATCACTCATAAACCTACTCAATGTTCCCACTACATGGGAAATATCAGGTCTAGTGTATACCATAACATACATTTAGCTGCCAACCACTAATGAGTAAGTTACCCCTGGACATATAGATTATATCCTCCTCAGTCTTGGGACTCTGCTCCTTTGATAATTTAAAGTGACCTGCCAAAGGAGTACGAACTGGTTTAGCATGTTGCATACTAAACCTCTTCTAAGACCTTCTTTATGTACTACTTCTTGAGATAATACCAAGTTCCTCTCTTTCCTGTTTCAAGTTATTCTCATACCAAGGATTTTCTTTGTCTGCCCCCAAATCCTTGATAGAAAAGGAGTCACCTCGCTGACTTCTTGAGTACCTTTATTTTCTGCATGTTCTTCCCTGCAACAAGCGTATCATGCACATACATGCACAAAATAATCTAAATACCATCAAGAAACTTCATGATATACATGAAATGCTCTGAGTGACACTTGGAGTAACCTTGCATCCTGTATAAAATTGTCAAACTTCTTATACCACTATTCCGTGGATCTTGGTTTCCAGGCCATACAAGCTCTTCTTTCATTTGCATACTAGCCTCTCCTTTCCTTTGACCTCATAACCTTATGGCTGCTGCATATAAAATTCCTCCTCCAAATCACCATGAAGGAATGTAGTATTCACACCCAACTTCTCTAAGTGGAAGTTTTCGACTACTACTAAACCAAGAACATTGCTAATAGAGGTTTTTTTAACAACATGAGAAAAAATTTCATCAAAGTCTATACCTTTCTATTGTGTAAATCTCTTGACCACAAAATGGGGCCTTGTAACTTTTCTTTGCCTCCATATTCCTATTTGATTCTATATACCCACTTATTTTTGCAACGCTCTCTTTCCCTCGGGTAGCTCCACCAGATCCCAAGTCCAATTATCCATAAGAGATCTATGCTCTTCATCCATGGCCTACTCCCACTTCTTCTTGGTATCTACCTGCACTACTTCCTCAAATCACTCTAGCTCTGGAATGTTAGTGAGAAATAAGTAATTCAAATACAAAGTAAAACATTCAGGTTCCCTTCTTACCCTAGAAGAACTTCTCTCCTTAGTATTTTGGGGTTCCTGATGAGTAGGTTCCTGAACTGGTTGTGCTGGAACATGCTGCACCTAAACCGGCCCCTTGAATACCTTACCATCCACAATGTCCTCTAACACTATGTATTCTTTCTTTGATTCCTCTTTCTATTCTTGCAAATGGTATTTATACGTGCTTTTTTCATTAAAGACAATATCTCTAGACAAAAATATTTTCTTTTCCTTAAGACTCCAAACACGGAAAACCAAAGTCATCCTCACCGTATCTAAAAAAGGTGCATTTCTTAGACTTAGCCTCTAACTTGGTCCTATCATCTTTATCAATGTGAATAAATACCTCACATCTAAATAATTTAAGAAATGAGTAATCAATTTTCTTACCAGACCAAGCCTCCTCATGTATACCTCCATCCAAGGCCATAGAGGGTCCTCTGTTAATCATATAAATAGTTTTGGTCTCACCACTTCTACCCAAAACATGAGTGACAACCCCAGCATGTAACCTCATGCATCTAGACATGCTTCATGATTGTCCTATTCATTCTCTTTTACACTCGATTTTCTTGTGGAGTCTTTGAAACCATTTCATTTTCCTGTGGATCCCATTTACTGAACAATAATCAAGAAATTCATTACTGCAATACTCCTCTCCATTATTTGAATTGAGACATTTCAGTCTTGAGACATGTTTTATTCTCAACCAAGGCTTTCCATTTTTTGAAAGTTTCAAACACGTCATATTTCTTTCTAATGTCAATATACCCAAATTTTTTCTAGTTGCATCATCAATGAAAGTGACATAATAACATGAACCGCCAATATAGTTTACCTTATCTAAACCCCAATACATTTGTATGCACCAAATCCAACTTACCCTCCTTCCTGGTAGGTCCAACCTTGAGGAATCTTACCCAATTCTATGTTTCCCATAAACACAGTCCTCACAAAAGTCAAAATATAACTCCTTTAATCCGGGTAATCTGTCCTTTAGAATCTACATGCACTTTTTACTCATATGACCGAGTCTCTAGTGCCAAAAAATTACATATCCATCCGCAAGTAACTAAATTACAACAATCAACACCATTGGTTAAATACAAAGTACTAGAATTTCTTACCTCTTACAACCATAAGATCTCCCTTAGTAACCTTTTGAGAATCCATGTTGTAAAACTAGTCGTACAACCATCACTACCTAGATGACCTGCTGATAATCAAGTTTCTGCCTCAACTTAGGCACATGCTTGACATCCTTAAGTAGCCATGTGTTCCCATTCTACATTTTCACAAGACACAACCTTTCCCTACTATGATGCATGGTTCATCATCACCAAGATATACATGTCCAAAATCACCTTGAACAAAATCAGTAAAGTAATGTCTATGTGGGCTGGCATGGAAAGAAGCCCTTGAATCTAACACCCAAGAATCAATAATATTATCTAAAGAAATAATTAATGCATTCTGACAAACATTATCTACAGCCACATATACCTCCTTAGTTTCCTCCTTCCTGTTCTTCTTATCTCAAAGAGCCCAACAATATTTCTTAGCATGACCAACCTTCTGATAGTACCAACACTCCAACTTTATCTTGGAATTTGAACTTCCATGATCATTCAACTTCCCATGGTTACCTTTCCCTATGTTATTTTATCTCCCTCTGGTCTCCTCCGTCAAAGAGTTTCTAGAAGTAGAAGAATCCATGGAGCTCTTCCTTCACATTTCCTCACCTAGGATCACACCTATCACATCTTCAAACTTCAACTTTGACGTTCTAAAGACCCAATTACTTACAACCATAACCAAGTTGTCTGAACAATATGGAAAAGAGAACAAATTCAACAAAACCCTGACCTCATCATTAAAGTAAATTTTCACTGAGTTTAACATACAACCATATTAAATTCATTCAAATGATTAGAAAAAGAACCATTCTTAGACATCTTCATATTAAATAAATTTTTCATAACAAATATTTTGTTAGAGGTAGAGGGTTTTTCATATAACTTCCCGAACACATTTACGAGACCTTCCATGGTCTTCTCTTGTGATATGTTGAAATAAACTGAAGATGCAAGATATAACCAAATTTCCATGAGCACCTTTCTATCTAGAAACTCCCATTCCTCATCCGACATGGCTATAGATTTATTTTCTTTTCCAGCTAAAGGAACATGGAGGTCCTTCTGATACAAGTAATCCTCCATATACATCTTCCACAAACCAAAGTTCTTCCCATTGAACTTCTCAACCCTCAATCTTCCCTCATCTGCCATAGCTCCCACTCAAGATAAAATTTCCCTACAATATACCAATTCAACAAAAAACACACCAAATATTTGATACTAGTTGTTAGGAATTAGTGAATAAATATGTGGAAACAATCCCTCAAATCACAATATTAGGAAACTATTTAGTAGATATGTACTTGCAAAAATATAACAACATAAATATACAATGCAAAAAAGAAGACAAGACAATATTTACCATGGTTCACACAATGTGGGCTACGTCTACCAAGAACTTGCTCATATTTTACTATCACGGTCTTCTTTCAGTTACAATTTCACAATAATCAGTCATGAACTCACAAAAAAATTCCCAAAAATGATAAACCACATCTAAGACATAATTGACACCCAATTGCTCAACCTTGATCTCTTTGATCAATCAGATACACTAGGATGCCCCTAATACCTCTATTTATAAGATTACAATAATTTTAGGAATTTATATAACCAATCCTAGAAAAAATCATTTGAAAAATTTGCGACTTGAAAAAATCATGACCTTTCAACTTCTCACAGATGAAAATCCATCATTGTGAAAACATCATATTAACCATTAGTTAATAACAAATATGTAGTAATTTCCCAGCACTAAAACATCATATGACTGCAGAATACTCCTGAAGTCTCCAAACTTAAGCGTTTGAACTCCAACACTTCAATACTAATTCTAGAAGACCAAAAAATAGGCTCCACACCCCAATGCCATAGCTGTCTTGAAAAATAGGTTGCAATTTTGAAGAGAATTCAACTTCATTTTGAATGAACTGAATAATTTACTCATCATTCTTAAAAAATTTCTTGTTTATATCCTTATCTGGAATGGATGGTATCAAAACCATTTTTACTTGTTTCTTTCTTTGGATGAGGTCTTCCATAGGAGATAACTAAGAACTAATAGTCTTTATTTGATCTACCTCCTTATTTTTCTTCTGTAGCACTACCCAAAGATTTAAATATTTGAAAATCTTAAGAAAATCCCATACTTGATTCTTGTAATCTCTCAAAATCTTTTTTTTAGTAGAACACTTGTCTCTAACTTGGTGGATGACTAATTTAGTGTCCTCAAATACTTGTAAAATTTTGATTTGTTTCTTCTCTGCAATCAATAGACTATGGACCAATGCCTCATAATTTTCCATGTTATTGGAGCATGATTATTGTAACCTATGGGAAAAGAAGAGTTCCTTACCTATTGGAGAAACAAGGACTAAACCCGCCCTAACTCCATTTATACTTCTTAAACCATCAAAACATAAATTCCATAGACCTGAAGAATCATTGTCTTCTTCTTTGTATAACATGGATGTAGTGAAGTTTTTGTCATGGATACAATAAGTAACTTGACCAGTTTGTGTAGTTGTATCCTAGGGATCAAATTCATATTACTCTTTGTCCCACTCATCCAACACAATATCAAGAATTGACGTTGATGAATGCATTATTTAAGCTGGTTTATGATCACTGTTTGTTTCTTCTAGGATTATAGAATTACACATGATAAGCTTAAATAGATTCATCCTCAATAGTAAACCTAGTTCCATATATTTTCCTAAGAATCATATGATACCAATATGAGGAATTATATCCTCCCACGTTAGTTGTGAAATCTCTAGAGAGATAAATGATAGATAATGGTGGCAAGTAGATCAAAGAAATATCCTGCATTATGGTTAGACTTGGACAAGGATGCGAGGTTAATTCCAGATATTTTACTACACCCAATACTTTCATTATTGATCTATCAAGATTTAGGACACCCTTTGAAGTTGGTTTGTACTCAATCCCCAAAATATTAGAAATCTTATTTGGGATGACTGGATTACATACACAAGAATCTATCATGCAATTATGAATGAGGTGAATTCTAACTATGAGAGACATGTAGAAAGGAGGGGGATTGATAATTAAACTTACATGTTCTTAATTTAGATGACGTATGTTAATTGGATCATATGATTTGTGCATGCCATGTTCCAGAGGTGGAAGTTACTTCAATGCTTCTTGTAAGAGATCCCTTTGAGATGGGATAAATAGAGCATCCCACATTATGACATTGAGATTTTTCTTCTTCATTTGTTCCAAAATGTTTAGTGGAATACCCATGGATTTCTAAAATGAAGGATCAACATGTTATTTGTTTCTTTTCTCTATTCGTAGAGGTTATTTGATCAAAGGATTAGGAATATTAGGTGGTTCTTAATCATTTTACAGCTACTGAGTGACCTGTGGTAAACTGGATGAAGGTTAGTTTCCTTTCAAATCCATAGATTGATGGGAAGTGTCACAAGGAACTAGAGAAACATAAGGAGGGGATCTCACATCCATTCTCTACTTTTAAGACCTTGTATGATTTGTCACATGAAGTTGTGTCCTGTTTGAACTATCCGCAGATTGATTAACTACACAAAAATATTCAAGTCTAAAGAACACGAAGTTGGGTTCAAGAGGGGCTTCTTGACTTTCATTTTCATAACTTATTTAAGGAGCCATGGTTTTTACTTACAAGTAAGATGGAGCTTAAACCATGATAGATTTTTTCCATAAGGAGTTCATGTCACCCTCACATGTATACTAATTATGGGGTTGATCACAACAATAATACCATTCTTTTTTTTGTTATTTTGGAATGGAACAATGTCTTTGCTTAAGTTAGGAGAAAGAAAGGGTTATGGATTTAAATTTTGTGGATTTCTTGGAGGATAATTATATGTTAATATTTGGTTTGGGTATTAAAATCCTTATTGCTGGTAACCCTAAGGAGGGTTTGGATAGTTCCTAGGAGCTTGATCTTATTTTATTTTGAGAGAGACAAACTCATTTGTTATATTTTAAGTTGAACACTAAGGATTTCCATTTATTCTTTTTTGATAGAGAAAGTAGATGTGGAAGTAGAAAATAAAGCATATGGTTGAGGAATGGAAGCTATGGCAGGTTGGTTTCATTGGCTATTTTACCGGCTTGAATTAAACAATTTTTATCCCTAATGGTTGTTTTAAATGCATCATTACTGCTATATGATAATTTAGATGTCTAAGAAAATATAAGAATGCACCTTCTGGGATTGGTATTAGAAGCACTAGAATTCTATCCTAGGTTCTCTGGAATCTAAAGTTAAAACCCTCCATGAGATCATTTAGAGCTCATTTGATTGTTGTGAGTTACTCTAACAAGGATATGTTATCTATTTTCTCCTCAAATTGTTGACACAAATTTGTGCCAAGTTTATCCCAATTGTGAATGAAAGTAGGTCTCAAGGTTTTGTACCATTGAAGTGCTTTACCTTTTGAATAAGAAGCAAGAAGTCTAATTACAACATCATCTTCTATAACTAAATGAAGAGAAAACACATTTTAAACATCTTGGATATGATCATTCAGATTAGTAAGGTTTTCAATTTTGAAATAAGGAATATGTTTAAGGGAACACATTGGTATATCATGTTGGGCATTTAGTGCTAAGGAACTACCACCATTGAAATTGACAAAGGGAAAATTTATTTATTTTGCCATGAATAGAATGGGTCTCGAAACTATAGAGGATAGAAAGGCCTACTAGGAGGAGGAATGGAGAGGACTCAATATGGAGGTTATGGAGATATTTGAAATACTCTTAACTCTTCTTCTTCTCCTAGGTGATAATTACAAATACTCAAAAATCTCTTCTCTTGCTATAATTTGTCTTTTATGCATTGTTCTCATGAAAATGGACATCAGATTACTTGATAAGAGGATTTGGAATTGTGAGTCTCCATGTGTGTTGAAGAAATACCTCAAAGGTATGAAATTGCTAAGTCACACACTAGAACCTAACACTAATGAAGTTAAAATTTATCAAGGTTGTCCCACGGGGTGTGCCAAAATTGTTAGAGCTCAAAATTGCACCCTGCCTTGAATAAAAAAGATTCAATATTTTGAGGCAACATGTGACTATATCCAAGTGTGGTACTTGCGGATTGAGACAAACCTCCAAAGAATTTTGTCTTCCTTGCTACACAGACTTAGAAAAATCCACATAACACAACCTACTTCTAATGTTAAAACTACTCCTACAAGTACTTCTTACTCTAACAAATTCAAAGGGACTAGGTGTTGTCACCAAATCACTGCACCCTCCAAATGGCCAGGATGTGAATAGGGCGTTCAGTGTGATTGGGACACATGGGATCACCTCTCAAGCTGTGGGACTTGGGCTTGAGGTGAACCTCCGGAGAAGGCCGGCTTCCTCTTCCTAAACTAGCTGCTGTACTACTCCTAGTGTAACAAAAATGATTATCTAGTCTTATGCTAAAATTTTCATAGGGTTGTAGGGAAAGAGATTTACATAAATGAAACTATACTAGGGATGGTGATGCACCAAATAAAGGGTGTTTCCAAACTCAGGAAGGGTTAACTTGAAGAGGGTGTGTGCACCACAGGTCAAATTCACCTACTGCAACTTAGAGAGAGGGTATAAGATACCACAAACTAAGAGACACGTATTCCCTTTGTTAAAATTTATCAAACCAAGAAATATAACAGTTTCCCAATGAAGAAGGATGAAATCAAGAAGGGTGAACAGACACCAAACTCAACTGCATGCAATACTTCACCACTCGATAAGCACAGAACTCCAAGAACCTGCAATAGAACTTAAACTTACACAGTGTACTTGCAAGTATGAGAAAGGCACAAAGAAGCACAGAAGGATGAAAGGACTGATATTTGTCACAAAACACACTCTTTTATTGCTTCAATAACATACATAATGCATCATACATTCAGAAGAGGAAATAGTTGCCATTATAGTCTTGAAGAGGAGGCTTGAAAGTTCTCTCAACACAAAAGAACAACTTGCAGAAGAGAGAGGATTCTTGAAAAGTATACACTCGCCTGAGATATCTAACTGTCCAACTTGTCTGAACTGTTGGAACCCTTTGAAATGAGCTTCCAACTTACATTTATAGAAGAATATGTGAGAAAGAAGAGGTAATGTCATAATTGCATTCCTAAATTGAAGGCCCATGACGTATTTATTACAGTTAGTTGAACCACCTGAGAAGGTTCCATCATGGGTCATTAATTGCCTGATGACCTAGTCTTCTCAATTAATTAAAAGAATATTTAAATAATAATAATAAATATTATTATTAAAATATTTTTAAAAAAATATTAATTTAATTAACATAATGTCAGGACCCCCCTGTTGACCCGTTTGACTTGAAGAGGAGGGGGGTCCATGTGGATAGAGTCTGCACAAATCTCAACTCGGTGAGTTTCGAATCCTCTAACTTGGTGTTGCAATCAATTTTGAACCCCACACTAACTCTTTCCTCGCTTTGGCAATCAGATTCTTTTGCATTAAGTCCTTCGGCATTTTGGCAGTGCACTCTGCAATCTCAGCTCCAATCAACAATTATGCCACTATTGAGATCTTACTATGGAATAGGTAGCTATGAGCTACACAATATACTCATTTTTCCAGAAACTAAAAAGATCCTTTATGTTACAATTTGCAACACATAAAATAAGCCCCTTCAAAAAAAAAATACATTGAACAACTGGGGCAACCAAGAGGACCTTGGAAAAATGTACAGGTAACAACCATATGAATTCTTCCTTAGTCGTGGATCCAATCTAATAGAAATAAGCTAGCTAAAATTAGCTTGAAACTAGTATAATCATCCATTTGTAAAAACAAACAAGCTTCTTTGAACCTAGTAAAAGAATACTTTTATTGTCTGATTGGATGTACATAACGGAAGGGTATAAATATTACCTACTACCAACAGAGTTTCTCAAAGAGACCATTTACAAGTGACAAGGATGTGGCATACAAAACGGCCGACCAGGTATTTCTGAGTTGACCTTCACATTCAATTCGTTTCTAGGAGAAGAAGTGCTGAGCAATATGAATCGTTTCATTCTGCACCGTAATAAACCTTCATCTCCTGATTCAGGAAAATTTTATGAAGCCTTGAATGGCGTGACTCCAATCCATCATACATGGCAGTGAATATTTGTTTCCTGCAGCTGTCATTCGATCTGAGTTCAGAATAAGGATAAGCATGCATTCGATACTGAACAGATAACAACACAGTTGGACAACTTGCTTGCTGGAAGCACTCAAAAGAAAGGCCTCTACTATACTGCAACATGCCTGCTACCTGTGTGTGGGATTTTGTCTCGTGACCACATAAAGGTCAAAATTGTACAGAGGATGAGGAGAAGGTCGTGGCAGCTATTAAAGCCGATTCAAAGTCTGAATAGTTCAATATTCTGATTGGAATCCTAACAAGGGCGGATCTGTATGAAAGGAGACACTTTCTTCGTATGATCTATGGAACCCAATCCACAGTCCATGCAAAACACATCCTTTGATCTCCATGCACTCGCCGCTCTACTCGGCATTTGACTCATTCCTCCAACCTGGCATCATTCTTTATTCACCGGATTATATGGCAATTCGCTCGCCATCCCTCGGTCATCAGCTTCCTCCTGGTGACTCGCACAACGTGCTCCGATCCTATTTACACGGCCCGTGTGGAAGTCTAATTATGGTTTTCCATCCTAATATTTCCATGCTTGGAAGTGTTTGCCTGAATCTCCCCTACGTGGAGTGAACAGCTTGGAATGCCATTACCAATAAAGACCTTGGCATACCAGCTCCGAATCCCCGCATAACGGCTCGGCCACATTAATCCATGGGCCCTGGCCTCATCTTCGCCACGAAACCTTGGCAAGATAGTAAAAGGTTTCCCATGCACGGGATTACCTACTCAGTCTGCCATTCAAAAAACCCACTTGGAAATACAGTGAAATGTTTCCCATGCACGGAATTACCTGCGGCTTGCCATGATCGTGCCTTCACTTGGAAATTTGACCCGATTTCTCCAATTCACGGAATATTTTCAATGGCTCGACATCACGTCATTTCCCTTGGCAATGCTCACCTTATTTCCCATGTCTGGGATTGGAGTGCGGGGTTTCATTATCATTTGGCCAGATTTCGTTTTGGACAGATGGCCACCGATTTCCACTTTTCCGCTCAGCGTGAGGAGACATCATTTTCTCGGTGCAAACATTTCAGCTGTAGCTTATAAGGTGTGATAATTCCGATAGAATCCTTTATGCCTGCCAACTTAGTGACTCATTGAAGATGCTCATATAATTGCAAAGAAAACTGTGGCTCATGAATATTCTGATAGGAAACAGTTCCACCTCTATGAGATCCACTTCCATGAGTTACATCGTAAAACAAGTAAGATCTCGATAGAGAATCTTTGTAATAAATTTCATCAGGTCTCCTGGTAATACTCTCACTATCACTTAATTGATTTTCATAAAAATATCTTGAAGGAAAATCCCAAATTTGAGGATGCATTCGATGCTGAATAGATAACAACATAGTTGGACAACCTGTTTGTTGGAAGTGCTCAAAATAACTCTTACTATACTGCAACATGCTTGCTGCCTGTGCATTAAATACTCGGCCGAGGAATGTCTAAACACCATTATAATTCATAGCTCTTTTTAAGATGTCAGTTTGACTTAATTTTACATTGGTATTCGATGGTGCTTATACTATCTTCCTGGGTCGGTAGAAGTCCTTCCATTATGTAATTACAAACCCGAGATTCAATGATGTTGAACCTCCCATATCTGCATAATTTCATATCATCTCAGTCAAAAAAGATAATTCTCCCAAGTGGTTAGTCAAGCATTGTCTTAATGGATTAAACCTAGCATCATGTTGACTTTGCCTCTCCCTGACTTGGCCTTTAGATCTTTTTGCATTGATCTCCACCGAGATCCTTGTACAGTTCCTTTCATTTGTCAATTTTCAACGAGCTATATTTTACATTAACAAGACCATCGTCAAGCTCTTACAACTGAGAGTCTCTACCGAGATGATTTCCAAGATGACTATCAATTTGACACCGGATTCTCTATCAACTCGACCCCGAACTCTTCACTGAGTTGAGATAAACTGGGTGCCTTTCGATGCTAGGTGATCTCTCATATGCAATTTAAGAATTATTTTTAATTTTTGTATCTTGATAATAACCGGAGATGGGTTCCTGGGACTACTATTTTCATTTTGAATGTGATAGGACCCTGTTGTCCAATCTTTCCATGTGTGCAAAATTGGATAACATTTTTGGCAACCTCTTAGGGATGAATGCCTGCTAAGCATGATTCCAGTACCCTTAAGTCATCCATTGGGCATGGAGTCTATGTTGGAATCCTAATAGTAGTATGATTTTCTTTGACACATCCCAGAATCTCCTTGAGCATTGCCGATATCTTGGGCCTCCCTGGAATGCGAAGCATAAAGTATACTGAATCTGTTGAATGCTTGACATCCATGGAACACTGCAAAATTTTGAATGAAGTAGATTTTGAACTGTTATGGAAACCTTGAACCTTTCTTCTCCTTGACACCTTCCAATGATGAAACAATGTGTAGAACAACACAAAATACAACAACAAGGAAAGCAAAACAACAACACACAACAATGTGCCTAAGCACTTGGAGGAAAACACCTAATTTAACTGTATAAGGGGTGGAACACTTCTCAAAAACAAGCTTTAAGATGTATCCCATTCACATGAATGGGTAGTTCTTCTCCATTGAGCCTAGATAGATGGAACGAATTTTCCTCTTTGCAACTTGTGATGATGTATGGCCCACTCCAGAGAGCATCAAACTTGGCATGCCTACCTGGTTTGGCCCTGTCTTCATCCCATTTGAGAACTAAATCTCCCTCTTGAAAACACCTGTTGGACGCCGTCTTATCAAAATATTTCTTAACTTGAGCCTGATGCTGCTCCAAAGTTTTCATAGCCTTGTCTCGTACTTCCTTTAACTCCATGAGTTCAGCAAACATTATTGTCAGAGGATCACTCTCTATAACTTCAAGTTGATGAGCTAACTCCAAAGAAGGTAACTCCAATGAGAGCGGGAGTTTTACCTCTCTTCCATATACCAAAATGAAAGGAGAATTTCTGATGGCCCTTTTAGGTGTGATCCGATCTGCCCATAAGGCGGTCTTAAGCTGTGTATGCCAAGTCCTCTTGTTAGTCTCCATTGTGCACTTAATAATCCTTATGAGGTTTTTATTGCTAGACTCAGCCAATCTGTTTCCTTGAGGATAGTAATTGGATAGATTTTTGAGGTATACCCCATTTTTAACAGCCCATTCACTCAATTTCATACCAAGAAAAGCCAGCACATTGTCTTAAATGACTATAAACGGAACACCAAACCTCATCATTATACCCTCCAAAAAATCTAGAACTGCCTTTTCATTGCTCTCTTTTAATGCTACCGCCTCTGTCCATCGAGTAAAATAGTCTGTTGTGGTAAGGACCCACTTATGTCCGTCACTGGATGGAGGATTAATCATTTCGATGAAGTCCAACCCCCATTGAACAAAGGGTTGATCCACTTGAATTGGATGCAGCGGAAGAGCTGTCAGCTTCTGCTTACCTGTGAAAAAGGCACATTCCTTACATTTCCTTACCCAAATATGGGCATCCTTGAATAAATCTGGCCAATAGTAGCTAGCTCACATGATCTTGGTAGCTGTTGTTTGTGTGGAATAATGTCCTCTAGATAGGCCATTATGAAATTATTCTAGTATCTTACTGACCTATTTTGGTCCTACACACTGAAGGAGAATGCCGTTCAAATATTGTTTTCCCGGTATGCTCCTGAGAAGATGAAATTCTTCATTTTGGATAACCAGTCAGCTTGATCAACATCCTCATCAGTATTTAGGAGTGTCACGTCCTCATTACTTTTTGATTCCATGTCTGTTGCAAGTTGCTGACATAAACCCTTACCTCTGACAAGTTTAGTGACTTTGATGTGCACATCATACTCCATTACCTTCGTGATCCATCCAGCACGCTTTTCGTTCATTTCTTTGTTTAGCAAAAACTCCTTGACACCTGGCTGAGACACCATTAGATGAATCTTGTTGTTGGACAACATGTGCTTTAATTTATTCAAAGATTGAATAACCGCAAAGACTTGTTTTTCAATGAATGAGTATTTGAACTCGTAGTCTTTGAGGGATTGACTGAAGAAAGCAATTGGTTGCTCCATTAGGTTGTTGTTTTGTTGGGTGAGGATCCCTGAAATGCTCTCTTGACTTGCAAAAGCATAAAGGATAAAATCTTTGTCAAACCTAGGGTTCACTAGCATGGGAGCTTGAGAAATGGCTGTTTTGATGGCTTCAAAGCTTTCTCGTCCTTCCTTTGTCCATGAGAATGGCATGTTTTTCTTCAGCATGGCTGTTAGTGGTTTAGCCAATGTCGCGAATTGAGGGATGAATATCCGCATGAAATTTATGGTTCCCAGAAAACTCTGGAGGTCCTTCTTGTGACTTGGGAGAGATAAGGACATAATTGAATGAATCCTGGCTAGATTGATTGATAATCCTTCCGCTGAAACAACATGCCCCGACAATTTTCCCTCGTGTATTGTGAAAATACATTTCTTGGGGTTAAGTGAAACCCCAAATTCCCTACACCTTTGGAAAACTTTCCTTAGATGCGTGATGTGATCTTCTGCATGCTTAGAGTATACAGTTATATCATCAAGGTAAACCAAAATAATATCATTGATTAGTCCCTTAAATGCCATGTCCATGGCTCTTTGGAAAGTAGCCCCGGTATTGGACAATCCGAATGGCATTTTATTATAGGCATACGTGCCCCACTAGGTAGTGAAAGCCGTTTTGAATTGGTCAGATTCTTAGACTAGGATTTGATTGTAACCTGAATATCCATCGAGCAAAGAAAATCTTTGAGATCCTGCCACCGTTTGAAGGATCTGCTCCATCGATGGAAGAGGATAATGGTCTTTTAATGATGCATGATTCAAATCCCTGAAATCTACACACAACCGGATCTCTCCGTTCTTCTTCCTCACGGGCACCAAATTGGCTACCCATGAGGAATGCTTGATGGGAAAAATTATACAGGCCTCGATGAGCTTGGTTAGCTCCTTTCTCATTAGTGGCTCAATTTTTGGATTAATTGGTCTCTGTTTTTGACGAACTGGCTTAGCATTCGGATCTAGTTCGATGGTATGTTGAGCTAGACCTGGATTAAAACCACACAGATCTTTATAGCTCCATGCAAAGATGTCATAATACTCTTGACAAAGTTTGATGAAAGCTTCTTTCTCTTTAGAAGTACACACTTTTCCAATCTTAAGAAATTTTTCATTTGATACTTCAACTTCCTCAAAATATTCTTCTCTGACCACCATGTTAGGGCTTTGTCTTGTGGCTTGGTCATCTGAATTGAAAATGGATTCCAAAGTGACTAAACCTTTTGGTAACTTGTTGCTTTTCAATTGAATAATTTGCTCACCATATGACTCCTGCAACTTATCTTGATTCTTTGTAGCAAACTCCGCCTCTTCTTGTAGGAAGAGGACAATTTGTTTGTCACTATCAAACACTTGCCAACTACTCACATTATCAGGGACTGCTGGTCGAACTACCATTTTAACAAATTTCTGCCCTCCTTTCATGATATCAACTGGTATGTTGTATTGTGAACCAATTGTAGCAAGCCTATCTACATCTTGATTTTGATCTCTAGGGATTACATGGATTCCAAAAGCTTCAAAATCTTTAATCAGGTCCCAAACTCGGTTCTTGTATGATCTTAAAATATCATTTTTGGATGCACTACGTGCCGAAACTTGATGAAAAACTAACTCACTATCTCCAAAAATAGTCAGGGCCTTGATTCCCTTCCTTTGGGCTAGCTGAATTCCTTGCACAAGAGCCTCGTATTCAGTAACATTGTTGGTGTAACTGAACTACAACCGGAAAGATGAGAAGTACTTATCTCCCTCTGGAAAAATTAACATAACACCAGCACCGGATCCATTCTCACTTCTTGAGCCATCGAAGAACAATTGCCACAGTCCTTTAGAATCACTTGGTGTTTTGACAAGTTGTGGTATGATCGTATTTTCTTCATGGATACAGTAAGTACCTAATCCTGTTTCTTCCAAGACCAGTAAACCAACTTCTTCTTCTACCAATACATCAGTGTAGGGATCATACTGATGATCTCTACTTACTTCATCCAGCAAAGTATCAGGAACTTCTTCAACAAGGGTGGTTGGTTCATGATCGACATCTTCCTCTTTGGGATCTCCGATGGTGTAATTTCCATTTATGGGACTAGCAGTGTAGGGTTCTACATGATTATGGAAGATTGGTTCTGCCCTTATAGTTACTTTGGTTCTGTATCAAGTCCTGAGAATCATATGCGACCAATTGGATGATAGATAACCACCCATCTTGGCAGTGAAATCGCGTGATAGGCAGATGGCAAAGAGGGGAGGGAGATCCATGACCGATATGTCTTGGGTGAATGACAAACTTGGGCATGCATGAATGCTAAGTTGAAGTCCTTTGATAACCCCAATAGTCTTAACAGCTATGCCATTCAGTTGAACAACCCCTCTTGTAACTGGCGCATATTGTACACCTAGTACATCTACAATTTGTTTTGGCATGACAGAGCTACTGGCACCAGAATCAATCATGCAATTATGTACCAGGTGGTCGCCAATGATCAGGGAAATGTAGAATGGCGGTGGTTTGTTTTCCGTAGGAATGATTTTCCCTTCTGGTTGACACAAACTTGTAGCATTTGTCACTCTATGGCTTGGTGACCCGCTGGTTGTACTAAAATTGTTCAGAGCTTCTCGTAACAAGTTTCTTTGGGAGGGGATCGAGAGTGCGTCCCACATGGTAATGCTCAGATTGGTTTTCTTCATTTGTTCTACTATGCTGAAGGGAATTTCTCCAACTTTGATGACACTTTTTTGGGCATTGGGGTCCTCCTTTGGAAAATGTTTGTTGGGTACTGTGACGCCTGGAGAACCATCCTTCCCTATGGCGTGGCTAGTTGGTGTTTCTGGTGATTTCTTTCCCGCATTTTTATCAACTACCATTTTTAACCCAGGTTTGAGAAGTGGACGCTAGATCAGCTTCGAGAGGTTGAGGCTCCATTGCTCTCTTTTTGGAACGAGTGTTTGCTGCCACTGATGAGGAATCTATATTCAACCCAAAAAAATCTTCTACTTGCTAGTTTAGGAAAGAAGATTCTTCAGGTGCCTGTGGTTATCTGCTGCTTCTTGTGTAGATGAATTTTTTGTTAACTCTGAAGGGGAAGATATACTTTGAACCATAAGGGCCTGGCTAAGAACCCCATTGGGACAAAGATTTTGATTGTGAGGTTGAGAGAAAGGATAACACCATTCGCAGTCTTGAACTAGATTATTTTGAACAGGTACTATAGCTCTAGATGAGCTAGCTGCAAGAGGGTTTTGAAAGTTCAAGGGCCTGACATTTGTAACTTGACTTGTAGTTTGATTTTGAGGTTGATTGTTTCCTTGAAAAGGAGGATGGTTATCCTGATACTGCTGATTTTGTGGTTGATATGGATGATTGTATTGAAACTGTTGCCTTTTGAGTGCAACGAGCTCATTTCCAAAATTTTGCAGTAGCGACTTGACTTCAAATAGGTCATTTGAAGAGGTAGGGGAAGATTGATATGGTTTCTTGGAGTCTACTGGAATAGGAGCAATGACAGGCTGATGATTCGTAAGATCTGGAGAAAAGGGCATTGGTGGTTATGGAGCTATCTTTCCAGCCTGAATCAAAGAATTCTCTGCACTTATGACGACTTTGTAAGCATCAGGAAGTGTAGTCCCTACCATGGACTAGATCATAACTGCTACATTGCAATTCAAGGCTCGCAAATCGTACAAGAATGCATTATGCGTAGAAGGCTTTACGAGTGCTAGAATCCTATTCCAAGTCCTATGTAATCGGAAGTTGAAATCACTCATGTATTCTTGGGAAGCTCTCTTTATGGTAGTAAGTTGTTCCAAAAGTGATAGGTGATCACTTTTGTCTTCAAATTGTTTACATAGCTTTTCTCCCAGCTCGTCCCAAGTGGTTATAGTGCCAACACCTAACCCGTGAAACCATTGAAGTGCTTTTCCCTTGAAAGAGGTAGTAAGAAGTCTAACTACAACGTGTCTTCAGTGATATTATGTACTGCACAAATGCTAGCTACATCAAATATATGCTCCACTGGAGTAACGCGAGTTTCCCCCGTGTAGAAGGGTAAACTTTTGAGCGCCGCAACAGGTATCAGGTCATGTTGAGCAAACATAAGAGGACTGATTGCATTGAAAGGGGGAAAAACTTGGTTCCTCACCATAGTAATGAAAGGTTGATTGTTCCTGGGTGGAGGAAACCTTCCGTAAATAGGATTTGAATGACCCCTACTAGGTAAATCTGTAACTGGGGATGTGGAAATGCTTCTTCTTCTTCTCTTTGGAGGAGACAAGGAAAGTTTGATATACTGATACTTTTCTTTCTTTGAAGAAGCTCTTGTCTAAATTCTTCGCATAAGTTACTGCACTGAGATTTGGAATCCAGAGATATAGAGTCACCAGGTACTTTGACTTGTGTAAGTGAGAAGAGAAGTACCAACTCTATCCCACCGGCGATGCCAAAACTATTGTTACCCAAATCACTGCACCCTCCAAATGGCCAGGATGTGAATAGGACTTTCAGTGTGATTGGGACACATGGGATCACCTCTCAAGCTATGGGACTTGGTCTCGAGGTGAACCTCCGGAGAAGGCCGGCTTCCTCTTCCTAAACTAGCTGCTGTACTACTCCTAGTGTAACAAAAATGATATCTAGTCTTATGCTAAACATTTTCATAGGGTTTAGGGAAAAGATTTACATAAATTGAAACTATACTAGGGATGGTGATGCACCAAAATAAAGGGTGTTCCACTCAGGAAGGGTTAATTGAAGAGGGTGTGTGCCACCACAAGGTCAACTTCACTACTGCACTTAGAGAGGTATAGGAAACCAAAACTAGAGACACACGTTCACTTTGTTAAAATTTATCAGACCGAGGAAATATAACAGTTTCCCAATGAAGAAGATGACTAAGAAGGGTGAACAGACACCACCACTCAACTGCATGCCAATACTTACACCACTCGATAAGACAAAACTTAAAGAAAACTGCAATAGAAAAACTTAACTTGCATAGTTGACGGCAGTATGAGAAAGGCACAAAGAAGCACAGAAGGATGAAGGACCGAATTAGTCACAAAAAACACACACTGTATTTCTTCAATAACATCCCATTCTAACGTTGAGCCATCGAAGAACAATTGAAACAGTCTTTAGAATCACTTGGTGTTTTGACAAGTTGGGGATGATAGTTATTTTTCGTCATGGATACAGTTAAGTACCTAATCCTGTTTCTTCCAAGACCAGTAAAACCAACTTCTTCTTCTCCCAATACATCAGTGTAGGGATCATACTGATGATCTCTACTTACTTCATCCAGCAATAGTATCCGGAACTTCTCAACAAGGTTGGTGGTTCATGATCGACCATCTTCCCTTGGGATCTCCGATGGTGTAATTTCCATTTATGGGACTAGCAGTGTAGGGTTCTACATGATTATGGAAGATTGGTTCTGCCCTTATAGTTACTTTGGTTCTGTATCAAGTCCTGAGAATCATATGCGACCAATTGGATGATAGATAACCACCCATCTTGGCAGTGAATGAATCGCGTGATAGGCAGATGGCAAAGAGGGGAGGGAGATCCATGACCGATATGTCTTGGGTGAATGACAAACTTGGGCATGCATGAATGCTAAGTTGAAGTCCTTTGATAACCCCAATAGTCTTAACAGCTATGCCATTCAGTTGAACAACCCCTCTTGTAACTGGCGCATATTGTACACCTAGTACATCTACAATTTGTTTTTGGCATGACAGAGCTACTGGCACCAGAATCAATCATGCAATTATGTACCAGGTGGTCGCCAATGATCAGGGAAATGTAGAATGGCGGGTGGTTTGTTTTCCGTAGGAATGATTTTCCCTTCTGGTTGACACAAACTTGTAGCATTTGTCACTCTATGGCTTGGTGACCCGCTGGTTGTACTAAAATTGTTCAGAGCTTCTCGTAACAAGTTTCTTTGGGAGGGGATCGAGAGTGCGTCCCACATGGTAATGCTCAGATTGGTTTTCTTCATTTGTTCTACTATGCTGAAGGGAATTTCTCCAACTTTGATGACACTTTTTTGGGCATTGGGGTCCTCCTTTGGAAAATGTTTGTTGGGTACTGTGACGCCTGGAGAACCATCCTTCCCTATGGCGTGGCTAGTTGGTGTTTCTGGTGATTTCTTTCCCGCATTTTTATCAACTACCATTTTTAACCCAGGTTGAGAAGTGGACGCTAGATCAGCTTCGAGAGGTTGAGGCTCCATTGCTCTCTTTTTGGAACGAGTGTTTGCTGCCACTGATGAGGAATCTATATTCAACCCAAAAAATCTTCTACTTGCTAGTTTAGGAAAGAAGATTCTTCAGGTGCCTGTGGTTGATCTGCTGCTTCTTGTGTAGATGAATTTTTTGTTAACTCTGAAGGGGAAGATATACTTTGAACCATAAGGGCCTGGCTAAGAACCCCATTGGGACAAAGATTTTGATTGTGAGGTGAGAGAAAGGATAACACCATTCGCAGTCTTGAACTAGATTATTTTGAACAGGTACTATAGCTCTAGATGAGCTAGCTGCAAGAGGGTTTTGAAAGTTCAAGGGCCTGACATTTGTAACTTGACTTGTAGTTTGATTTTGAGGTTGATTGTTTCCTTGAAAAGGAGGATGGTTATCCTGATACTGCTGATTTTGTGGTTGATATGGATGATTGTATTGAAACTGTTGCCTTTTGAGTGCAACGAGCTCATTTCCAAAATTTTGCAAGTAGCGACCTTGACTTCAAATAGGTCATTTGAAGAGGTAGGGGAAGATTGATATGGTTTCTTGGAGTCTACTGGAATAGGAGCAATGACAGGCTGATGATTCGTAAGATCTGGAGAAAAGGGCATTGGTGGTTATGGAGCTATCTTTCCAGCCTGAATCAAAGAATTCTCTGCACTTATGACGACTTTGTAAGCATCAGGAAGTGTAGTCCCTACCATGGACTAGATCATAACTGCTACATTGCAATTCAAGGCTCGCAAATCGTACAAGAATGCATTATGCGTAGAAGGCTTTACGAGTGCTAGAATCCTATTCCAAGTCCTATGTAATCGGAAGTTGAAATCACTCATGTATTCTTGGGAAGCTCTCTTTATGGTAGTAAGTTGTTCCAAAGTGATAGGTGATCACTTTTGTCTTCAAATTGTTTACATAGCTTTTCTCCCAGCTCGTCCCCAAGTGGTTATAGTGCCAACACCTAACCCGTGAAACCATTGAAGTGCTTTTCCCTTGAAAGAGGTAGTAAGAAGTCTAACTACAACGTTGTCTTCAGTGATATTATGTACTGCACAAATGCTAGCTACATCAAATATATGCTCCACTGGAGTAACGCGAGTTTCCCCCGTGTAGAAGGGTAAACTTTTGAGCGCCGCAACAGGTATCAGGTCATGTTGAGCAAACATAAGAGGACTGATTGCATTGAAAGGGGGAAAAACTTGGTTCCTCACCATAGTAATGAAAGGTTGATTGTTCCTGGGTGGAGGAAACCTTCCGTAAATAGGATTTGAATGACCCCTACTAGGTAAATCTGTAACTGGGGATGTGGAAATGCTTCTTCTTCTTCTCTTTGGAGGAGACAAGGAAAGTTTGATATACTGATACTTTTCTTTCTTTGAAGAAGCTCTTGTCTAAATTCTTCGCATAAGTTACTGCACTGAGATTTGGAATCCAGAGATATAGAGTCACCAGGTACTTTGACTTGTGTAAGTGAGAAGAGAAGTACCAACTCTATCCCACCGGGCATGCCAAAAACTATTGTTACCAAATCACTGCACCCTCCAAATGGCCAGGATGTGAATAGGACGTTCAGTGTGATTGGGACACATGGGATCACCTCTCAAGCTATGGGACTTGGGCTCGAGGTGAACCTCCGGAGAAGGCCGGCTTCCTCTTCCTAAACTAGCTGCTGTACTACTCCTAGTGTAACAAAAATGATTATCTAGTCTTATGCTAACATTTTCATAGGGTTTTAGGGAAAGAGATTTACATAAATGAAACTATACTAGGGATGGTGATGCACCAAATAAAGGGTGTTTCCAAACTCAGGAAGGGTTAATTTGAAGAGGGTGTGTGCACCACAGGTCAACTTCACCTACTGCAACTTAGAGAGGGTATAGGAAACCACAAACTAAGAGACACACGTTCACTTTGTTAAAATTTATCAGACCGAGAAATATAACAGTTTCCCAATGAAGAAGGATGAACTCAAGAAGGGTGAACAGACACCACAACTCAACTGCATGCAATACTTCACCACTCGATAAGCACAAAACTTAAAGAACTTGCAATAGAACTTAAACTTGCATAGTGTACCTGCAAGTATGAGAAAGGCACAAAGAAGCACAGAAGGATGAAAGGACCGAGATTAGTCACAAAACACACACTTTTATTTCTTCAATAACATACACAATGCATCATACATTCAGAAGAGGCAATAGTTGCCATTACAGTCTTGAAGAGGAGGCTTGAAATTTCTTTCAACACACAAGAACAACTTGCAGAAGAGAGAGGATTCTTGAAAAGTATACACTCGCCTGAGATATCTAACTGTTGAACTTGTCTGAACTATTGGAACCCTTTGAAATGAGCTTCCAACTTGCATTTATAGAATAATATGTGAGAAAGAAGAGGTAATGTCATAATTGCATTCCTAAATTGAAGGCCCATGACGTATTTATTACAGTTAGTTGAACCACCTGAGAAGGTTCCATCATGGGTCATTAATTTCCTGATGACCTAGTCTTCTCAATTAATTAAAAGAATATTTAAATAAAAATATTAATTTAATTAAAATAATGTTGGGACCCCCCTGTTGACCCATTTGACTTGAAGAGGAGGGGGGTCCATGTGGATAAAGTCTGCACAAATCTCAACTCGGTGAGTTTCGAATCCTCTAACTCGGTGTTGCAATCAATTTTGAACCCCACACTAACTCTTTCCTCACTTTGGCAATTGGATTCTTTTGCATTGAGTCCTTCAGCATTTTGGCAGTGCACTCTGTAATCTTGGCTCCAATCAACAATTATGCCACTATTGAGATCTTACTATGGCATAGGTAGCTGTGAGCTACATAATATACTCATTTTTCCAGAAACTAAAAAGATCCTTTATGTTACAATTTGCAACACATAAAATAAGCCCCTTCAAAAAAAATACATTGAACAACTGGGGCAACCAAGAGGACCTTGGAAAAATGTACAGGTAACAACCATATGAATTCTTCCTTAGTCGTGGATCAAAGCTAATAGAAATAAGCTAGCTAAAATTAGCTTGAAACTACAGTATAATCATCCATTTGTAAAAACAAACAAGCTTCTCTGAACCTGGTAAAAGAATACTTTTATTGTCTGATTGGACATACATAACGGAAGGGTATAAATATTTCCTACTACCCACAGATTTTCTCAAAGAGACCATTTACAAGTGACAAGGATGTGGCATACAAAACGGCTGACCAGGTATTTCAGAGTTGACCTTCACATTCAATTCGTTTCTAGGAGAAGAAGTGCTAAGCAATATGAATTGTTTCATTCTGCACCGTAATAAACCTTCATCTCCTGATTCAAGAAAATTTTATGAAGCCTTGAATGGTGTGACTCCAATCCATCATACACGGTAGTGAATATTTGTTTCCTATGGCTGTCATTTGATCTGAGTTCAGAATAAGGATAAGCATGCATTTGATATTGAATAGATAACAACACAGTTGGACAACTTGCTTGCTAGAAGCACTCAAAAGAAAGGCCTCTACTATACTGCAACATGCCTACTACCTATGCATGGGAGTTTGTCTCATGACCACATAAAGTTCAGAATTGTACAGAGGATGAGGAGAAGGTCGTGGCAGCTATTAAAGCCGATTCAAAGTCTAAACACTTTAGTATTCTAATTGGAATCCTAACAAGGGCGGATCTGTATGAAAGGAGACACTTTCTTCGTATGATCTATGGAACCCAATCCACAATCCATGTAACACGCATCCTTTGATCTCCATGCACTCACCGCTGCACTCGGCATTTGACTCGTTCCTCCAACCTGGCGTCATTCTTTATTCACCGGTTTATATGGCAATTCACTTGCCATCCCTCGGTCATCAACTTCCTGTTGGTGACTCACACAATGTGCTCCGAGCCTATTTACATGGCCCGTGTGGAAGTTTGATTATGGTTTTCCATCCCAATATTTCCACGCTTGGCAGTGTTTTCCTGAATCTCCCCTACGCGGAGTGAAAAGCTTGGAATGCCATTACCAATAAAGACCTTGGCATACCAGCTCCGAATCCCCGCATAACGGCTCGGCCACATTAATCCATGGGCCGCGGCCTCAGCTTCGCCACGTAACCTTGGCAAGATAGTAAAAGGTTTCCCATACGTGGGATTACCTACTCGGTCTGCCATTCAAAAAACCCACTTGGAAATATAGTGAAATGTTTCCCATGCGCGGAATTACTTGTGGCTTGCCATGATCGTGCCTTCACTTGACAATTTGACCCGATTTCTCCAATTCACGGAATATTTTCAATGGCTCGACATCACGTCATTTCCCTTGGCAATGCTCGCCTTATTTCCCACATCTAGGATTGGAGTGCGGGGTTTCATTATCATTTGGACAGATGGCCACCGATTTCCACTTTTCTGCTCAGCGTGAGGAGACATCATTTTCTCGGTGCAAACATTTCAGCTGTAGCTTGTAAGGTGTGATAATTCCGACAGAATCCTTTATGCCTACCAACTTAGTGACTCGTTGAAGATGCTCATATAATTGCAAAGAAAACTGTGCCTCATGAATATTCTGATAGGAAACAGTTCCACCTCTATGAGATCCACTTCCATGAGTTACATCGTAAAACAAGTAAGATCTCGATAGAGAATATTTGTAATAAATTTCATCAGGTCTCCCGGTAATACTCTCACTGTCACTTAATTGATTTTCATAAAAATATCTTGAAGGAAAATCCCAAATTTGAGGATGCATTCGATGCTGAACAGATAACAACATAGTTGGACAACCTACTTGTTGGAAGTGCTCAAAATAACTCTTACTATACTGCAACATGCCTGTTGCCTGTGCACTGAATACTTGGCCGAGGAAGGTCTGAACACCATTATAATTCACATCTCTTTTTAAGATGTCAGTTTGACTCAATTTTACATTGGTATTCGATGGTGCTTATACTATCTTCCTGGGTCGATAGAAGTCCTTCCATTATGTAATTACAAACTTGAGATTCAATGATGTTGAACCTCCCATATCTGCATAATTTCATATCATTTTGGTCAAACAAGATAATTCTCCCAAGTGGTTAGTCAAGCATTGTCTTAATGGATTAAACCTGGCATCATGTTGACTTTGACTCTCCCTAACTTGGCCTTCAGATCTTTTTGCATCGATCTCCACCGAGATCCTTGTACAGTTCCTTTCATTCATCAATTTTCAACGAGCTATATTTTACATTAACAAGACCATCGTCGAGCTCTTACAACTGAGAGTCTCTACCGAGATGATTTCCGAGATGACTATCAATTTGACACCGGATTCTCTATCAACTCAACCCCGAACTCTTCAATGAGTTGAGATAAACTGGGTGCCTTTCGATGCTAGGTGATCTCTCATATGTAATTTAAGAATTATTTTTAATTTTTGTATCTTGATAATAACCGGAGATGGGTTCCTGGGACTACTATTTTCATTTTGAATGTGATAGGACCCTGTTGTCCAATCTTTCCATGTGTGCAAAATTGGATAACACTAGGGAATGAGGGATGCAATAAAAGTAAATCCTAAGATAAGCGGACGTGATAGATCTAAAATAAGGTGGAACTTTCCCAAATCCAGATGACGTAGAGAAAAATGTGATGCTTAGACCATAGCGGTTCAGATGTAGACAGATAAAATAAATTGAAAAGTGCAAGAGGGAAAAATATTCACATCAAACACTATGCATTCGAAGGAAGTAAAAAAACTTACATAAATCAATATTTAGTCACTTACATAAAGAGCTAAGGTAGGAAAATCACCATTCGTGAGTTACAGAGGTTGACAACATTAAGTTCAAGTTTCACAGAGAAGATATCAAAAATATGATAAGGAAAGAAAAGGGAGAAGAATCGTTTGAAAATTCATAAACACTTACATTTATACAACTCATGATATGAAGAAAGAGAAGAAAAATATGTAAAAGGACTTCCTAGCTGGAACTGAATTGTTTAAAAAATGCATTGAATGATTATGGGTGCCATGAAATCTTACAAAGGTAGCTTGTAGTACAGGAATGAATGCCTCCAATTTAAACTAATAACCAAAACATGACCATTTTTCCCTCTCGCACTTTTCAGTTTCTTTTATTTGTTTGCATCTAAATTTAAAGTGTCCTATAGTGCTAGCCTCACATTTTGCATCTTTTTCATCTAGATTTGGGAAATTTTCACATACTTTTAGTGTTATCACCACCCCTTAGCTTAGGATGTACTTTTATTTCAACCCTCTATCCCTAGTACCTTACAATTGTTAGAGTAGGAATTAGATGTATAAGTTTTAACGTTAGAAGTGGGTTATGTTATGCAGGTTTTCCAATTCTACCTGACAAGGAAGTCGACCTTCTCTAGAGGTCTGTCTTAATCCATAAGTCTAATAATTGGAGACAATCCCATGTTGCCTCAAAATATTGAATCTTTTTTATTCAAGGTAGGGTGAAATTTTGAGCTCCAACACATACATATTATAATTTTTTGACTTTTGTAATGACAAGAAAAACAAATCAAATGATTTCAAAATCTCTAAAATTGTGCATTTTGCACAAGTGCAAGTTGTATATATGAAATGTCTCTAGTTCATGTTTATGGGTGATTCTATCATACTTGAACTACTACATTTAACTCGTAATATAGATACAATAAAGACAACTAGGAATCATCCCTATAAATCATTAGGAAGAAAAAGATTCATAACTTCATTAAAACCATTATCTTTATTACCCATTCACCACTATCATTTGACATAAATCATGAAATGGAAAATATGAGTATCTAGGGGAGTTATGACCATGTATAAGGTTTTCCTTCTAAGCAAGTGTCAAGATAGGTTGAATATTTTTTTTACTATTTAAGTACCACTCAATATTTTGCTCTCAGTTGCAATAATATCTTTCATATACTACAAGGTATATGTAAAGGGTGATCTTCTTCCATCTACTAATGGGCATATAGGAAGGGAATGCATATTGAGAGGTTTGACATATCAAACTAAAGTTATATAGAAAAGGAAACATATTTAGAGTGATAAAGATCTAATACATCTTCCACAAATACTTTGTTCCAAATGAAAATAACTAGGCCAAAGTTCTTTCTGCCAAACACAACTTCTTCTAGGTGACTAATCTGTTATGTGTGGTGTTGATCAGTCAAAATTTGGCACTTAGTGAAGAAAATACAAAAGGTTGGCATAGGAGAACAATAGGGCATGTTAAAAGGCGTGGACGGATCAAGGGAGAACACGTGCGTGGAGGATAGAGATTCATATTTCGGGACTTAACCATTTTTTGCATGATAAGGTTCTATTTTTAGAGATGGCGTGTAGAGCACATCAAATGAGGTGGAGACTTGCGCACCACACATTGGCTATTTTTGGATGATTGGCTACAAATAAATTTACATGGATGTGGGCTAAGAGATAGTTTTATCAGCTGTTAGTTAACTAAAGGAGAGATCTATTATTATCACACTTACATGTGGGGTTATGGATGTAAAAAGTGTGTAGCTCATAATAGCATGCAACCTATTTCTAGGATTGGATAAGAGGTGAAGGGAAAGTCTCCACCCTTATAAATATGTAGTGAACTCCATAATAGAGCAAATACATATAAAATAATGAGTAGAGAGACAAATATATGTATGTGATGAACTAGTGCATAGATTGAGACTATTGCTATCTAGATATATGTACATGTATGAGCGCATATGAATTCCATTAATGTAATGAAGCTTATATGTAATTACTCATATTTAATATAATGGAGGATATATGGACTGAATCTAAGTGTTTGTTCTCATGTGTATTTGGATCTAGTATTGCATTCTTGATTTCATCATGGTTAATACTGTTAAATTCTATTCTCCCTCTAGATATAGATATGAATATGCCCAGTATGAATGATGTATCAATAATGGAACTGTATGTATTAAAGTATTCATCATGCTAACATTCTGCAATAACAAACCTAAAGAGGTGACCTAGTACCTTTGTGCACTTTAGGTGATCACTCAGTCTAGGCTGAGTGATGTGTCAGCGCACTTGGGGTCTGTACTGGTGAATTCTAGGATGCATCATTGGTTCCATGTTGTCGGGAACTCTTTTTACAGTTGTTTCTCAGGATGGTTCACAATGAAGACACACCTAGTTGACCTTTGCAAGTGTTGAAAAGTGGATACATGATCTAGAAGAAGAATACGCATGGCGGATTAACACTGGGATTTGAGTGTAATGCACATGTGTGTAGGTGGAACAAAACCTATATGATAACTTATATAAGAACTTCTTCACTATCTTTCCAGTAGAATTGTACGAGTTATTGATTACATATGCATTTAAGTGGAATTGGAGGTATCACGCATATGTTCTGGACACATGAATGAGTTTAGAAGCCCTTTATGATGTTGATCTAATTTGGACTGAAGTTGTGTATACTTGATTCCATGTGACATTATAAATAGTTATATCTTGGAGCACTCAATTTCCACTTATTCATGCCCAGAGATAGTTGAATTCTAGTTTTTATGATATCTAAGGGGAACTTACCTACAAGGAATTCCACTGGCGATCAAGATCCTAATGGTAACTTTGAATTTGGAAAGTAAACCGATGTCTAACTAAACCACACCACGCACATAGGGGCAGGAGTAGGTTTGGTGAAAGATGGTAGACCTAGTGGTAGAAAGGAAAAGAAAGGAAAGGTGACTTAAGTATAATGAGGCACATAAGAGGGATATCAGAGAAGCAGTGGGAGGTTGCAGAGAAAATGGCATTGTGGAGAAATATAGTTCGAGAAGGAGTTGAAGATCACATAGATGACATGAAACTCTGAGCCTCAGGAAATCCCCCATTTGGGAAAACATTATAGTGTAACCCTCATCGGCCTCATGTAGAAGTGTTCCAAAAGAGACGACCTGGACCACGGGCGAGCGCATCTGAATCCACTTGGACAACCTTACCTTTACGCTTGGTTTTCCGACATCTAGTACAACAAATAATCAACAAGTTAATTCAAGCAGTGGAAGATTAGGAGTCAAGTCTTATAAAAGGCACATAGTGATGACATCACAAATGGCTTTGTTGTTATACGAGAGTACATTTTTAGGTGTATCATCTACATAGAACTTGGGCACACCAATTTTTGGAATAACTTCTGGATGTGGTAACGCTTCACAGACTATCAGGGTACAGTTCAGTTCTACTTGTTGGGACATAAGGAAGCACATATTTTGGTCCGACACCGGCTATAGGTGTCAGGATCAAGAGGCAAATGTAGCTATAGTTCCTGGTGGGTCTGGTGGTTCTAAAGGCAAGGGAAAACCCATGAGGTTCTTGATTAGGTGGGCAGGGTGCTGCACCAACCCCTAGAGTATTTACATGGATATGTCTCTTCATCTTCTAGAGTATATGGGCATAAAAGATGCTGCTAAACATGTGTACATGTGTGAAATATTATGGCACACAAAAGGGATCACAGCTTCTGAGGTATAAGGCAATCCATTTTTCTATTACATTACAAGGGCATACACACAACTAGTACATAAAGTTTTACCTTGATCACACTTGCATGGACTATACAAGTATTAAAAGATGCATTTCTTAAAAGAGTTCTATATCCCTGGAATTTGAGCATAAGAGTATAATTGCACTCAGGGAAATTAAGCAAGGCACTACTGAGAGTGATAAAGAGTATGATTCCCAATGTTTTAAAACATTGTTATCTAAGATTTCTTATGATATAAATGCAAGATAACATGCACAATGGTTTTTTGGGGGCCCAATTATGCATTTTAGAAGGTCATTATCACATAAGACATACACTGATCCATGCAAAGCACTTGAAGAAGACTTACATGCTGAGGAATTTAGAAGTATAGATATTGGGGTGAGACCATTTTTAGAAGCATAGATCACAACTATGGTCAAAAATAATTGGAAAAAACTATCAGCAAATTTAACACATGAGACGTGCACAAGGATTTGGTGTACAAATTGTGAAGTAGAAGGTCACACAAAGGATAGTTTTCCTCACAGATCAGTACACTGCGTTGCTGCTATTGGATTGTGAGATATTCCATTTGAACCATGATTCTAGCCACTACCCATTATTACAATGTGCGATAAGGAAGAATGTTTCAAGCTACTATAAAATCTAGCAATTCCACAACTCATGGCAATAGAATATTGTCGAGCTAATTGGTCAGATCCATGATGCTATAGATATTAGTATATGACAAACAAGATTTTTGGATAACTCTAAGTGAAAGAATGATGCATCAGGACTAGGATCAAAATCAGGCATGCATTATGAGTGGAATGAAGGGTGTTTTGAAGGAATGGTCTGTGGCAGAGGATGAGGATAACTGTGGTGGATTTGGAGGACGAGTCCATGGTAGTGGAAGAAGTGAGTTTCCCTGCGTAGAACATGTTATACATCTAGATCTCCTAACCACTACAGGTGTGAATGTCCTTAGAATATTACATGTTCATTTTGTGGAAAGAACCATAGCTATGAGGAGTGCTTGAGACTTGTATGAGCGCCTTAGTAAACAGCATACACAACAAAAAAAAGGTGTGGGAATGTTTAGGATACAACACACTGTGGAAAATCCAGTGGATGCCTAAGTTGGAGGCAGAGTCCGAGGAGTTGTAAGTGAATATCACGACCCACACTGAGGCGGATCACACCAGGGAAGCATTGCAGTAGAAGCCCTACCATTACAAAGGAGGAGGTTCTACATCCACAGTACCCAGATCCTTGGCCCATCAAAAGAAGGTTTATCATGAATTCACAAAAGTTCTTAGGAATCTTCAAGGGTGAGATACAATACTTAAAAAAGCAATCATGGAAGATGAAGCATAATAAAGTATTAGAGATTGTCCAAACTGATATATATGACTTAAGAGAAGCATGTAAAATGTTGTGACCAGGAAAATATCATTCCATTGTTAGGGGATTGGTTAAAGGGAAACACTCTATGTGCAAGTATTGAGACTATATGGACAAATACTTGCATGTGAAATCTTCCCCCTCATAGCCTAGATTATGAAAATGAAATCACTTTGAATGCTTTTGTGGATGGGTGGCTATTGAGTAATATACTGATTGATATAGGTGCGGAAGTCAATTTTCTTACCTTAGATACATGGGTAGAAATGGGAAGACCCCCATTGTAGCCATCCTCTAATGTACATTATTCATCGCTAATCAAACTAAAGCTACAATCCCATTGGGGTTTTGAAGGACACATCCATTACTATACAAGGGAGCCAAGTTCACTAGACAGACTTTGAGGTTTTAGAACTGGAAGAGTTAGATATCTTCCTAAAATCTATTAGGGTGCATCCTTGGTGCTATGAAAATAATGCTGATCTTCTATTCAACAAGGGATTGTGTCAATTTTAAAAAAAAGGAGGAGATATTAATTATTCCTGTTAACAGATGGAAAATTTGCACCCTATGTTGACATCTTGAGTGAAGAATATCTGAATAAGATTTATCCTAGTGCACCATCCAAGATCCAGAGATACTTGAGCCAACCAAAGAAGGAATAATTCAGTGGGAGGATGCACAGTATCCATTAGCGATACTATAAGTGTTGCTTGTGATAATTGGGCTCATAGACACTTATGAGTTTGTAGGGCGCAAAGTAAAGAGCATATTTCCTAGATGGAATAAAACAATGTTATGTCAGAACGAATATGTATCAACTCGGTACCTTGTTACACCAAAGAAGGAGATCTTATGGTATTTCTGCATGCCATAGGGAAGAACAGTGGATAGACCCATTGGAAAGAAGAAATATGCTAGCATATACACTATGTGGGACAGCAGCACATGCTAGTGGATGGCCCAGAAGGATAATCTTGTAGGATGGAATGAAATTAGGATTGCTCTTACCAATAGGTTCTTCAGGAACAATGTACCTACTCAAATATGCACTTATCAAGGTAATTAACCTATTCAACACCACGTTCAGAAGTGTGAGATACTCTGGATGGAAGGGTAGGAAGCTTTACCACATTTGGTATGGGTGACACAAGTTTTATTCCACTTTACAAGGATGCGCGTGTGATTGGTATGTATATGCATAAATCCATAGAGAGACCAGAAATTGGTAGGATTTAATTGCAGGAATGACACAAGACATTTGACTTCTTCTCTACAAATCATCCAGTGGAAGAAGCATTGAAATTCATAAAGTGCTTAACTATGGGAGATAATGCAAAGGATGAAGAACTCATATCGGGATTTATTGTATGAAGGAGACTCAAGAGCGCGTGTTGTTGAATAAACAGAGGTCGATACAACATTACTTCAATGTGCTTTCCCTCGAGAAAGAAAAAGGAAAAATGGTCTACTTGGTGTATGTTGAAGTAGTAGAAAATATGGATATAAATCATTCAATGGGTAGGCGAGAGGTATTATACAGTGCATATAAGACCACGTGCACGCTTATCATGAATCTATGAAGAAAAAGGAAGGTCAATATTTGATCAGACGCTGAGCATAAGGAAGCCATAATTGGGGACTATTGGTTAGACTTTCAAGTGGTAAAGATCATAGTGTTACTAAGGGATTACCAGGACTTATTCCCTAGGGGGTACCATGAACTTAAAGGTGTGCATGAATTATTAGGGAGAGATGAAGATAAAAATTAAAGAGGGTGCACATGCCTAGTTATAAAGAGACCCTACAGGATGAACCCCAACATGTGCATGAAAAGATCAAAGAATAGATTTGACAAAATTTTGATCGTCTGGAATTATCAAGTGCCTTGATGAGTCAAAATGGGTTAGTATAATCGTGATCAGTATCAAGAAGTGATGGATGTATCATGAATTTATGTGGACTACAGGGAGATGAATGCTACAAGTGTGACTAATCCCTTTCCCACGCCATTCACTGAGGAAATACTAGAAGGTGTTGCAGGGCGTGAAATATATTTTTTTACAAATGGGTTCTTCTAGGTATCATTATGTTCGTATTGCATAAGAGGATCAAAAAAAGACTACGTTTACTACTGAATGGGGTAGCTTCACCTATATTGCGATGCCTTTTGGTACTAAAAAATGTGCCTAATGTAGTTCTCATGCATAGTTGTTCAAGCATTCAAGGAATTTACTCGCATAATTCTTACATGTCTATATCTAGATGATTAGACAGTGTATGGATTAGTTAAGGATCATTGTGACAATTTGTGCTTAATGTTTGAAAGATGTAGAAAGTTGAGTATCTCATTGAACATCAAGAAGTGCATATCTTGCTACACGATTTGGGATACTGTCTAGGACACATAGTCTGTAAGGAGGGTTTGTTGGTTGATCCAGCCAAAGTTGCGGTCTTTATAGGCCTAAGGGATCCTACCCGTCAGAGAGAGGTACATGCAAATTTTTGGGTTCATACAGGATATTACAGGAAGTTTATCAACAGGATATGCCAAAATTGCCACACCGTTGGAGGAGTTACTAAAAGGGAAAGCTACGTTCTACTGGGGAGAATCGTAACAGTGTCACATTCGAGACATGTTAAAGGAAAAACTTACTACCGCACCTATTCTACATTTTCCTTTGTGGGACAAACCCTTTCATGTACATGTTGACACCTCTGACACGGCCATTGGCATGGTGTTGGCTCAACTTGGAGATGGTATTTTAGATCATCCTATCTGTTTTGATGAGTAGAAATATGACTCCTGTAGAACAGAATTACACAACTACAAAGCGCGAAGCTTTGTCAATGATCTATGCACTACATATATTCTGCCAGTACTTACTAGCTACGCCATTCATATTTTATACGGATCACATTGTATTGAATTATTTGGTAAACAAACATGTTCTATGGGGGCACATATGTCAATGGGTGCTCTTATTTCAATAATTTGATTTCACCATTGTTATAAAACTAGGGAAAAGTAATTCTGGACTAGACCATCTATCAAGAATATAGTTAGGAGAAGAAGCATAGGTAATTGA
This sequence comes from Taxus chinensis, assembly GCA_019776745.2. NCBI lineage: Eukaryota > Viridiplantae > Streptophyta > Pinopsida > Cupressales > Taxaceae > Taxus > Taxus chinensis. The sequence goes on from CM034149.1 coordinate 645,406,991, forward strand.
GGATACCATGACAAATGCACAGTTATACAGGTTACAATGAGTGCCATCACAACTAGAGGACATTTTTTTCTTTCCACGAATAGGGATGACACAAGAAGGAATGCAATCCTTGAAGAAGAAACAACTTACTATATGCACAACCCCCTATATGTTAATCATTGGTGACCTATACAAATTTGGCCGAGATGAATTATCAAGCCATTGTGTATTGGAACATGAGCGCACAAATATTATGGAATAATCTCATGGTGGTATTGCAGGTGGCCACTATGCTGGTGATGTCACTACACGCAAGATTTTTCTCATTGGATTATGGTGGGAGACACTGTATAAAGATTGTAAGGAATTTTGTAAGGCTTGTGATCATTGTCAACACCTTGGGAAACCAGGTCAACGAGATGAAATGCCTCTAAGACCCATTACTAGTGTAGAAATGTTTGAGAAATGGGCTGTAGATTTTGTGGGTCCCATTTCATTAGTTACGCGTAGTTTTAGATCACATTACATCATAACTTACATAGATTATGTAACAAGGTGGGAAGAAGCAACACCTACAAAGGGTTATACAACGACCAAAATAACCAGGTTTCTTTGGGAAAATATTATTACAACGTATGGATGTCCTTTAAGTTTGACCAGTGATAGGGGCACACATTTTATTAATGAGACAATTAGGATTATATTGGATAAATTCATGATTGCACACCATAAGTCTACACCCTATCATCCTCAAGAAAATGGGATTGTTGAGGCTTTCAACAAAATTCTAAGCCAGATATTGACAAAAATTTGTGATGTTGGAAGAAAGGATTGGGATGATAAAGTATCTGTAGTACTTTGGGCATATCAAACAACATATAAAAGGTTGAACAAAGCCACACCATTTCAGTTAGTGTTTGACACAAAAGTAGTTCTTCCTATGGAATTTATGTTACCTTATTTGTGTATTACACATGCTGGAGGTATTGTTGATGAGTGATCATTAGAATAATGAATTGAACAATTAATAAAATTGGATGAACAATGAGCCATAACATGTTGGAGTCAAAAATAAGAGAAGGCCAAGAAAAAAGCATGGAATTACGGGCACATCAGGGGTAAAAAGCTTGAGATAGGATAGATGGTGCTCCTTTATGATTCTAAGTTTTTGTGCCATCTAGGAAAACTCAAAGTACATTGGTTGGGGCTGTATTTTATCACTCACATACTCAAATCAGGCACTTGTCAGTTGGAGGCCCTTGATGGAATATGGTTACCTGGTTACTTCAACGTGAGTAGGCTGAAGCCCTACGATAAATAAGTCTTCTTGGTGTTTGTAATAAGGTAGTGTTGCCATTTATATCAGGTTTTCAATTCTACATTCCCTTAATGTGTTTCCTTTGTTGTTGATATGCTTTGTCAATTTAGTTGGTGTGTTTGTGTAATAAGCACATTTATGCGCCAGAAGTTAATTACTATTTAAAGAATTTTTATGCACAAAGGATTGTACATACCCTTAATATGGGGTAGTTTATTGATATTCACGTACAATACTGATGGAAATAAGTCGACATAAAAGGAACTATCTATGGGAAAGTTGGAAAAAAAAACAAGATATTATTTAGACACAAGAGCCATAGATAGAGAGGAGTAAAGAAACAAGTATAACACGAGGTGAGAAGGGACCGGGAAGACTACCAATGGAAGGTGCAGTGATGAGGTAGTTAGGCACATGGAAGTGCGCTGAAGATAATTCTGTAGCCAAAAGGTAGGAGGGTGTGCTAGAAGGTTATATCTTGAGCATGAAGATGTACCGTGTGGAAATAATGAAAAAGGTCAATTAATGAGAGGATTATTGGTAGGTGGAGGAATAATAAATGCACCAAATTTTTGAAATTATATATAAGGATGGGATGTGAGTTCATTTTTACCATTGCAATTGAGAGAATTTGAAAATGGTTAAGTGTGAATGATCCGAGCAATCATGTTCAGGTGCGTAGAGTGTAAAACCAAACGTGAGGAGAAGGGTTGTGTGCTGGAGAAGCTTACGTTCCCATAGGAGAAGGGTTTGAGTGAAGTAGATGCATTACAAACAAGCTAGGGCACAAAATTTCCACTAGGGCACAAAGATTTAAGCTAGGGTTTTGATTTTCTCAACTACAAAGAAAGAAAAGAGGGATTTTTCAAATGGAACCAAAGAAAGCACCCACAACAAGAGATAAAGGGAAGAAGAAGGTTGAATTGGAAGAAGAGATTGATCCCGAGAGTAATTTTTCAAAAATGAAGTATCTTGAGGGCATGCTTTTGGGACAATAATGGGATTCCCATATCCACCAATGTAAAATCAATGAATACAACCATATAACATTAAATAATAAGAAGGAGCTCGATATGTTACTGAGCATGAAAATGAACAACCACACGACAAAGGATATGCCAATATACGATGACGTTGGTGAGAAGTTGGTGAAGCAGAATTGAGTCTACTAACTATATGAGCTACTATATTTTTGAAAGTATGAACAGTTGTATCTATGGTTGATGAGAAGAGTCCATGAGGACTTCTTATACTTCACCAGATGAAGGGTAAGAATCACAACTGCTTTGATTTCAATGGTGTAAGACTCAGGGCCTCAGGGTTGGATCCAGATAATCCTTTAACCTGATAAATATGAAATCCTAGAGACAAGGAAGGAGTTGGGGTATACCAAGGGTCCACTCGGCATGGAAATTGACAAGTTGAAGAATTACCTAGTAGTGTAGGTAGCTTCACATCTTGTGACAAAGCTGAGTTACCAAGGAAGGTGGTCACATGTAAACAAAATGTGGTTGCACGTCGCCAAGAAGATGTCTCAAGGAGTGGTCTACAACATTGTAGATCACATAGAAAAGGTAATCATTGAAGAAGTGTGGATAGGTGACATAATAAGTTTTGTCACTTTATTATTGTCTTTAGTATTCATGGAGATTGGGGTGCTTGATGGGAAAAAGGAGAAGATTTGGGAGTACCCCACGGAACACAAGTCAATTGCAGAAAGGTTTGGTAAGTACTTGTGTGATGGATCAATGAGTGGACCATTCAATTAGAGGGCAGAGATGTGGTACGATATAATCCATGTGGTGTTCGAGGAAGAGTGGCGCATACACAAGGATTTTCCTTCAATGGTGGGTAAGACAATTCAATTTTTTGTATACCAACATTTTTGAATAGCACGATTTGTGATGAAGGATGGGGCTTGGAGCCCATGGCGCTAACTACCATATGCCTTCACAACAAGGTATTTCTAGGCATTAGTCTATTGGTTCTCAGATGTGCACCACTTAACCTTCAATGTAGACAAGGTAGATTACAACTACCACATTATGACGAAGAAGTATGTATATCCAGGGTGAAATGCATACATTGAAAGACTTATTTAAGATATTATAAGCATGAAACCTATGAGCTTAGAAGTTGGGGACATAGTAGCAGTGCTTGTGTACCTTTAACTTAAACCCAAGATGGAGAATGATAAGTATGTGGAGAATGAGTTTGTGCTCCCAGGGATGCCAAAGGGTAAGCATACAATGGAAAATGTTCCAACACCCAATCCCACAGAAACAATTCAATTTGATGATGAAGAGGAAGAGCATGAGGATAGCCGTGGTTTGGAACACAAAGTTAGAAGAAAACCTCAAAATAAGGATGAAGTTGAGTACGTAACTACTCCACCTCAGACACAATAGGAAGATGAAGAGGACTTGTGGTCTAAGGAGAGTGTCGATTCAAGAGAGTATTCAAGAGGATAAGGACCCAAGGTGCTATTCTGCAAACAGTGCACATATCACCTTGAATCTCTCCATAAAAGGAGAAAACTAAGAAAAGGAGAAGGAAATTAAATTGAATGCGGAAGCGAAAGATTTGGAGGAAAGAGCACACAATTCTCCTACACCTATAGAGAATGTAGAGGAACAAAAAGATGAGGAAATGAAGGATGGAGAAGAGGAAGACAAAGGGGCAGAAGAGACAACAACAAAGAGTACTAAGGAAATAGTAGCACAAGATCCCAATCTTGAAGCCCAAGTTCCTAAGAAGCATAGATCAAGAAGAATGAGTGGGGAGTATATTCCACCAGCCATGGGATACACTGAGGACAACGATAAAATTGTCCATGCCCATTTCTAGATCACAATGGCACAAAAGGAGTTATACAGCTAGGAATTAATGGATGAAGATATGGCAACAATGCACATAAGGAAGAAATTGTCATGGTCGATGCACACGCACATGGATGAACCTAAATTTTATGTATGTGAGGAGTCATGCATGTCAAGGAGGTTGAAAAAGACACCTTAGGCCAGACACATAACAGTAAATTCTACTGTTATGTTAGATGAACAGGTGAGCAATGCTTTGGTTAAGGTCTGATAGAGGTCACACAACAGAATATGGATAAAGATGTGAAAATTAGGGTGCTGAGGGAGGAGATTAATTCTAAGGATGAGGAGATAGTGTGTCTAAAACATGAAAAATATTTGGCACAAAATAATAACTCTGTGTTTATCAGCATGGTAGAGGATATTGGTGACAATGTCATGAAGGATAGGCCAGACTTAGAGCCAAAGGTACCCAAGACGTTTCCTTTAGAAATACATTATGTGAGTACATTGGTGGACTTAGTGCTTGAAGATGAACCTCTGCGCATGCCTGAGCCAAATGATCCAACACAAGAAGCAGAGTGTAAAAAGGCTTCAGTGATGTAGAATATTACATCATATGAAGGATTGCTTCAGAGCTTGCAGGAGGAACTCAAGAAGGTGGATCAAGCGTTGAATATTTGTATAGTGCTAGAGGCTGTTATAAGGGCTAAGACCATTTTAGAAGACAATGAGGTCCTGAAGGCCATGAAGGATGAGACATTGGGACACACAGAATGGTTAGCACTTGTTAAGAAGAAGTGTGAGGCCCTTATATCCACTTAGGAACCTCACAAGGAAAGGTTGGATGAATTTGGAAAAATCACCGCTCAAAAGATGGACTTGTTAGAAGGGAGAGTGACTAGCATGTCTAGCATTGTGTTGGTATTACAGAATGAAAAAGGTGAGATTGTAAGGGATGGATTGGAGTCAATTGTAGTGGATATTATAGAGAAAGTTGAGGTTGCACTCAATGACTGAAAAACCTTAGAGGTGGAGATAAAAGAGGAATACCCAGAATTGATTATTTAGGTTGCAGAAGAAGATATTACAAGTTAAAGGAATTATTTCATTTATCCAAATTCTTTCTATTCTTCTATTCATATTCTTTGATTCATTTTTGGAGACAACCATTACCGGGGTGGAAATGAAACTAGTGTGGGTTAATGTTGATTATTGATTAGTCAAACTCTGGTACTTAGTGAAGAAAATACAGAAGGTTCACATGGGAGAAAAAAGTGCATTCAAAGGTGAGGAAGCATCAAAGAGGTTCGTGTGCAGAATAGAGAAAAATTCAGGAATTAGAAATTTTCATGATGAGGATCTATTTTTGGAGATAGCGTGTGGAGCACTCAAACCAATTTTAGACTTACGCGAAACACACTGGCTATTTTTTGATGATTAGCTATGAAGCGCTTTGCATGGATGTAGACTAAAGATAGAATTATGAACTGATAGTTGACAAAGAGATATCTATTGTTAAAAATCTTAGATGTAAGCCTATTTTTGTAACGACTTGTGGCTAATAATATCATGCAACCTATATTTGGATTATATAAGTGGTGAAGGGAAAGTCCCCACCCTTATAAATATGTAGTAAAATGTGTAGTAGATATGGATATAGAGAGAGCATATATATACATGTGAGAACTAGGATATAGTGAGATTATGCTACTAGATCTATTCCACGCACGAGTGTATACTACTGTTATTGTAATGAAGCTTATGTGTATTTACTGATATTAATATAATGGAGATTATGGAATGAAACAAGGTGTTATCATGGTTATAATTCAGTATTGCATGCTTGATTCCATTATGGTTATCTGTTAAAGTCTGTTATGTTCTAGATCTAGGTTTGAATATGCACCGTATGAAAGATATATTAGTTATAGATCTGAATGCTAAAAATATTCATCATGCTAACCTCCTACAATAATAACCCTAAAGAGGGGCCTCGTACCTTTGTGCGCTTTGAGTGATCACTCAGTCTAGGATGAGTGATGTGCCAACGCACCTGGGCTTGTATTGCTAAATTGTAGGCTGCATCATTGGTTCTATTGCTAAGACCTCTTTTTTCAGTTGTTTTGAAGATGGTTCATGATGAATACATACTTGTTGACCTTAACACGTGTTGAGGAGTGGATACATGATCTAGAAGAAGAATACGCATGGCAGTTCAGCACTGGATCTGAGTTTAACACACATGTGTGGGTGGAACAGAACCTATATGATAGTTTATATGAGAGATTATTAGCTATCTTTCCAGTAGAATTGTACAAGTGATTGATTTCTTATACATCTAAGTGTAATTGGAGGTATCACACACTTTTCTAGACATAAGAAGAATTTTAGGACCTTAATGATGTTGATTTGATTTGGACTCAGGTTGTGGATATGTGGTTCTGTGGCATTTTAAATAGTTATATCTTGGAGTACTCAATTTCCACTTATTCATGTCTAGAGGTAGCTAAATTCTAGTTTTTATGATATCTAAGGGGAACCCACCTACAAGGAATTCCACTGACGATCAAGATCCTGATGGTAATTTCGAACTTGGAGAGTAAACTGATGGCTAACTAAACCCCACCATGCGTGGGGGAGGGAGTAGGTTTGGTGAAAGATGGCAGACCTCGCGGTATAAAGGCATAGAGAGGAAAGAAAAATTAAGTATAATGAGGCACATAAGATGGAGATAGAGAAGTAATGGGGGGTTACAGAGAAAATGGTGTTTTGGAGAAAGATATTTTGGGAAGGAGTTGAAGTTCATGCAGAAGACATGGAACCTGAGCCTCAGGAACTCCCCCATTTGGGAAAACATGATAGGTAACCCTCCTCAGCCTCACGTAGAAGTGTACCAGTAAAGATGACCTGAGACATGAGTGTGCATCTGAATCCACCTGGAAACCTTGCCCTTATGCTTGGTTTTCCAGCATCTTGTACAACAAACAATCAACAAGTTAATTCAAGAAACAAAAGAGTAGGAGTGAGTCTTATAAAAGGCACAATAATGGCATCACAAATGGATTCATTGTTATACAGGAGTACCTTTTCAAGTGTATCATCTGCACATAACTCAGGCATGCTGATTTTTGGACTAAATTCTGGAAGTGGTAATGCTTCACAGACTATCAGGGTACATGTTAGTTCTATTATTGGGACATAAGGAAGTACATATTCTAGTCTGACACCAGCTACGTATTTAGGATCAGGAGGCATATGTAGCTCTAGTTCCGGTGGATTTGGTGGTTATGGAGGCAAGGGAAACACATGAGGTTCTGGATCAGGTGGGAAAGGTGCGCACTAACCCTAGAATATTTACATGGAGATGTCTCTTTGTCTTCTAGATTATAGAGGCATAGAAGATGCTGCTGAACATGTGCATATGTGTAAAATACTGTGGCACACAAAAGGAATCACAGCTTCTGAGTGTAGGGTAAGCCAATTTTCAACTATGTTATAAGGGTGTGCACACAACTGGTACAGAAAGTTTGACCCTGATCAGACTTGCATAGACTATACAACTTTAAAATATGCATTCCTTAAAGAGTTCCACATCCTTGAGTTTGAGCAAAAGAGTATAAGTGCACTCGAGGATATTAATCAAGGCACTACTGAGAGTGTTAGAGAGTATGATTCCCATTTTAAAACGTTGTTACCTAAGCTTTCTTATGATATACATACAAGCCAATATGCAAAGTGGTTTGTTGGGGGCCTAATTACCCCTTCTAGAAGAGAATTATCACATAAAAAATACACTGATCCATGCAAAGCACTTGAAACATCCTTACATGCTGAGGAATTTAGAATCATAGATATCGAGGTGAGCCCATTTTTAGAAGCATAGATTGCAACTATGTCAAAACAATTGGAGAAAATATCAACAAATTCAACACATGAGACACGCATAGGGATTTGGTGTATAGATTGTGAAATAGAAGGTTACACAAAGGATAGTTTTCCTCATAGATCAATATGCTCATTGTTGTTGGATTTTGAGATATGCCATTTAAACCACGATGCTAGCCATTTCCCATTATTACAATGCGCGATAAGGAAGAATGTTTCAAGCTACTGTAAAATCTATGTGGGTTCCATGTGTTTAAAATCCAAATGAAATTCAATTTTCTAAAAAATTATGCTAAATCATAAATATTTTATAATTACAATGTTTAGTAACAAAAAATAAAACTAAATCATAATTTGAGTGTTATCAAAAAATTATTCTAAATAATATTCTAAATATGCCCCTTTATAGGACTAGGTGATTTAGTTATACATTCTTCTATGAGAGTAATAAATTTTTTAATGTACTTATGTAAGAGAGAATGTTGCTACAAGAATATGAAGTTGTTAGGAAATCGTGTATTAGTGCTCTCATATGTTTGGGTAATATTTTGTGTAAATGAGTTATTAATAAATAATTATAATTAGTTGTCTAAGGATAAAATATTGTGAGAGATTATCTATGAGTATTTAAGAGTTGTTTTTGAGAGATGTGTGATAGTGATAATGTATAACTCCATGAATTAGGGATACGATACCTCTATATAATATTAAATCTCTCTCACATGTAATTGCAGCGAATGTATTGAAGATTCTAAATAGAATATCAAATAGGAACTCTTTTTTGTGTTTATTTAGTAAAATTAGTGTTATGTATGTGTGTGTTTAGATTATAAAATATGAACTAGAATTATCGTCTGGTATGTATATATAGCCATGATAGTCCTTAAGATTTATTTAGTACTATTTTGAAAGTTTACTATTTTATATTTCATTTTATCTTTGCATATTCTCATATATACGCAATTCTATCCATGGGTGCATGTTTTCTTCCAACATCATTTATTGTGCATTGTTATTCACTGACTTATATAGAATTATCTTTGAGTCTACACCTTGATCATTATGTGGTTTGACCTTTTTTTGTTGAAACATCCATTCATCTCGATCCCAATTATCCAGTGCAAATATTGGTGGATCAATCCTTATTTGTCAATCATTTGTAAGTCATGACATAAAAATCTTGTGAACTAAATTGCAATGCATTTATTGTGATATTTGTATATGTTTATGTACTAAAATGACTGCATCCATGTCATTACGACTCTTAGAGACTCAAAAATTTAAAATCTGCATTCACTTTGACATGGATGAATTTGCATTGGTGCCAACTATATCGTTCAACTCAAGTTTGGTTAAATTTATTGGAATAATTTTCATTCATGTCAAAGGAAGATGGACATAATAGATTAATTGGAGTCATTGATGTCAAAGGATGTTAAAGGATTTAACTAACATAATAGAGTTTTGTTTGTTGCTTCAGAGTCTCATACTATTACTTCAAAGTCTCATATAGATTGCTTCCGAGATTGTATGAATTTTGTGGTTTGTCTTAGTATGTGACCAACAATATTGGTCAACTGTTGTAATGCATCCTTCAGATTCTGACCAAGATCACTTCATAGTTTGTCCAAATTCTTTTCTATTTTCTTTAGATTCTGAACTGAATTCTTCAATTTTTTTCCGAAGTATGTGATTTGTTTTTGTCTGGACTAATAGTTTGGGCTGACCATTGTAATGCATTTCTAAGTTGGCTAGATAAGTTTTTATGATCATTTTTGGCCGACATTATAAGCATTTAGAAACATATTTGTGATATTTTTGTTTCTAGACAAATGTATCTATTATTTACACTAAAAAGTTTCATTTGTTTAAATTTTAGGATGACTCGAGTTTATTAGTTTATTCTTATGGATTGGCATTGATATTCTATGTGTAACTATGGCCAACCTGCATCTTGTTTGGATTTGATTGTTAATAGTATGCACATGTATAAAAGGAGAATTAGAATCATCATTTGTGTGTGCTTGTGAAAAGGAGTGAATTACTGAAAGGAGAAGAGAGGATAATAATGGAGAAACAAATGAAGACATATTTTTAATCCATAAGAAAACTTCTAAGTATGGAATAACAGTGAATCAAAAAATAAGGAAGAGTGAACTAAAGTAAAATTATAATGAAGATCTGTTAAAGAAGAGAAGGGTGTTTGAGAGGAGAAAGAAACACATTGTGGTGTTGGAGATGTGGAGAAAAAGGAATATTTGAAGAATGAATATGTGAAGGAAGCATACCTGCATAAAGAAAATAAAGAAATATAGTATAATTTCATGAAGTAAGTGAGCAGTATGCGCACATAAAGAAGATGTTCATTTGTGACTCAAACATAATTTTGAGTATGAAGTAATGGAAACACGCTAAAGAAGAGGAAGATAAAAATGAAAAATATTTTAAGATGTCGTCTTGCTGAATGAAGAAAAAAGTAGAGCATGAATACTTGAGAATAGGTGAAGTTGCATTATGAGAGGGAGAACAAGTTCAAGTAAAGAAAGTAGATGAAAGTGTGAACATAATTGAAGAGTAGAGTTTAAAGTAATCTGATTTCATTAATTGGACTAGCATCCATGTTGGAGGAAGGATCTAATATGTGTGAATGAAAAGAGTGATTGAATTCCCATCATCAGGTTGAAGAAGAAACTATAAAAGTAGATTTTTGTATTGTTGAGGTTGGTGCCTCACAATTTGGGGACTAGTGCCTAAAAATTAGTTAAGTTAGTGCTCAACATTGGGGATGGGTGTCTCTAATGAGTTAGTTCTCAACATTAGGGATTGGTGTCTCCAGTAGGTTGGTGCCTACAAATATGTCTTGAGATATTTTGGGTTGGATTTGGATAGTAGGTCTAAGAAGTCTTTTTCTCTGTAGTTTTTTGCTGAAAGGGTTTCCACATAAATCTTGTGCTTATGGTTTTGCAGACACAAAATCACACACATATTACTATTTTACTAGACCTCTAAGTATTGTTATTATATGTATGGATCTTAAGTAAGAAAAGTATTCACTGGTGACATACTTCCTAGTCCATTCACTTCCTTTGATATTTTTTATCGTCTTTATCTCTCACTTTTGCACCTAGTTCTGGTTAGGTCGTAGGGATCCCTGTTTGTCGGTCTCTTCAAATTTATCGCCAGTTAGCTCAAAACACTAGAACCTAGTCTAGAAACTAGTACCCAGGTGCTCCTGTCCACCTTGGGCGCTCTTGTCCTCTTTGTTCTTGGTCACATGTTTGACATATGTGGTCAGAATTTTTGGTTTTCTTACTCCTATCCTGAGGTCCTAGTCGACATCTCATGTTACTAGTGTCAAAATTCAAGAAAGAGATCCCTATATATACACAACATACATACCATTATAAGGGAATTTTTTTTTAAGGGCTATATTATCTACATCTATCAAAGGGACTATAATTTTGGGCTTTTTACTCTGCATACACTGCATAGGAAGGGGAAGTTCAGAATTTCATCCCACAATTTTTTCAATCTATCTACCTATATTCCGTTATCTTGACATCATCGGCGAAAGGAAACCTAAGGACATAGTTCCACATACAAACACATAGAACTACATGGATTCTAAGATGTAGTGCAATGCTCGGTCATAAGCTCACTCTGTTGGGTGATTGTTGGGGTCAGTTTGACTCCCCATTTGTATATTTATTTTTTAGAATTTGTTGTAGTTTGGGGGTTTTACAGGATATCGTTTTTTGGTAGATTACCAATGAATTATGCAATCATCCAACAACATACATGTAACCAATAACAAAGGATAGTGAAACCCTATCGACACAAATAAAATCAGATTCCAACACTTCACATGGTCACAAGCACGTACAGAAATTCTTTGGCACTTAGGTGCCCTCACCCTTGCCTAAACGCCCTTGTCTAGGCTAGTCTACAAGTTTCAGAATTTATACCAAGCATTTCTGACACTCTACCCAACATGTCCATCAGTTGCTCCATTTCAGATACACTTCAGGATAAGGGAAAATTGGATAAGGACCCCATATCTCTCATTTTCTTACACGATTGCATCTTTGGAGTACTTAGCATTTTGTATTCTGTTATATATCATTTTAATGACTCTGAAATTATAATCAATACTCAATTTTTTGGTTAAATCATTTGGTGAACCCCTCTCTTAGTGTAGACACCTAAAATTTACTTACACAATTTTAATACTAAGATTGCACTAATTACCCTCTTTCCCTTCATTCCATTCAATTAATGACACTTCGTTAATTAACTAATTTTTCTCTCCATTTTGGTTAATTAATGACACTTTATTAATTAACTAGTTTTTTTCCAACTTCAGATTCCAATTGATGACACTTCATTAGTTATAATCCTCTTCAAATCAATTAATTAACTATTATTAGTTAACTAAGCCTTTTTAACCTTGTATTTAGTCAATAAACCCTCTTATTGGTTAAATCCCCCTTTCAAATAATCCAAATCCTACCTATTTCCCTCTAAATCAACTCCAAATAGCTTTCTAAGCTTATTCTAGCATATTAATTAATCCTAATTGATTAATTAAATCATTTCCAACTCCCATGAGTTGTTAATCACTTGTTAATTCCTCTAATCAATCTGATCTCTTCTAAATCTACTTTATCCTTTATCCCACATGTACTAGTTTGCAAGCTTCTCCAAAATTGGAAAGCTATATAAAGGATCCTCCTGCCTTCTTTCACACATATACCACACTTTTTCTAGTGAAATCTATAATCTTATGATAATAGCCTTCTCCATTGTTGGAATAAATACTTCATCTTTGCATCCATTCTCTCATATTTGAGTAGTAAAGGAAGATATAAACATGACTTTTTTGCCATTTTAGTGAGATCCTTTCCTCATCCAGAGACAAAAAATAAAATTGATTCCTTATGAGCTAAATAGGTTGATAATTTGATAACAATCATACATTAAAAGAGTATGAATGGTTTATCATTAGATGTTCATTCATGTTGATACATTTAGAATAGTTATTTCCTGTAAGATCTTATCTTGATGTTTATAGTTAGATTTAATTTTCTTTGAAGCTACTAGGTGTTAGTTTAATTTCAATAACATAGCAACACTTATAACTCCTTTCCCTAGGATCCAAAAAAACCTCATGGATAAAAATAGATCTTCCTCTCCTAGGCAAGCTATGCATCATGATAGTGTCAATCCTATCCTTGATGATGTTGTTGAAGCTGAACTTCTTTATCTTTATCACAATGGTCAATTTGATGACAATGTTAAAAGATTTCTTATTTCTAATGAACCCAAAGTTCCTATTAGTTTCTGTAACTCTGCTATAAACATTGTTTCACCCGACCAATTTTTTTTTGGATGTACTCGTTCTTTCATAGTCATCAAGGCTACTCCACCTTATTCTATTTTTGCTACAACACTTGATGATGCTATTATAGATTATATGTTTGGTCTTGATTGTGTTACTATACATAAAAATCATTTTATTTCCAATGATGAAAATGTACATATGCATGATGATGTATCCCATACTAGTCAGGATGAATGTAAAGTTATATCTCATGCTTATTTTATTTTTGAAAATGTTTCTAATGATTATAAAGATATATCTTATGATATTTCTTCTCCTAATTATCTATATGCCGAGGATTCGATTGATGAAATATTTGTATGTAAAAATTTGTCTGATACTGGCTATACTTCTGATCACGAACATGTTAGTGAGGATGCTACTTCTCTTCATACTATTGAATGTGAATTTTCCACTCCGATTTCTTCTACTTCTGAGGTTGTTTCCAATAACATTCATGCCGATTCTAACACTCCTACTAGTTCACCTCTTATGGTTTCTTCTACTGCTAGCATTTATGTTGATATTTCATGTTCTTCTCCTCTTCTTTCCTCTTCTTCTTCTCTAGGTGATATTCATGTCACTTCTTCTATTCCTCCTAGTATACCTCCTCTTATTTCTTCTACATCTACATATAGTGTTCCCATAACATCTTCCTCTTCCTCTTCCTCTTCTCACATTCCCATGATCACTCATAATAGAAATCTTCAACCTCTCAATGTGCCTCTCACATATTATAGGATTACTTCACATAATATTTTATCACTCATGCATGTTGTTTGCCATTTGCAATATCAAGTTCAATCACCACTCTTGATATTGATAATAACTCTCTTCATGACAATCCTATTATAAAGAAAATTTACAATTCAACTTTTCCTTAGAATTTTATCATGCCTATATTCTTATGTTTCAATGGGACTGAAAATCCATATTTACATTTTAATAATTATCATTTAGCTATGGATTCTTATTCGAGCGATCGATTCTTACTAAAATGTTTCTGTCGTAGTCTTGTTGATGATGTTCTTCAATAATATACTCATTTTACTTTTGGATCTATTAGTACCTATTGTGAAATGGAAGATTATTTTATTAGACGGTTTATGCTTAACAATGGTCCTAGAGTTACACATGATCGCTTACCTAGATTGCATTAAGGAAATAAAGAACCTATTCTAGAATACATTTTTCACTTTAATTCTTACATGCATCAGTTAGTATTTCAGCCCCTTGATTTAGAATTTTTTTTAAATCTTTTATCGTGGTTTGAATCCTGAATTAAAAGAAAAATTAAAATATGATACATGTGAATCATTTACAATTTTATGTTGTAAGGTAATTGATATAGAACAAGATTTAATTGATGCACGTGTTATAGATCCTCCTTTTGCTCCTTCTACTACTGTGTCATCTCCTAGTTTTTCTCCTCTTCCATCTGTTAAGAATCCACCAAGGTATTCATATCCTCCACCTCGTAAGCATGTCCCATCCCATCCAATGCATAAAAATCCTCCATCATTGCCACTATGTCACTCTCCACCTAATTATTCCCCACATCCTACTCAGGATCCATTACATTTCTCGTATGTTGCTACGCCTCATGATGTCTTGCAAACACTTCTTGATAAGAGTTTAATTCGCTTACCCTCTAATCAAAATCCTCCTCCTCATTGCTTTCATCTCCAACATGATCACTCTTATTGAAATTTCCACCACATCAATGGTGTCATTACCTTTGGATCTTGCTCTCATGAGAGGTCTCTTTCTCTAATTCCGCATAAGTGTGCTTCTACTTTAGTTCACTTGTCTCCTCCACCCAATTCTAAGGTCGTCATTTGTCCATATCCTAAGATCATCATTCATCTACATCCTCCACAGCACTCATCCACTGCAACATCATCCCATACACCTCACAATGATCCTACTTCACATTGGCTTCCTAAGTCATCAACATTTGTGTTTCTTACCACTACATCTCCAATCATTAGAACCATTTCATCTGACATTCAGTTTGGATCTTACACTCATGTTACTACCACTTCAAATGCTTCCACCACTCCTCACCCATCTCTTCATCTTTGTTAGATGATTTATCTCACCTTATTACCTAATGATGTACTCGTGTTCTTACAGTTCTTACATGAATGTTGATGGATAGGTCACAATAATAACCCCGCTCTATCTTAGCGTTATATGCTTGATTGATTTATCTATCTAGCATACACTATTAAGCCATTTCCCAATGATGAAATCTTGTTCTATGGTTCATTATTAACTATGGAGGGGTCTTATATAAATGAATCTCATCTTCCTATACATACACTGGGGGTATCTGTCTTCTTTCCCTCGTCTTCATCATACTTACACACAACTACCTACATTTTTACTATCATTTCAATCACATTGTTATCTCACATTATTCATTTCATACATACATCCATTAATATGTATCACATACCATCCATCTTCATTCATAAATAAAATCCAATTTTCAAGAATTATATATCTATGTCCTATCAACACCATCACCCATTTATCAATATCATCATTTATGCAATGCAAATAAAAAATCTACCTATGAATAACAATCACCACATCACATATCAAATAATATCAATAAAACAAAATGATACCAATATCCATATATATATATATCTTCAAAAATCATCGTTACAAAAATACAATCGCTAGGGGGGAAAGCCCCATGCATCTCTACATCCATTTATGTCATACATCATCATCATTATCACTATATACAACTACGGGAGCTCTAGAACTAGATACTTCACCACTCAATCTACGTCGTTGATCGTGGCCCTTATATCTCTCCACCTGTCTATGTAATACAGCTAGCTTGATTGATTACTCCCTGAATAAATCCTGTAACTCTACATAATTTTTTATCACATCCTATGATAGGAATCCTCCTCCTACAACCTCCCTCTATAGCTGAGTCTCTGCACATGCCTCATCACACTCACTCAATAGTATGGTACATGTAGCCACCACTATCGCCACTAGCTCAAAAAAATGGGCATGCTAGCCCTTAATAACATATACTTACTCCAGCATCTCACCTCTCATGAGAAAATATGTAGGTACATTCCACGTCAACACACGAATCAATGAATCAATGATCAAGGACCAATAAGCATCACTTATAACCATATAATACAACATTAGTTATCACACGTGCTTAATAAGCATCACTTCACCAAATAACCATAAATAATACAACATTAGTTATCACTACTGCTTAATCACCGTCAACAATCCCGCTGCATCTACTCAAACTAGAAATAATAACACACATAAATGTGGCCCATAACATGTTATATGCCTGATGCATCCTAACAACCTGTATCAGCTATATGGCTGGGCCAGGAGGAACTAGATGTGCTCCTGTAGAGCTTAGCCTTGCTCTTGGCTGCCTCAACGCTCTAGTAGCTCACACCTATACATATGGCTTTAGGGGTACATGTGCCAAATTGCCTTGAAACATGCTCTACCTAAAATATCTAGACTATGTAACCACATAGTATGTCAAATGCATTGTATTCTTGATACGACCTCCATATGATGGTTCCTGGGCCCATACGATCAAACATAGATATATAATTAGTATTGTCTAACCTCCTACTATAAGTACCTACCTATCTTGTAGAAAATATATTAGGCCTCTCCCACTCTGCATGTGGCCCATAAAATGGCCTTAATATAACAATATGCTCATAGGCCCATACATGTAACAATGTGATGGCTCCTAGTCCACCACCATGGTCTTCTTATGTAAACCACTGCACTCATGCAAACCTCATTCTGCACTCCTCTATATGCTGTAAAATGTCATACACATTATACAAGATGCCCATGCCACCACCCTCTACTACCAAAGATGAATCTATAATCACTATAATGAAATTTCATAATCGCATAACACTTGATCTTATTATGTCATCTAGACTAATATGGGTCTCTATCCGTACCCGTGTGCCTATAAAGTACCATCTAGGTTCCCTAATATGCCTTTGATCATCCACTACAACCATCACCTATACTATATCGTTGATAACTGGTAATCACAATATATGATAAACATCCTCTAGGGTCACAATCATCTCCCAAGTAGGTAACTAAAGAGTGCAAGTATCTCCACACCACCTCTCACATAATGCTATGATCATCAACATATTATGGGGTACCTCTCCCAATCTCACTATGTGTTGTAGGCCAACATGGTCTGATATATCCCACTCAGTGTCAGATAAGCCCAAGGTCAACAATGTACTCAAGTTTCATCCCCCATGGAACTCCCTTGAGTGAATATCCCTCTAAACAACACAATAAAAATATAATTGTGACATTAACACCTCATATATATGCAAAAAAACCACTCATACTACAAAAAGTCATCAGATTCGACATATTTCACATTCTAGGGTCAAAACCTCCTCCTGGGTCGCCAACGCTCAGGAGTAAGACACGGGTGCCTATGAGCAAGTCACCAGCGCCTAGAAATGAGTGCTGGCATCCTGAAGGATGTTAACACCTTGGCCACTCCCACCTAGGTCAGAAACACCCAAAAATTAAAATTTTGTAAAAAAATTGACAAAATCGAATTGATTTCATTTTTTTAAAATACTTGTATTTACCAACTCATTTATCATCTGTGATGCCATAGCTGTCGCCACCATCTCGAACCTAGTCAACCTTGCTACTCTAATATGTGGCATCCTCACTAGCTCAGAGCTCAATTTCTCAATCAATCACGGTTCGAATGAAGTCACTATTCATTTTTTAACATTAGTATATATAGCAATTTTCTAGTTCTTTCTAATTTATTATAGTTACTATTCATGCCCATTCTTCCAACTAATACACAACACATGGTTTTTCCCATATCTCAAGCTTCACTACTCTATTTTCTTCCCTATTTACACCATTCAGTTCATAATTTCTCCTACCATCGTATTATACACATTCCATAAATGCTATATTCCAATATGGAAATTGCCAACTTGACATACACATAATCTTGTGACATCTACTATACTACATTTTTCTCACTATTACACCATTTTACATCTAATTTTGGCTCAACGCTCTTTACTATTATCACTCCCCCTTTCAAAGAAATGGGGGGCATATAATGGGGATCACCCTATCATCCCCTTATGGCTATTATATGATCACTAGACACTCTTAATACATCGTTATCGAAAATTTTCTCATACAACATTTGACATTTTCTTCTACTTTCTATCTATTCCCCCTAATGAGCTAATTTGGGGGAAAAAACCAAAAATATCACCATGAGTAATCTATTGCATAAATTCAATTTCAAAACAAGCATTCACTATTCAAATCAAGTCAATCGATCGATATAACATCACTTCATTATTCCTCCTAGATAACCTAACTTGGGAGTTACATCATTAGTTTTCTAGATGACCTAACATGGAAGCCATCTATCACTATAAAAATTGTGATACCCTTGGAAGTGGGGTCAATGAGATGTCATTTCCTTTCCTATACTACTCATCTATGGGTTATTGAAGGAATAACTAAACATGGATCGAAATGGAATAAAATTTGGTCTTTATCTGTCTGCAGTGGTTAGACCTTGAAAGGAACGATAACCAGATTGTACCAAGACAAGAATACAGATGCTAATCAAACACCACAATTAATAAGATGAAAGAAATTCGCCATAATAGATTTACATAAAACCTTTGAAAAGAAATGAGCAGCAATTTCATATATTAATGGAACTCAATGCAATACATTGAGAATGGGCCTTGCGTAAATAGGAAAGGAATAACAATCTAAGAACCAGTTAAGGTCGTAGATCGAGCCATAAATCAATGAAATAACTAGTCATCAAAGAACTAGTCAAGACCATAGATTTAGGAGAGAACTAGACATCAAGGATCTAGTCAATACCATAGATCAAGGAAAGAACTATACCTAACAACTAGATAATATCTCCTAATATCTAAATAAGATAAAAGAAATATCCACACACATAAGTGGGTGATGATAAATAAAATAAAGGTAAATAAAGTACCTATGTGAACATGAGCTAAGGTAAATACCTACTCTAACACTTTTAAGGATGAATTCATAGTTGGAGGGTAAAACTAGACCTCTCTCCCTAAAAATCTTTCCTCTGGCGGGTAGGATGTATAAATCCTTCAGTTTTTGAAACATACAAAATTGGGTCGAGAATTAATCACTTCATACCCCCTCAAATCACCATTGACAACAAATTTGAAATATCCAAATCACTTGAAGTCAAATCATCAATTTTTCTAAGTGCTCCTTACAACAGTTCACCATCTCTATTTAAGCCACATGGATTGACATGTTGATCCATGGTTTTCCACACTATATGTTCTCATATTTTGTGTGTACTTCTGTAATATGGATTCTTTGAAATTCTCACACGTATGTTCCTTACTACCTTTTCACTACTTGAATTTCAATCAAATAACATAAAGGGGGAAAATGTAGCCACAAAATCACACACATATTACTATTTTACAATACCGTAAAGTATGTTGTTATATGTATAGATCTTAAGTAAGAAAAGTATTCACTGTTGATACACTTATTAGTCCATTCACTTACTTTGATTGTTTCTATCATCTTTCTCTCTCACTTCTATCACTTTTATACCAAAATCTGGTCAGTTCATGGGGATCCTTGTTTGTTGGTCTCTTCACATTTGTTTTCAGTTAGCTCAGGACACCAACACCCAGGCACTCCTATCCACCTTGGGTGCTCTTGTCCTCTTTGTTCATGGTATCATTTTTGACATTTGTGGTCAAATTTTTTGGTTTTCTTACTCCTATCCCAAGGTCCTAGTTGGCATGTTGTGTCACTAGTGTCGAAATTAAATTTAGAAATCCCTATATATACACAAAATACATACCATTATAAGGGTAGGCAATTTATCAATGGCTATATTATCTACATACTATCAAAGGGACTGTAATTTTGGGCTTGTTACTCTGTATACACTACAGAGGAAGGGGAAGTTATGAATTCCAACCCACACATTTTTCATGCTATCTAGCTATAGCTTATTATCTTGGCATCATCAGCACAAGGGAAACCTAAGGACACAATTCCACACATAATCACATAGAAGTACATGGAGTTTGAGATGTAGTGAAACACTCAATTGTAAGTTCACTGTGTTGGGTGACCACCAGGGTCAATCTAAGTCCCCATTTGCATCTTTATTTTTAGGATTTTATGTAGTTTGCGGGTTTTACATGATATCATTTATTTTGCAGGTTACCAGCAAATTTAGTGATTATAAAGTGTCATACAAGAGACCGACAACAAAATATAGTGAAACCCTAATGACACAAAGAAAATCAAATTCTGACGCTATGCGTAGTCATAGATGCCTACAGAAGGTCTCTAGTGCCTAGGTTCCCTTGCCCCTACTCAGGAACCCTTGCCCAAGCCATTTTGTAAGATCTATAATTTATACTGAGCATTTCTAGAACTCTTCCCAGCCTATCCATTACTTTCTCCAGTTCAGATACAATTCGGGATAAACAAAAATTAGATAAGTACCCTATATCTCTCATTTTCTTACATGGTTGCATCTTTGGAGTACTTAACATTTTATATTCAGTTGTATATCATTTTAGTGAATATGAAATTAGATTCAATACTCATACTTTTGTTTAAAAATCAGGTTGTGTAACTGTTATATCTTATGTGAATGTTGTTGTTATGAATGTTAATGTATAAATAAGTAAAAATTTGTATATTATTGATTCACCCCCTCTCATTATTTGTATGTGTTCGAAAAAATCACATTCAACACAACTTAATGAGTGGGGAATCTAAAACTTGTGTAATTATTGCTAAAAATCACCTATTTCCTACTCATGAATTTTGAATGGATAGATTTTTATGTCATCATTCATACACATATGTGAAGTTTTGCATATATTTATTCTTCTTAGAGTGATCTATTAATTGGAGAGTGAACCTCTGTTACATCTTTCCATATACATTATAGATTCACGTGTATGTTTTCATTGGTCTAAAAAATCAGCTCATGTGTCATCTTCATTTATCAACATCGACTCATTCTTCTCTTCTCCACCACCACACTAAGGTCAAAATTATTTTTTAAGTCTTTAATGTCTTCATTATAGTCAAAAATAGTTATTACCTTGCATTATTTATACTGAATCTTTGTTTTGTTTCGTGGCATAAAGGTAAGTAGTGTATTTCAAGCCTTTTGATGTTGTATCTAGTTTATATAGTTATTATCCAATATTAAATTGGATAGTATTAGAGTCAAAATTATTATTGTTTTTAAAAATCATTTAGTGTTTTTAAGTGTCTCACATGTGAAAATATAATGTCCTTTCACATAAATTGTGTTTCTAATTCATTTTCAATTCATGAATTGTTTATTACGTCAATAAAGTTACCATTACAAAGAGTCATTTAGTCTTGTTTTTAAGTTATAATGTCCAAATAAATAGATTTGTAATTAAAATGCTATTACAAATATAATTTTGTATATATTATCAATAGTGGTCTTATTGTCAAAATTAAAGCCAAAGTGTCAAAAAATAAATTAAAAATTTCCTCACAGATGCATTATCATGTGTACGTAATGTCCAAATTGTAGGGGTTTTTCAAAATTAAGTTCCATGATCAAATATGGTTGAGTTAGAAACATCACACTGGAGGAAGGAAGCCTTTTAGCATCCTCTCATAGGAAACACTAGTGATAGGGCCACACATTGCAATAGTGGTGAATAATAATCATTGAAATGATAAATGTCGAAACTGATGACCAAAAATAGTGGAAACCAATTTTTTTAATATGAGATTGAGTGGCAATGATTGAGTGGAGAGTCTATAAGATGTGATGAGGGCATATTCCTCATTTGTATGTTTTTTTCATATTTCCAGTGTGGCGTTTTTTGGTGAATAAAAATATAAGCAGTATTCATGATCACATTTGTAATAAATGTGATTCATTTTTCTATGTAAACCCTTCATGTAAAAATGTTGTAGAAATAAAAAAAATCATTGTAATATAAATCATGAATCTTAAAAATATTTGTGGTGATCTAGAAAATCACATGAGGTGAATAATAGATGTGTTCCTGTTCATGTCAAGGTTTGTGGTAAACATGAAAAAAAACCATAGAAGAATGATGAGAGATGTCTTTCATTTAGATCAAGGTCATGAGCCATGAGAATTAGTGTGCCAAAAGAGTTGGGCATACTACAGTTGAGAGTGCAAATGTTTTTCTACCATGTTCACACTAAAGGGAGAGGGGGGAATGTTAGGAAATCATGTATTAGTGCTCTCATATGTCTAGGTAATATTTTGTGTAAATGAGTTATTAATAAATAAATCATATTAGTTGTCTAAGGATAAGAGATTGTGAGAGATTCTTTGGGAGAGTCTTAGGAGTTGTTTGAGAGATATGTGGGATAGTGATAATGTATAACTCCATGAATTACAAATATTATACCTCTATATAATTGTAAATACCTCTCACATGTAAGTGCATTGAAGGTATTGAAGATCCTAGATAGAATATCAAATAGAAGACAGATAAGTGCATGGAAATGGGGGACCAAAAGGGGATCTTAAGTGGCACGTTTTTTCTTATAAATAAGAAACATCAACTTGTATGAGTTATTTGAGATAGTTACTCTAGAAATTTGACAATGTTATAAGATCATGAATTATAGCATTTCAAGTCTAGTTTCTAAACTACTATTTGTATTT
The DNA here is from genome assembly GCA_019776745.2 of Taxus chinensis. Taxonomy (NCBI): domain Eukaryota; kingdom Viridiplantae; phylum Streptophyta; class Pinopsida; order Cupressales; family Taxaceae; genus Taxus; species Taxus chinensis. Next base: position 645,430,165 of record CM034149.1, read on the forward strand.
TGAAAATCGTTAAGTGTAAGTTGGTTAACGAGCTAAAATGCCAATATGTTCTCTTATTTTTGTAAAAAACATAATAGATAGTCGTTAGCCCCCCCTCATTTTTTAGCACTATTTATTAATTTTTAAAATCCTTTGGTGGAAAGATAGATAACATCATCTAGTTTGGGATAGAATTTTTAATTTTTTGTGAGTATTCAATTTTTATGGTTTTTTGAGTAAAAAGAATTTTATATTTGAAAAATAATTGATAGTTGATCGTGCCCCCCTAACAACCTTAAGAAATATCAAAAAAATAGATTTTTTGGAATATGTGTATAATTATTCCTAATTTGGGAGTGTACAATTTTTATTCAATTCGGAGAAGTGAAACAAAAGATATATGATAAAAGATAGACATTTATAATCACTTGATTTAATATTAATTAAATTAAATATACTTTCAGAATAACTATTTTAGTATATGATATACAAGTGATAAAATACAGTAAATGGACAAGCAACATGCATACAATAATATGAAACCCTAAGCAAGAGAGAGAGGGTGACTTAGTTTATTTCACACAATCTGGAGATGATCTGGGAAATTGAATAGCTAAAACAAACTAGAAGAAGCGTCGTCAAGGCTCGTTGGAGGTTTTGAGACCCAGAATAGGTGCAGGACAGGAGTGACCACAGGAGGACAAGATCACCCAGGTGCTAGTTTCCACCCAAATGCTTAGTTTTGGATCTCTTCTGTGTAGGAGGAGCTTTGCTATTAATCTCTATTTTTGGTTTTGATCTTACTTCAATATCATCAGATGGTACCTATAACCATCAGAATAAATATACTTTGTTACACATGCCCACAAACCACATCAAATATAAAAATAAATATTCAGATTATGGATTCGGACTAACCACAGTGGTCACACGAAGAGTGAAATTAGTACCGAGTGCTACATTACATCTCAGACTCCATGTAGTTTTGTGTGAAAGTGTGTGTAATGATGCCTGTGTGTAAGTTTCACAATGATAGCAGGATGGATAGATAATGTAGCAAATATATAGAATGTGTGAAATGAAATATGATATACTTCCCCTAGCCTATGTTATGTATGTAGAAGAATGTGGTCCTTGTACCTTGAGTGAATGTGCTATATGAATACTTTGTAATGTTCTTTGTGCCTTTTGATGCAAGCTTTGGTGATAGTTGATAATAATAGTGTTTGTCCCCTTGTTTGAGAGTTATAACTATGTATATATATGATTCCTTTGTTTGAATTTCATAAGCAAATTGGAAGGACAACCCAAAAGTACAAAATATGCCCAAGAGTTAAAAGAGATCTGCAAAGAGTGAGACAAGGTCAGGAGCTCCCAGGAGGGACAGAAACACCTGGGTGCTTCTATCCTCAAATGGTCGCTAGTGTATGAGGTCATAAAAGATAAATCATTCAAATACCGACAAGGTTCTTAGAAGCTGTGTCAAAGCTCGTTTAAAAGTTCTTCTAGAGATAAAGAAAAAGGCCCAAAAGTTGTCATGTGGGAAGCGTACTAGTCTTATCCAGCTGCTCAATGGAATCCTTTTGCTTTATATTAGTCATTTCCTCTAAGACATGCCGGAACTGCACCCCAGAGTGCATAGACTTTTGACATGTTGCTCAATGAATTCACAAAAAACAGAGCTATAAAATGGACATAGTTGTAGAAATGACGAATATAAATGGAAACCTTACAATAGCAACAAAAATCTAAGGAATTTAACTATATTGTAGATATCTTCAGAGGATAGGTTGTTTTACAATATGTAGGCATCCTCCTTGAAGAAAGATTCCAAATGTGTTTTGCCAGGGTCTTAACCTCATCCTTGAATAGCTATGAAGTTCATGTATTTTCAAGTCATCAACAGCACAAGTTGTAGAGTTCTAACAGTATGCAGGGCTCAGGGAGAGGAGCACTGCAAAGTATTTACAGGAGCCTCATGTGCAATTTCAATTTCATATATTTGGAATAGTGCGTATGAATTCAAGGAATGCATATGCATTCCTTATATTTGGAATATCATTATATATGGTGTACATATATGTGTTTAGTGGAAGCTACATGTTTTAACTAAAATAATTGTTAAAGTATAGATTTTTCATTTATTATTCATTATACTTTATCATACATTAAATTTATTTTAGTAAATATTAGAAATTAGGGTCACTCTACACCTTATGGAACTAGTCTCATAGCTTCATGAGTCATAGATTAGAAGATAGTTTTTCATAATCTAATTTGCTCAATACATAGGTATTTTTCAGGATTTTACCATTCAACCTAAAGCTTTTAGGATTTTAATTATACAATCGATATCTATTTTGGGAAAGTATATGGTCATTTTGATAGGTTTTGGGGCCTTTTGGATTGGTTACTAACATTTTCTAGGAGTCTTAAGTTGTTTTAAAATTAGATTATACAAACATCACAAGTCACAAAGATAACAAAAACTGTTCAAATATATGGACTCATGAAATTCCTTATAAAATGTATAACAAATCAAAACACATGTACATGTTTTTAATTAATTTATAAATTCTTGACGACATCTATAAATACTTCTCCCACTATTTGGAATGTTAAAAAAATCAACTACAATCCTAAAGTTATTACAATGGTGTTTTTTCATGACCCTTAAGAAGTTTCACTTGTTCAGTGTACTCGGCTCGTCTCTCTACTCTTTGTCACTCTAACACCTCAAATGGTATACTTGACTCACATTATGTTTTCTTAGGTTCTATATATTTATGCATTGAAAGTAATTGGGGGGTTTCTCATTCATGACTCTTTATCGTGCGTCCTCTTACATGTTTTTTCAACAAAGCATGTCGTTTGTCCACTATTATTGTATGTCACTTAGGCGTTGACCCAAGGATCTCTTCCCAATTCACATGATTATAAAATGAAATAGTGTAAACATTACGTAAAACGCCATAATGTAAAACACCATTCCTTGCCCTTACAACTTTGTGCACACATTGTGTTATTTCAACTTGCGTAATTAGCACAGATTATACCATTCAAATGTTACACAAAGCATATGTGAAAGCCCTAGTGTAATCGTCACCACCACCCAAATTTTGTGTTGTACATTTCCTTTCTCCATTATCCTTCTCACCATCCTTGTGTGTTCCCATAATTAAATAATATTATAAAACTTATGTAATAAATTCAATTCCCCCAGTGATACTCCTACATCACAAATTACATCTTCAATTTCAATCAAATTGACTGACTGATTCATGCCTAGATTTTTAATTAGCCCTAGATGAAATAAAAAATCACATCATAAAGTTGCAATAAGTTTCACATGGATCAATTTAATCAATATTTCTTCTCTTATTGAACCAATTAACTAACTATCTAATGTATGATATAATTAAGGGGGTGCCATTGAGTCGAAATTCACATCACATAGTAACAACTATGATTAGGGTCTCAAATTTTCCTAAATTGTCTCCTTAGCTGAATGAAATGATTAATGAAAACGTTGAAAGGTGGTGACCACTTGACAACCTTTGAAGAGTGAACACAGTGGAATGAAACTCAATGGTTTCTTGTCATTCACTCAATGGCCTTTATGACATATTTACATGCAACTTCTCTTTATGGAACTATGGAACTCTCTTCAAGAGATTTTACAGACTCTTGGTGTTCTTCCTAGGGACCTATCCTAGAGTGGTTATTATCTCTACTTGAGCTCTAATGGCATATAATGACAAAGCCTCTCTCAACTGGATTATACTCTCTCACGTTGTCACACGTGCCTTTACCTATTCACATTCCTCAACTCCTCGGCTTGGAGTCTTCTCTACTTGCATACTCCTTTACACTCTCCCACATTTCCATGGGGTCTCGTCTTTTATCTCACTTAGTTCTGTGGCACCATGGGTAATATTTTGTTCACTTTATTCCTTTTGTTGGGATTTTTTTTCTGCACATGTTTTGTTCTTCAGCGACATAATCTTCTCTCCCTTAAACTTTTTTATTTTCTCTACCACCTCATCATATGGCTTTGTGCAATCTTATGTACGTTGATGGAGTATAGTGACCATCTCCTCCTTCATGGAAACCTCCTTCCTCATTGCAACACTCTTACACACAACCATGAACCTTTGGGTAGTCTTCTCTCTTCACTCATATAACTAATTATTTTAGATAATGATGTAATTCAGGGTCCATAAAACTCCCAAAACATGTCATATAGTCTCATTTGATATAATGTGCATGATGTTATTGAGACCAAACTAATCCCTAAATATGATCACATAATCATAATTAAGTTCATATGACTCAAATATGGTAAGTTACCTCTCTCTTTGAGCCAATCAACCAGATGATCAATATTTTAATGCAATTAGGGCCAAAAACATATTATATGGTTATAAATTTTAAGTTATGTAGCGCTCGAATGATGCAAGGGAAATCAATATGTATATAGAGAAAATTATGGTGTGTTGAGGTCTTAGAGCTCATTTTGGGTCAATAAAGTCTCATGTATTCTTGTTATTTCTTGGTTATTTCCTTGTATCATAGATTTTCAAACTTATTTTCCTGCTAAAACCTAATAAGTTAAGAATTTGAATTCCTACTTTGTCTAATAGGTGTTTTCCTTTAGTATTCTCTCCTTACTTGATCTTGATCCTTTAAGGCAATAGAATGGAAACTTATAGCCACATTGTGGATGAAAGATTAACCTATTCAGCTTGTAAATGCTTGTTAAACCTAGCTTGGTAACCACCTTGGGTTGAGAAATTAAAAATGTGTTTGTTTTTCTCTAATTGAATTCAAACGATAAGGGAGAGAGGATATCTCTGACATCCTATATAGTTATGTGCAAGAATCTATTTTGGGTGAATTGAGTGAAATCACTAGTAGTTAGGAGTAAGAAAGTAGAACATGTCATGAAAAATGATTAGATTAGTGTGCAATCACTAAATTGAGTGAGATCACTATTAGTGTGGGAGTATAAATGATCATAGGTCCAATATAATTATTTTCCTATTAATAATCGAGTCTTTATTATTTAATTCTATAGGGAAAGTTCCCATAAGGCTTGGATTTTACTCTTCTTTAAAATAATGATGATAATTTTATAGTAGACTCTCATTTACTATCCCTCTCTTACCACTTTCACCAAATTCCTTTTTTGCAATGCACAAAATTATTTCAATTGTGTCTTTTCCATATGTGAATTTATTTCGATGGCATCTTGGAAACATTATAAAAGGATATTTGAAAACCATTTCTCTTAATGTTGATGTAGATTTGATTGTTTATGAAGTATGCGGCACTTGAATAAACTTTCCTACTCATCCTACAATAAGATGAAAATGAAACTAATTTGCTTAGGATAAATCTTGATGAAAGTTCTAACTTTCTTTCTCCATAGAAAGTAAATGAATGTGTGGAAGATTTTTCACATTCTATACTTACACCTACCCTATATTTTTTTAGTGTTATAAATATATTGATGTGATTCATTCTTTTATCTTCCAACTCTTCAAGTTACCTCTTGTTCTTCTATTGAAAAAATGAAGATATTATGGGGTCCTTAGATAGATCATCTTATTACCCAATCCTTACAATTGATAATATATATTATAAGGATCAAAAGATTATATAAATGCAAACATGGGAGCTAGGGCCATTATTGACCCTAAACATCGAAAGAAATTTGAGATTTAGGAAGTTTGACCTATTGTTAGTGATGAACATGGGAAAATTAAACTACTCTAACTTGTGAACATAAATAATGTAAACGTACATAACAAAATTTTCTCCAAAACATCAATTCTCATTCATATTCCAATATTCATTTCATTAGTCTCATTCTCATACACAAATCCTCTCTTTATCTCATATATTTTTGGTGATGCTCACATACATTTCTTATGGAACACCCATATACAAAAAACTCATTATAATAAATATACAAAATAAAAAACATTCAAAGATTCACTTATTTTGATTAGCACCTCTGTCAGATTCTATTTTATTCTAGCTTTGTTATTATTTATTCTGTGGTTTTTTTTGGCTCCCATGACTTCCTTCAGTGTTTCATGGATTTTTCCGATGTACTACGGATTAGTCCAATATCTCACAACTTTCTTTATTTTACCCGTGACTTCTTCTAAACTTTAGCATATTTTCTTTATTATATGTAGCTTACTCTTTTCCTTTGCGGCTTCCTTTAGTATTCAAAGATTATTGTTATCCATATTTCACCCCCTGAGCCAAATATAGGATCAGCTACGACCCCGCATAAAAATAACCTGAAAAAACTTGGTCAATTATGTAAATAGGTCACAGAGGGACTCAACAATGGAGTAGTGGGGGCCGAGAGAGACTAAAGGACCCTATGCAAAATAAATGACTCTATCAAGTCATTACCATTTCTTAAATCCATTTTCCAAGTTGTAAAAGTACCCAACAATGAAATAGCAGGGTCAAAAAAGAAGGGGCAGTACCGCAGAGGAACCAGGAGCAAGAATGGGGAAGAAATAGTGAAGATCTGAAGTCCTCGGGTTCAAAATAGTTAAAGAAAGGTCTAAAATTGACTAAGTATGGAGGAGGTAGTGGAAAGAACCACATGTCTTAACAACGCGTATCCAAAGATGAATCCAAAAAAAGAAGCCCAAATGAGCACCAGGCTACCGTGTGTCCTAGGTCAAGAGATATGCCCCACCAAGAAAAATATTTAGCTAAAAAGTTACAAAATGGGCCACAACTCTACCCAAAGGAAAAAGTTAGCATTTGGGCCCGAGTCAAGTCCAAAGCGAGGGCATCAAAGGAAAAGGTGAAAAATTTCCTTTTGACAAAAATAAATAGAGACAAAACTGAAGCGCATCTCCCCAACCAACCAAAGGGTGCCACATGTCTAGGTGGAGCTTCAGGGCAGTAGGAGTTTTCTGAGTTTTGCATTTTCTGTGAAAAGGGGAAAAAAGATAAATTATCGACCCGTAAGCCCAATTTTTTCTCTAATCTAGCTACCATGTGTCCCATATCAAAAGGGGAACCATTTTTTAAACTATTTTCTCACCCATTTGTATGGATTCGATACAAACTTTGAAGGGGTATAGCTTTCAACTAAGGGCTTGAAATATTGCAAATCTGACACCGTTGGAAGCATCTCAACGTATTCTACACCATGGAAGGATAAAAATTCCTTTTTCCTAGGCCCTGGTAGGTAAAAAATGGAGAAACAGCTTCAGGCCTTTAATGCAGGATCTCCTTACCTCAACAACCAAGTTGGATTCAATATGTTCTGTCATTTCCTCTTCCTTCAAGGTGCCAAACCAAGGATTGATACAGTAAAGATGGATTTCGGGGTAGATTTTTTCAGAGGCATTAATAGTAGTGGTTGAGCTTCAACTTGATTTTCCCGCTTATCCCTCTCTTTCTCCTCTCTGATTGTATCTATAAATACAGGGGTAGGATTCATTGTAAAGGGTTGGACATTCTTCTTTTTGTAGGCTCCCCTTTTCTTATGGCAAAGAAACTCATGGGGTTTCAGATCTTCCACTATACTGTAATATGTTTTCTGCCTTTTGGCCACTTTGTAATGCATTGTATCAATTTGTAGAGTAATAAAACATGTTTTTGATCGACTTTAGATCCTTTCTTGTCCCTTTTTCTTTCATCTGATATTTCATTATAGATTTGATTATCTGTGCTTGGTTATCATATGCATTTGGTTGGTTTGTGTCTATCGGCAAAACTAGTTTTCATCATTCCTTCAGTGCATCACCTTATAGCTTAGTTATTTCTTATTTCTTATATACTTTTTTCCTTGTCTCCTTGGCAAGTTTTAGATTAGGTATAGAGAGAAATCCTCTGCAAGCTCTCACGTATACACCTAAATAGAGGAATAAGAAACAGCCTTTAATCTAGAGATCTTTTCCCACTTTTTCAAGGTCCCACACCTTGGGGAAAGTTCAATGTTATGCAATCACACCAGATGATTCTACCTTAGAAAGGAAGATTTTTAGAACTCATTTGGGGGTGCTATGATTTTGCACTAACAGTTTTGGCATGCCCAGTGGGACAGAGAAGTCTCCATCTTATTACAGTAACATTGATGTGCACTTGTGATTCTGACTTTTAAGAAGTTTTAAAATTGTACATCCGGCGACTCCAAAAGAAAACAAATCCATTGGTTTCAGCAGTCCAAGAAAGTTCATGAGAAGGATACAAACAAGGTCTAGAACAAGAGAGGAAGGATAGTTTGTACACATACACTTGTCTCTAGATAGAAGGAAAATAAGAAGATCCCATAGGTTTCCATCTCCCCCAAATAGAGTCTTATCAACACCTCCTGCTAGTAGGCCATTATTTTAAACAAGAAGGGTACTTAGGCCAATCAGAACTGCTCAGCCAAATCCTTATCTCAACTTCACTAGTAGTAGCCCACTCGCCCTGAATGCACAAAATCCAGTCCTGATTGCAGCATTAAAGAGCATCCCATATTTCACTAGGGAAAACTAGACTTCTCCTAGTGATCATCTCCAAGATATTTCAAATTTTTGTACAATCCACGAAATCCATGAGATGGACATTGCATTCAAGTTGCTAGCCTCTTCACTCAAAGGTAAAGCTTCACAATGGTTCAAGAGCCTTGAAGTAGGCTCTATTCAAAACTGGAACTACCTGTGCATAGCTCTTCACAACGAGTTTGGAGAAAAAGGTGATAGCTTGTCTTTGTTGGAGAAAATGACAACAATCAAGAGAGCCCCGAATGACCAACTGATGGATTTAAACCTCAGATTTCAACAAACCTGGGACATGATTCCAACAGCAGTAAAGCCCACTAATGAAGGTGACTTCTTATACTTTCTTAGGGATTTAAATTATAATATTTCTTTGATGATTCAGTCAATAGGGGGCATAACCTTACCTGCAGCCTATAGCCTTTCCGTAAGAGATGAGAATCATTTGATTCAGAATGGAAAACTTACCCCTGGTCTATCCATGCCCCTTTACCCCGAGTTAGGAAACCTAGGTACCAACCAAACACCCACATTAGCTTCTATACCCACCCCCAGGAGTCAAATTTCAATTGAAGCCTCCACTTCATCATCTAACACCTCAAAGGAGCTTCAGGAAGTGATGAAACAATTGCAAAACCTGGGAAATGAGCTAGTAACCATCAAAATACAACGGGCTCAAAGTTCTACACCATATCAACCCCAGGCTCAGTATCAGGCCAGACCCCCATATCAGCAAAATAGACCACCAGCCTAGGCTATAAATTATATTCAACACCAAGGGCAACCTCATTGCTAGACCTTTCAGGTCATATGACCCAAACATAGTTTCAACACCAAGGGCAACCTCAAGTTGCTAGACCTTTCAAGTCATATGACCCAAACATAGTTTCAACATCAAGGGGATTGGTTCCAGCATACAATAACATGGAACAAGAGTATGAATGGTGTTTCCTATGTAATCAGCCACATAATCAGTTGATGTGCTTCAATGGTGCATTAAATCAAGCTCTGATGGTGAAAACTATTGGTGTGTCAGAAGAACCTAGCCATGAAGAAATTCAGCAGCAAGGAGCTCAATAAGAGGGACCCCTAAACAAAACTATGCTTGTCAATTGGTAGGGTGAAGACTTCTGTTGAATGAATCAGACTCCTTAAAGTATAGCTGCCAATACACAGTCTAAGAAGATAAATATTGGAGAAGTAAATTCACCAAGCTCAGGTGATCCTTAACCCTCCATCACTCAACAAGGTATTAGCATTCAAAATACAACTCCCAATGTGCAAATTCAATCCAAGCCACCTTCTAGACCTACTCAAGCACTGGTTGTAATAGTCTAGGTGTAAGATAAAAATGTGCCTGGGAAGGGGCAGAAAAAGGATAGCTCATTCAACATCATCGAGCAAATGAAGAGGACAAGTGTGAACATTTCACTATGGGAGTCACTAGCCATTCCAGGGAAGAGGGATCCATTACATACTACCATACAAAATTGTTCGAGCTCAAATCAACCCCCTGACCAGCAAGAGAGATTTTTTGCTAATGCATTTCAACCTAAGAGGAACCATGGAGAACAAGGTAAGAGCCTTAGACCTCCTCCATTCTATGTCTCATTGATTATTAGAGACAAATTGGTGCACAATTGTATGATTGATTCTGGGGCTAGTAGTTATATGATGCCCAAACAAATAGCTGACCAATTGGGTTTCCAATATTAATTCATCTCTAGAGGGGTAGTGTAATTAGATGGGATAGCAGTGATAACTATTGGAATCATCAAAGATCTGAAATTCACTCTGCGTGCTTGCCCCAACGTGACTATTTTGCAAAACGTATCCATCATAGATTTTCCACTACATTTTTCTTTTTGCTTGTCCAAGGACTTCACTACCAAAATTGGAGGCTATATGTCTGCTAATTGGTCAAAAATGCTCTTTAAAACAAGGTATGGTGTAAAGGCCATAATTAGATCTGAACCCATTGTTGATTATCATATTGAATCTTATGTGCCTAGCTCAATCAATGACAACTACTGAAATTTTGATCAATATGACCTCCTAAGCACTTGTGAAGCAAATACCAAGGTGGGATGTATCCCAGAATTGACTCTCGATGACTGGGCCAATAAAAGACATGCTTTTGACCCCTATAAAGAGATGGAAGAATCTAGGCTAGTTGTCTGTTGTCTACATGAAGAGAATCATCCTCTTCCTGACTTAATTAAGCCAGAATATAAAGATGACAATGAGGTATGCCAATTGTTCTTTAATGGCTTAAGGAGTAAACAAGGAGTTAGAGGAGGAGGAGCTATGATTGTGTCCCCCAAAGGTATGAAATATTATTCATCCTTTAGATTTCAGTTTTCCTGCTCAAAAAACACTACTGATTATGAAGCTTTGGTCCATGGTCTTCATTGGGCAAGGAAGCTAGGAATCAAGAACTTGCAAGTGTTTGGTGATAGTGAACTGGTTTTCCAATCAAGTCAGAGGAAATAATGTTGTCAAGAATGACCTGCTCAAGAACTACAAGAGTAGGGTATGGGGTTCTCATGGAGGGATTTCTGAGGCCTTCAGCATTGTGTCCATACCCAAGAAGGAGAACTAAGCTTCTGATAGGCTTGCAGTAGTTAGAGAAACATTTTGATGTGGTCGATAGCATAAAAAGAGTCAAAGAACAAACACATATCCATATAGTTGTGAGGCCAGCAGTTCCAAATAACAACACATTCTAGCAAGTGTTCAAGAATGATCAGCAGATCATTAATTTTTTACAAGAAGAAGTTGAATTCTCAACTAGAAATCAAAGTAGAATAGAGAAGCAATACGGGAATCAAATAGTACAGCTGCATACAAACAAGCTTCACAAAGGCTTAGTGACATTGGATTATATATTCAATCCTAATGATCAGTTTAGAAAAGAAAAGGCTAACATACAGATCAAAGGAGAAGATTCAGATTCAATATCAGTTGGAAAAGACAAAACAATTCAAATTGGAGAAGTGGCGGCCAAGAAAGAAAGGTATGAATTCATAAAACTTTGCCAAGAATTTCCATATGTGTTTTCTTGGAGCTATGAATACCTAAAAGGGTTCAATCCAAAGCTAGCACAACACACAATAGAACTAGATCCATTTGCTTAGCCCATTAAGAAAAAATTAGAGACCAGTCAACCCACACATTGAGCCTCTGATGAAGAAATATCTGAACAAGATGATAGAGGAAAGTATCATATTTTCAATCAAACACTGAAGCTGGGTTGCAAACCTGGTCCCATTCAAAAAGAAAAAATGGAGATATTAGGTTGTGTGTAGATTTTTGAGACTTAAAAAAATCCTCCCTCAAAGATCACCACCCACTCCCTTCAATGGAGTAGATCTTGCAAGTGGTTTTTGGATTATAGAGATTCTCCCAACTATATGGCTACTTAGGGTACAACCAAATCATGGTGTAATAAGATGATCAGTTCAAAACAACTTTCACCACCAAATGGGGGTACCTATGCCTACAGAAAATGCCATTTGGATTGTCCAATGTCGGAGCCAATTTTCAAAGGGAAATGGATATAGCATTCAAAGGACTGATCAACAAAATAGTATTGATCTATCTATATGACATTATGGTGTTTTCCAAAAATGCAGCAGGCCACCTTTTCTACCTAAAGCAGGTGTTTCGAAGATGAAAGAGTTTTGGGGTATCATTGAACCCTAAAAAATGTGTATTCTTGGCCCATGAGGGTAGACTTCTAGGTCATATTATATCAAAGGAAGGATTGGAAATTGATCTAGAGAGAGTTGAACCAATAAGAGCATTTCCATTTCCAAGCCACAAGAAAGCTCTTCAAAGCTTCCTGGGAAAAATCAATTTCATCCACAGGTTTGTACCAAACTTTTATGCCCTTGTTAAGCCAATAACATTGATGTTGAAGAAGAGCTTAGCATTCAAGTGGATAGTTGAAGGAAAGACAAGATTTGAGGCCATCAAAGAAGCTATATCACAAGCCCCAACTCTCGTGCATCCAGATTTCTCTAAAGACTTCATATTGTATTCCTTTAGTGACAGTGACATGTTTTCTGCAATCTTAGTTTAACAGAACAAAGAAGTTACATAATAGTCAATTGCCTTTCTTCAATCAAGGTCTAGAAGACTATGAAGTGAGATACTTCTTCATCAAAAATAAAGTCTTGGTAGTAATCAGGGGATTAAAGAAGTTTAAGCATCTTGTGTCAAATAATAAAATCAAATTTTTGGTCTCCCATATGGGAGTTAAAGAATTCCTTCTTAGGCAAGGATCTAAATGAGAAAATTGTAGGATGGATCACTCATGTCATTGAATATGACATTAAGATTAAGGTCACCAAGCTTGTCTATGGGAAGGGTTTGTGTGAACAACTAGCCTCAAGTCAACAATATGAAGCAAAAAATGAAAAGGAGGTTTTTTTTTTTCTACAGAATAATCAAGAAGAAGGAAACGATGATTTACCTACTCCTTGTTGGACTCAAGACATGGCGCACTTACTTTGAATAGGCATGTGTCCCCATGGGATGAATAAAGTAAAAAGGAGACATTTCAGACTACGGGCCATCCCATATGTTCTCATTGATGGTGTCTCTTTCAAGAGAGACATCAATGGCATTCTGATGAGATGCATTGAGACAGATCAGGTTCAAAGAGTATTACAAGAATTCCATGTTAAAGCAGTCAGAGGCCATTTTACTCCAAGGGTGACAACACTCAAGATCATGAAGGTAGGTTATTATTGGCCCAGAGTGTTCAGTGACTACTATGCATAGATCAAAAGGTGCAATAATTGTGTGTTCTTCAAAGGCAAAGAAAGGCTAGCAACACTTCCATTGCACCCAATCTCGGTCGACCAACCTTTCATGCAATGGGGATTGGACTTCATTGGAGTCATCAATCCAAATTCAAGCCTAGGCCACAAATGGATTCTAACAACAAAAAATTATTTCACCAAGTGGACCAAAGCAGTGGCACTCAAGGAAGCTAATGAGTCTAGTATACTAGATTTCTATGAAGGGATAGTGACTAGATTTGGAGTGCCAGCCATCATCATATCAAACAATGCATTTGTATTCATAGGTTCCAAGATCATAGCATGGGCTGTTAAAAATGTGATTACTTGAGCACTTCATCAAAATATTACCCTCAAGGTAATGGCCAAGCTAAGTCCACAAACAATAACCTGTTAAGGATCATCAGAAGAACTCTTGATGAGAATCAGAGAACCTGGCACACAAAGCTCAAATCAGCCTTATAGGATGATAGGATAACGCCCAAGAGATCTACAGGAAGCTCTCCATTCAAGCTTGTCTATGGGAAAGAGGCAGTATTTCCTATATCATTAGAGTTACTAGCATTGGAGCGTGTGAAGCAGCTAGAGATGTCTAAATTTGAACCAATGGAGGCCAGGTATGTAGATCTGATAGAATTAGAAGAAACCAGAGAGCATGCACTCCAAGCAATAGAGAAGGATCAGGCCTCAATATAGAGATGCTTGGAAAAAAGGGAAAAATCAAGGACCTTCCAAGAAGGAGACCTGGTTTTGAAATGGGATGCAGATCAAGCAAAACTAGGAAGGCATTCCAAGTTTGATGCCATTTGGAGTGGCCCTTACATGGTCACAAAATGTAAGAGTAGCAATGCTTTCCAATTGTCTACATTTGAGGGTGAAGAGTTGTAGATTCCAGTGAATGGAATCTATCTTAAGCACTGCTACTAAAGGGCAAGTTATCACCCTATATATATTAGTTTAGTCTCTCTTTCCTCTAAGTGTTTGTGTACATCGCATTGCTGTATTTTAGGTTTTTTTTTTCTCCTAAGTGCTTTGCATGCTTTGCATGTTCTATTTGGAGCATGTATGATTTCAAATTTTGTATATAGTTTTGGTGTTGTTTTGTTGCTCTTGTGTAGTCCATTCAAAGACACAAATGAAGCCCCGGGTCAAAACAATTTTCTACTCTCAGAAACCTTCATTTTGAGATTTCTTATAAAAATTTGAGAGTGCAAATAGCTGGCCTCGTGAGTCATAGGCTGAATCAGTATTAGACCTTGGTTCTTGACTCCATGCACAACATATATGACAAGGAAATTGGTCTTTTCATCTAGCACGCAGATACCCCTGTGAGTCACCAAATTGTTATCCATATTTCACCCCTAGGCCAAATATCATATCAACTATGACCCCACATAGAAAGAGCTTGAGAAAACTCATTTGGATCTATAAATAGGTCATAGAGGGACTCAACAATGGAGTAGCAAGGGCTAAGAGAGACTAAAGGACCCTATGCAAAAGAAATGAGTTTGTCGAGTCATTTCCATGTCTTAAATCCATTTTCCAAGTTGCAGAAGTACCCAACAATGGAATAGCAGAGTCAGAAAAGAAGGGGCAGTGTCGCAGAGGAACCAGGAGCAAGAAAGGAGAAGAAATAGTGAATATCTAAAGTCCTCAGGTTAAAAATAGTTTAGGAAAGGTCTAAAATCGATTAACTATGGAAGAGGTAGCAGAAAGAACCACGTGTCCTAATGGCACTTATCCAAAGATGAATCCAAAAAGGGAATCCCAAATGAGTGTCAAGCTGTTGTGTGTCCCAAGTCAAGAGATATGCCCCGCCAAGCCAAATATTTAGCTAAAAATTTTGCAAAATGGACCACAACTCCACCCAAAGGAAAAAGTCAGTGTTTGGGCCCGAGTCAAGGCCAAAGCGGGGTGTCAGAGGAAAAGGTGAAATTTTTCCTTTTGACAAAAAGGCACAGAGACAAAATTGAAGCACATCTCCCCAACCAACCAAAGGGTGCCACGTGTCTAGGTGGAGCTTCAGGGCCGTGGGAGTTTTCTGAGTTTTGTGTTTTTTGTGAAAAGGGGAAAAAAGATAAATTGTGGACCCACAAGCCCAATTTTTTCTCTAATTTGGTTGCCACGTGCCCCATATCAAAAGGGGACCCATTTTTCAAACTGTTTTCCCACCCATTTGTATGGATTCAATACAAACTTCAAAGGGGCATATCTTTCGACTCATGGCTCAAAATATTGCAAATATGACACTGTTGGAAGCATCTCGACATCTTCTACACCATGGAAAGATTAAAAAAACATTTTTATCAATCCTTGGTAGGTGAAAAATGGAGAAATATCTTCATGCCTTTAATGCAGGATCTCCTTGCCTCAACAACTAGATCGGATTCGATCTGTTTCGTCGTTTCCTCTTCCTTCAAGGCTCTAAACCAAGGATTGATGCAGTGAAGATGGATTTGGGGGCATTTTTTTTAGAGGCATTAACAGCAGTGGTTGAACTTCAACCTACGTTTCCCGCTTCTTCCTCTCTTTCTCCTATCTGATTGAATCTATAAATATAGGGGCGGGATTCATTGTAAAGGGTTGGATATTCTTCATTTTACAGGCTCCCCTTTCCTTCTTGTAAAGAAACTTGTGGGGTTTCAAACCTTCCACTAGACTATAATACGTTTATGCCTTTTGGCCACTTTGTAATGCATTGTATCAATCTACAGATAAATAAAACACATCTATGATCGACTTTAGATCCTTTCTTTTCCCTTTTGCTTCCATCTGATCTTTCATTATAGATCTTGATTATCTGTGCTTGGTTATCATATGCATTTGGTTGGTTTGTGTCTATTGGAAAAACTATTGTTCATCATTCCTTCAGTACATCACCTTGTAGCTTAGTTATTTCTTATTTCTTATATCCCTTTTTCCTTGTCTCCTTGGCAAGTTTTAGATTAGGTATAGAGAGAAATCCTCTGTAAGCTCTCACGTATGCACCTAAATAGAGGAATAGGAACCAACCTTTAATCTGGAGAGATTTCCCACTTTTTTAAAAGTCCCACACCTTGGGGAAAGTTCAATGTTATGTAATCACACCAGATGATTCTACCTTTAAAAAGTAGATTTTTAGAACTCATTTGGGGGTTCTGTGATTTTGCACTAACAATTATCTCCTAATCTTTGTGGCTTATCTCAAACTTCGATGAATAACCTTTTCAACATCATCCCCTAACTTAAACCTTGTCTCATCCTCAAGAAAAAAGCTGATGAAGAACCCTGTCCTCTCAAAATTTTCTCCAAAAAATACTATATAGGCATCAACCCTTAGGACTTAGATGTCCGCAAGGAAAGGTTCCCTCACTAGACTCACTCAATTGGAATTATGGGATGCCAACTTGGGAGGGTAAATCCATCAACCCCAATAACTTAGACATCTGGTGTAAGGAAGATTTCATTCTCTCAACTTCCCTGATTGGGTTTGTGGGACGCCCCGCCTCTTCCTATTCTTTATGGTGGAGTTGGGGGATGTACTTAGTAATTTGGGGTGTAATGTTCTTCTAATAAATGTAACACAAATCTATATGTGCATTTTTATGCTTTATCCTCTCTTGTAGTTGTGAGTTCTCTTGGATCAACTAAATAATGTCAGATGGTGCTAATTTTTCTTGAACTTGATTCCATTTGTTCTGAGTAGCTGTAATCTCTTGTTGCATTATAATAAGGGCTCTATCTAATGGTGTGTTGCACTCTTGCATATCCATTATCTTTTCAGTATGTTCCCTTTGTTATATTTGATACTTTTCTATCAACTCAAATATCTTTCGTCTCTCAGCTCCATCCTTGTCCTTACTAATGTCATACTATGTTGAGGCCAAGTGAATTTGTTGCTCTAGTGTGTCCAGTTCTGCTTTCTCTTTTTGTGTCACACTAGGCCATCCTATTTTATAAGTTTTCTAGGCCACAACATTATTTAATTTTGTTTCCAACTTGTGGATTGTGGCTTGCATTTATGTTCTCCTTTTCTAATTTTCCTTAGTTTATGGTTTTAGGATTTTCTATTTGTACTCTTCCATACAGTTCTCACATATTTTCTTCTTTTCTATTTCCGAACTAATTGTATCTTCTTTCAATATTTTTTCTACAACATTTTCTGCTTGCACCTCGATCTATAGATTAGATGCGGTAATATGTGGATTTTCTGTTTGAATCGAGGATAATATTTTCTATATTACCTCTTCTATCTCAATACATCGTTGCATCCAATCCTTGGCATTTGTTCTAGTACTTGGCCACAAGGGGTGAGTTTTTCCAAATGTACCTTATAATTCTTTGTGGTTTGTTCCACTGCCCCTTGCTACAATTGTATTGATTGCTCATTTTCCCTTTGTTACATTGATTTTTTGATTTTTTCGAAAGAGTCTCTAGGTTCTTGTGGTTGTGTTGGTACCATACTTGTGGATGTATCCGTGGATGGTGCTGATGGTACCATTTTCTACTTTTGTTCCTTTTGTAGTTCTACATGTTCTTGTTTGTCCTTTTGTTCTTGTGCCCTCAAGCTCTTGTTCTATCTTTTCCTGTTTCTTCTTCTCTTCTACTTATTTTTCTTTCTTTTCTTTTTCTTCTTTTTCCTTCTTCTCTTTTTCTTCCTTCTATTTCTTTTCTTGTTATTTTTTCACCTTTTTTTCTTTCTCTTCCTTTTCCTGATTTTCTTTCCATTCCTTCTCCTTCTTGGCTTTCTCTTCCTTCTCCTTCTTTTCTTTCTCTTCTTTCTCCTTCTTGGCTTTCTCTTATTCCTCAATTTTTTCTATCTCTTCTATCTCATTCTTGGCTTCCTATTCCTTTCCCTTCTTTTCTATCTCATCTCTCCCCTTCTTTTCTTTATCCTTTCTCTCTTCTTCTATCTTCTTATATTTTTCCCATTTGTCTTGTTATTTCTTTTTCCTCTCTACTTCTTCTTTATATTTCCTCTCTACTTCCTTTTTCTTGTTTTCTTCTTCAACTGACTTTTTAGATTTATAAATATCCTTATGTTTTTCTTCTTGTTCTTTCTATCTTTGTTGTTTTATCTTCTTTTTTCTAGCTTCTTCTGCAACTTCCCACTTTTCTTTTTCTAGATATTTCATCTTTTTTTCCTCCACCTCTGCCTTTATATCTTTTGATTTATGGACCGTGGTATTTGTGGCTTCCTATTCTCTTTCTTTCCTTTCCTTAATAAGTAATCTAATTAGTTCCTCTACTTAATTTATGTGGTTTTGATATATAGTTGTCTTATGCTTCTTTTGCTTAAGCTTTGTGCATTCTTGTTGAAGAGAATGCATGCAGCTTATTTATTACAATTCTACTTATTCTTGGATTTCCTTGACTAATTCAAGTGGAAGTAAACGAATGATATCTCTTATTACCAAACCAAAATTTTCCAAGTAGTACTTTATGGATTCTGCTATAGCCATTTGTTTCCTTGTTGTACTGGATTCGTATTCTTGAGGTAATTGCGATATACCACCAGGAGATAGACATTTCTTATAATAACCATAGGCTATCTTGGTCAAATTTGTTTCTATCCATAGTTTTTCCTCCTCTAAAAAATTTTGGTGCTAATTGTTCCTATTGACCTATGGGTGATGGGGTATCAGTGGTTTCTTCTTCTCCTGACTTATAAATTTCTTCTACTTCCTCAAATTCTTCCTCTTCTTCTTCTGTATTGGTTGTGGCTTGTTTTAATTTCCCTTTAGTTACTAATGCTTTCTGACATTTGGTGGCAGGTGCTAAAGTGGTAGGGAATTTTTTCCTTTTATATGTTTTAGGGCTTGTTTTACTAGGTTCTTCTTTGCCATATTGATCAAGATATTTATTTCTATATTCCTCCCAATTTTTTTCAACGACCTGATAAAATTTATGAAGTGTTGGTTTTCTGGGGTCCACGGGATAATTTCGGATTGCTTCTATTGAGGTAGTTACTAATTCATCGGAAGCTTCATATGGAAAGGGGGCTATATGGGATTTGTGTGGAATTATAGGCATGAGGAAGGTATAATCAATGTCTGTAGTAAAAAAATTACCTCCTGTTCATATTTTCCATAATCTGTTCCGGACACCCAGGCTCTGTTTGCAACTAACTGTCTTATTCTATTTGTCCACCCGAGTAAAGAAGTTATTTGGGTAACCCCATCCAATGTATTCATATGATCCCATATTTTCTCAGCCACAGGTGTATTTGTTTTCCATTCAACTAATTTGGATTTATGCGGTAGGGTTTTCATGAAATACATAGTTAAGCATAATAAAACTAACCCATAACAAAATATATGTTTCCCTTCCTTTATTTTCCTAGTATTTTCATGAAACTCAAAAGAAAGTAATTCAGCTAAATTATATTCCAAATGGGAATTCACCATACCGAGGGAAATTTGTAAACTAAGCCCATGAGTACCATCCTTCTGATTGGTATGATAAATTTTCAAGCATATGGCCTTGGTGGCGTACTTAAGTGCATGATTTGATATATTCATAATGCGTACTCCTCTCTTTCTCTTTGTCATCCCCATTGAAAAATTTATATCTTTCATCGCAGTCTTCTTCCTTGTGAGGGATGATCCTCTTGCCACCCATAGTCTCGTAACCCTAGCTATGAATTATGTATTGATTGGGTATGGTTGGTCTAAGTATAACATATTATTATGTAATCGATTGAGAAGAACTTGGATTACATTATCTTCCATAGGAAAATATGGAATTTGACTCCACACATTGATCTTCCATTTTTTGATCACCTTGGTAGTCTTCTTATATTGCAACTCTTTAGTGTCGGGATAGACACCCAGGCTCTATTTGCAACTAACTGTCTTATTCTATTTGTCCACCCGAGTAAAGAAGTTATTTGGGTAACCCCATCCAATGTATTCATATGATCCCATATTTTCTCGGCCACAGGTATATTTGTTTTCCATTCAACTAATTTGGATTTGTGCAGTAGGGTTTTCATGAAATACATAGTTAAGCATAATAAAAACTAACCCATAACAAAATATATGTTTCCCTTCCTTTATTTTCCTAGTATTTTCATAAAACTCAGAAGACAATAATTCAGCTAAATTATATTCCAAATGGGAATTCACCATACCGAGGGAAATTTGTGCACTAAGCCCATGAGCACCATCCTCCTGATTGGTATGATAAATTTTCAAGCATATGGCCTTGGTGGCATACCTAAGTGCATGATTTGATATATTCATAATGCGTACTACTCTCTTTCTCTTTGTCATCCCCATGTGCAAAAATTTATATCTTTCATCACAGTCTTCTTCCTTGTGAGGGCTGATCCTCCTGCCTCCCATAGTCTTGTAACCCTAGCCATGACTTATGTATTGATTGGGTATGGGTTGGTCTAAGTATAACATGTTATTATGTAATCGACTGAGAAGAACCCATATTACATTATCTTCCATATGAAAATAGGGAATTCGACTCCACACATTGATCTTCCATTTGTTGATCACCTTGGTAGTCTTCTTATATTGCAACTCTTTAGTGTGGGGATTTTCTTCTAATAATATTTGTCTATCTACTTTGAGTCATGTGTAGTTGTATTCACCGATTTGTGAATGAATATATTTATGTAAATCCTGCATGTGGGTGAATTTGAATGGGATATGTGAAAGCATACCCACTGGATCATGCTTGTTAACTTTCATTAAATGCTATAAATTTTTTGTATTGGTAACTCTACTTGT
Source organism: Taxus chinensis (assembly GCA_019776745.2). NCBI lineage: Eukaryota > Viridiplantae > Streptophyta > Pinopsida > Cupressales > Taxaceae > Taxus > Taxus chinensis. The sequence goes on from CM034149.1 coordinate 645,451,201, forward strand.
GTAATATCTATTTGGGTATCTATGTTTTCTTCTCAATTTTCCCTAATTTTCCATAGCTCGTATTTTTACACTTCCGTTAGTGAATCACTTAATCTATTATTTTGATTTTTGTGCCTTCATTTGTTTCAAGTTAATTTCTTTTATAACCTTCATCCTTGTACCTACCATATTTATTGTATTTTTAGCGGGATAATTTTTTTTCTTCCACGACTTTCGTTCTTCATTCTGCATATTTTCCATCTTTGGTGATTTTTTCTTTGTTCCATGTATTTTCTATGTTCAATGGATTTTCTACTTCCTTCTATGTTTTTATTTCTCTTTATTGTGTGGGTATTCCCCCTCCATGACTCTTGCTTATTTTTGTTTTTATTGCTTCTTATGTTTGTTAGAGTAAGGATACCTTCGTGGGTTTTCATCCTACCCCTCATCCTATCCGTTGAATTTCCATTTTTTTGGATAGGCTAGATTTTATTTCTATTTCTATTTTTTATTTTTATTTTATTTTATTTTTCTCCTTTTTATTTTCTTTTTCTTTCTCTCTTTTTTTAATAAATTTTTTAAAGTATTATATCTTTTCAGTCTTGCACCATTCACATAGCCTGGTAGTTCTTTCAATTATAGTGTCTGAAGCTTTGTTGCTCCTAAGGATAATATGTCTTTAATAATATAAGGTCCTAGCCATCTCAGTTTTAGTTTTCTTGGATGTTCCATTTATTATCATAAAGCAACACTTGATCCCCAATGTTAAACTCTTTTCTTTTGATGTGGTGGTCATGCCAATATTTTTTTCTTCTCTTTTCTTTGGTTTGGTTGTATACTACTAGAAACCTCTTCTCATCCAATTTTTCTAGTTTAATTAATCTCTCAAGCAGTGAAGAATCTTCATTCATCCTAAATGCTACCACAACTCTTAAGCTTAGAAGTATAAACTCTATGGGGACCGTGCCTTCAAGTCAATAGACCAACTTGAAAGGAGAGTGTTTTTTTATCCTTTTATATGTGGTGTGGTAAATCCATAAGGTTGCAGGTATCTTCAAATCCCAATTCAATTGTTGTAATGAACATATCTTCGAAAGAACCTTCTCTAATACCTTGTTGAATTCTTCGACTATCCCATTTTCATATGGATGGTAAGGCATACTTCGGTTATGATTAATCATGAAGTTGCTTAAAATTTTTTTGATAGTAACATTTACAAAATGTTTCCCTTGATCATTTGTAAGACTCAAAGGACATCTAAATCATGTAATGATATTTTCATAGATGAATCTAGTAGTGGTGTTAGGATTACAATCCTTAATTGGGATAGCTTCCGCCCATCGTGTTAAAAAATTTGTCCCTGTTATTATGAATCTTTCATGAGAGTGTTTTGTAGTTGATTTAATTGGTCCAATAAAGTCTATAGCCCACTTTTCAAATGGGGTTAAGGTCAAAATTGGATTTGATGGAATTTCATCACGAGCATTGGGTTTTCCCACGCGCTGAAAAATATCACAAGCCTTCACGTGTTTATGTGCATATTTAAAGAGTGTACGCCACCACAAACTGACCATCACCAATTTTCTACTCGTTTAATTTCCTCCATTATGACCTCCAGCTATACCTTCATGTGCTTTTATCAATATATTATTTCTCTCATGTTCCTAGGCCACCCTTATGAGGACATCATCTTTTCCTTTCTAATATAATTGTCCTTTAATAAATGTAAATGGAAAGGCTTGACTTAACAAGTTCCTCTTCTACTTCTTTGTGTACTCGTTGGGGAATTCTCCTATTTGCAATAACTGTGCTATATCATCTAGTTTCTTTCGAATGGCCTCTATTTTAAATAAGTTTTTGTTAGGGAAGTCATCATCAACTGGTCCCTCATATTCTCTTGTCTCTATTCTTGATAAATAGTCTGGTCCATTGTTCAATCTTCCTAGTTTTACTACAATGGCAAAGTCAAATTCTTGAAAAAGAATCAACCAACGACATATCCTTCCTTATAACACTGGTCTGTTTAAAAAATATTTCAATGGCTCGTGATCTCTATAAAACACAAATGAAGTAACCAATAAATATTTTCTATATTTTTGCAAGGAATAGACCATGCTCAATGCTTCTCTCTCTGTAGTTGAGTAGTTTATTTCATCTTTAGATAACTTCTTGCTTGAAAATGCAACTAGATGATCCATTTTTTTATCTAGGTTATGTTAGGACTGCCCCAATGGTAATGTTGGATGTGTCTACATGGACATGGAATGGAATTTTCTAGTATGGAAATATCAAGATAGGTGTATGTAAAATTTCATCCTTCAGACCTTCAAAGGCATATGCACATTGTGTGGTCCATTGTATTTCTTGTTTGTTCTTTTCTTTAGCAACTCCTCCAAAGGTGCACTTATCTTTGCATAGTTTCTTATGCATTTTATGTGATATCCAATATACCCAAGAGTTGTTCTAATGTATTTCTATGTTTTTGGAGGAGGAAAATTTACAATCATTGAAGTTTTTACTGAATCAATCAACAACCCCTCTTTACAAATTATATGCCCCAATAATGTTCCAAATGGAGTTAGAAATATATATTTATTTAAATTGAGAGATATTTGTAATGTTCTGCATCTCTGAAACATCAATATCAACACTTGAATATTATTTTTTAGCAGTCCATATACTGTCCAATCATTAAGATATACCTCAAAGCAGTCGTGAATAAATTCCTTTAATGCATTAAACATGATTCTACTAAAAACTATTGGTGCATTCTTTAGCCTGGATGGCATAACAATGTACATGAATGAACCCAATTCCATAGAAAAAGTGGTATTTGGTTGGTCTTCTAGAGAAATTCTAACCTGATGGTAACCAAAGAAACCATCAGTGAAAGAATAGACTTCTCTTCCTGCAACATTCTCTAACACTTCTTCTGTAAATGGCGTCAGGAATGGGTCATGTACACAAGCTTTATCAAGCTCTATATAGTCCATACATATTCTTATTTCTCATGTATTATTGTTTTGAATCACCATTGGACTTATCCACTCTGAATCTTTAATAGGTTTTATAATTCCAAAATTCAACATTTTATCTATTTCGGTCTTCAATTTAACTTTTAGGTTGGGGTTTAACCTATTTGGCCTCTTTTTCAAGGGTTTGAACCCTTCCTTGATTCATATCTTCATGGTGCTAACTTCTTCTTTTATACTACTTAACTCTTTGAAATCCTTGGGAAATATGTCTTGTAATTCTTGAAGAAGTTCTATTACTTTGGCCACTTCTTCTTTTGACCAGTAGTCTTCTATTTTGGCAAGTTTTTCATCTCCATTGGTGCCAATATTTTCATTTCTTATCTTTAAAGTCTGGTAATAATATTTTTATTCTTCTACCTTGGTCTCCACTACTTCCCTTTCTCCTTCAATTGTTTTATATCTTAGATTCTCAGGCCTTTCATGTCTCTCATGCTTCTTCATTGCAAAGTAACATGTTGTTTCTAGATTTTTGTTTAGATTTTATTTTCTTGGTACTTATTTACTTTATAGTGTCTTCTGTGAGCATTATTTTATGGTATTTTATGAAGTTAGGAATAGAAAAGTCCCAATCTTATGTAGTGCCTGAAGGGTGTTTAGATTTGCATCCTGGAATTTAAATGTGTGGAAAAATTCTTTCACGATCTGGTCCATACTTCTTGTCTCTCACCTGAGTTCTTGATGCATATACCAAGATAGTGGTATGGTTCCTAGTTTCCATATGAATAGTTGTGTCCATAATAAGGGAGAATTTTCTCTACAGATTTGCTAGTGTCTCTCACAAACCTGAATGTGTATTTGTGGATCACTCTCTCCAGTGTATTCAGGTATAGACAAGTAATGACCTTCGCTCTCCAAAAATATTGTTTTGAGAAATGTGCGTAACGAATTATAATGAGAGATGTTAGGTTTTTGATCTTCCCACCATCTTGTGACATTAATTTTTAGGGTGTCATCCAAAGCTTCCATTCTTATTTTCTTGTTATTGAATCCATTTTATGTAAATAACCCTCTAAGTCTCTGTACGCACCCAAATTTACATGTGCTTTTTTTTTGGAAAATGGTTACAATATTCTCCAATGATGATTTATGTCCTTTTAGAATATGTTCAAGCTCCTACACCCATATGCAATGTATATTTGTATCCTAGATGTCCTTATCTTTTCCATGCTTTTTTCCAGCTTTACACTTCATTATGTACAGGTTTTGGCCTTTACTTCCAAGACCATCACCCTACGCAGGGTAGCAGTCCTTAGTGATTTTTCCAGATTCCATCATGCATTTTTTTAACATGCGACGCTTCACTTAACTTCACTTTTAGGATGCTTTGTGAACTGATTTGTCTAAAAATAGTTTTGATTGCTGAGTTCTCCTTCCCTTTTCTATTTTTGCATGTTCTTTAGTTAGTTGGAACTATCTCTTCTTTCCTTGTGCATGAAGGCACATCCCAACCACAATTATTATATATTCCATGCTTGTGCTCAAGAAAAAGGCCTGAGAATTTTTATGTATTTTGCGTAGCATTGCTTCCACAATCTTGCTAGGAATTGCATAACCAAACTCATATCTCTTGTGTTATCTCTCTTATACTTGCATTACAACTAGACTGTCTTTAAGCTACCATTGCTCAAACATCTTCTTTTTCTATTGTTCTTTTATTCCCAATCCCTTAGACTCTTATGAACACACAAAGAAAGAAAGGAACAAATTGAGGGGAGAGATACAAACACAATTGGATTTGCCAAAGCTCTTGTTTGTCTAGGTTAGAATTACTTGTTTGTCTGCTTCATTTGTCAAATTATCAATTTTGAATCATTAGTTTCAATTACATATCAAATAGAGTAGTAAAAATCTTCATTTCAATTGATTAGGAAATTACAAGTAGATCAAATTTTTAGAAAGCTTTCTCTTTGACATTACCAGGGAAGTTGTGGGGAACAATAGCTCTTTTAGGGTTATGATTTTTTCTTCACCTCTGAGGTAGGGTTTGAAGGGTTTTTGATTAAATTAGATTATCTGTTTTAGATTTATATTTCCATATTCACACAAGTAATTGGCTACATCCATCTAATTCCTTGTATTTAGTTTGTTTATTATATTAGAAGTATTTCCCAAAAACCAGAAAAGATCAAAAACATTTGATTTTGTTAGATTAGTTTACTTTCATTGTTTTGCTTTGATATATTGTAAAAACACCAAAAACATAGATTAGATTTCCTTTGCTAGTTAGTTTGTTTTACCAAATTAATTTCAATTCCATCTGCATGACCATCAATAGTCCATAACAAGAAAATACGTATGGTTGTGATCCTTTGGTCCCACAACCCAATGAGCTAAAATTGATAACAGACATTGATACAAGTTTACGTTTGATAGTATTATGCACACATGCTACATTATTTGAGAAAATAGAAAAAATAAACATGCTTAGAATCATTGATAATCAAGCCCACGATTATTTGAATGCTCCTAACAACAGGGTTTGATTATGTGCATGACCATGCAAGGACCACAACCTCCATGAATGTTTGGTTATGATCCTAAGGTCCCACAACCTAATGAGCTTGTTGACCAATTGAGCCTTGACACTAGCTTGCGTGCATTGGTATTTATATCATCACCACTTCCACCTAATATCATCACATAACTTTCATTATTGAACATAACATTTGATCAGGCTAAGACTTTTTGGACTAGACCAAAAAATTGTCCATAGTCCTCATAGTTTCATTAAGCCTCTCATTCTTATTTCCATGACCTTTTCTGGAAATCCATATGAGGCATCCGCATGCCACTTTCCACGTGTTCAAAAACCAGCAAATAGAATCTTGATAGAGCTCGATATTGACCGGAGTCTCTGAGAAGCTATTATATTGGATCAATCCATCACACCACTTTAGGTTAGGAGAGATTTCTTTTCCTTAGAATCGTAGATCTTGATATTTTGTGTCAAGGATATAAAGTTGCCTCATTAGTTTATCCATTATCACTACACATACACATCCATTTACATTCTACACTAGTTGTCTTGGCACGAACTCAAGAAATTAGGTGCGAATAAGATCACATGTTGATTTTATTTCGTATAAATTGGTGAACCCGACGTGAAGAGATAGTCTCTAAGCATTTCCACTTTATTCTTCCATCGTTTATTATGCGGGTTATCTTATACCCTTCGAATATGATGGGATATGATGAGTACAGTCGACCCATCCTAGGTTAGGAAATGTAAAATTATCAAATAGGTATACCACAATAATCACCTTTACTCTCAACATGGGCAGATAACCGCTCAACTACTCAAAATCCTCTTCTTCAGGGAAGCAATGTTGGTTCCTCTGTACGTATTGAGGAACTTGACCAAATCACACAAACATATCCTCATGAACAATCAAGTTCAAACAACATGAATTTCACTAGGGAAGCAAGTTCATCTCCTTGAGTATTATTTCGACAACTCGTTAGCATGTAATCAAACTAGCTCCCACATCTAGATTAGTACTTATCAAGATACACCAAGAGTAAACAACTCTTCTAGAATATGAACCAAGATTTTGATAGGTTACAAGGACATGGTGATGTCCTGCTTCAAAATAATAACACTACCCCTCCAATAATGGAAAACATTGCCAATGAGGGGTGACAACATATTGAATAATTCATAGTAGGATACGACACTCCTCAACAACCTCAAAAAGTGCAACAAAAAGCACCTAGGAAAAACACCATCCCATCAACAGGTGATGTCATCTCAATATTAGTTGACAAGGTCAAAGAGTTAGAGCTTGCCCAAAATGCTCAAATTTTATATGCAGGGAAAGCAAGAACTTCTCACTATCCATAGAATTATGGATAAGGACCTACTGCACAGAATCCTCTAGTTTATATGGGCGCTCCAAACCCTAGATATTTTCTACCCGGGATGGGCACCTTGGGTATGCCCCCTAATGCCACATGTGGATACCATCTAGAAGTGCATTCTGAAATGCCATACTAGTTGGAAGTGCAACGTTCCCTAGATTTTTGCGTTTGACTCCATATCAAAGGATTCAACCCCCTTATGTACACATGTACTCAAAATCACCACAGGGGGATATGTACACTTACCCTAGTCTGTATGGACAGCCATAGGGGATGCCATATGCCCAATTTTTTTTTACACTATACTATTTCAATAACTGTTGCAACCTGCACCTCCCCAACATGAATCTTCAATGGTTGAAATGTACGCAATGGGGACATATTTTGAATACCTTAAGGAGCCTCTAGACTTCTCCATCCGAAAATTCATGCTACCAAGACCCTTGCTCAAGCTTCTTAAGTTCAAAGGGGATGGCGATATTAATACTTACATCAAAGCTTATACAATGGCCATTCGAGAGCTGCTCCCATGAGACACAGTCATTACAAAGGTTTTCCCTAAGACACTAGAAGGTATTGGTATCGATCGGTACTATAGGATACTAGAGGCTTCAATACATTCCTTTAAACAAATCATATTAAAGTTTATTAAGGTTATTGATATGAACAAAATTTTAAGAATAGGAATCATAGAATTCATTCATATCAAACAAGAGCACAACGAGTCCGCAACCCACTTCATTCAAAAGTGCTGATAGGTTCTTTACTCCTCTGAAAATTCTCTGAACATGGATCACGGGGAGATTTGAGATTTGTTCCTCCACTCCCTCAATAGTGAGACAAAGGAAGAAGTTCAAAAGTTCCTGCTAAGGAGCTACGAAGAGGTTTTAGAAGGTTCTCTTCAAATTGACCAAACATCCATTGATAGTGGTCATAAGACTTATGGAGCAAATGGAAGGTTAGTCACTCCTAACCAAAATAACCTCGGTTACTCTAACACCACTAGCAATAATCAAGGACTGAAGTTCCTTGATAAAAATTATGGGGGTAACAACTGATTGTGTTACTGATCAGCCCAAGAAACCCAATATTGTTAATTCTTACAATACAAATACCACCAATAACAACAACAATGGCAATAATAAGAGAAATAATAACTTCTTTCCCTCAATCAACACTGTAGATTTTAATCATCTGAGGTAAAAACAACATCAACAATCAATATAAACATAGACCCAAGGCCCTTACCAATACCCAGGTGGGTATCTGAACCAATTCCAAAACCAAGGGCAGGGGCTCCCAAATTTTGACTATAACAACCAGCAACTGAACAATAACCGTAACTTCAAGCCATAACAAGGTGTAAACAAAAGTCCTCGAGATTATGATCCTGATTTATATTACTATTTCCATAGGGTTCACAGGCATGACGCAAGAACATGTCGTGATTACAAAAAATTTCTACAGTTTTTGTTAGAGGATCAAAGACAATTATTTATTGACATGTTTTTGGAAAACCCAACAATGCCAACTCAAAACACCTTCATGGGACTGGTATCCCCACAGAACACACCACTTGGAATCTTTAATGATCCTCTCACCATGCACCCAAAAGATGGTAGAATTGATCCCAATGGCTCAAACAAGGGTATCGTAATAGGAACCAATGATCGTGAAGCCTCAAATTCATCAAACCCACAGGTGGCACCTCCTTTGGAAGGCCACCAACAAACAAAAATTATGGGATTGGTAGAGTTGGACATTAAACCTCAAATTAATGCTGCCACTAGAACTAAAGATTATTCTTCGCAGCCAATCCTAATCTACCCAACTATATTAGATGACATCATGGATACACTAGGAAAGCTAGTAGGATCTTATGACTTGATCAGTGATCTAACCAAGACCTTCTCTCACATTTCCTTCTTAGATCTGTTAAATAATTTCCCTGCTCACAAAGCCACTCTATTAGAAGCACTAAGTATTGGCCATTTGATTATCATCACCCCTCCTCCAGAAGCACAAATAAATCACATGGATTTTGATGTCTATCCTCTAGGGAAGCCTGAAATAGATGTTGGATTCATATTTGACATCAACAAGATACCTACGGACATTGAAATAGCTCATAGAGGTGATCTGAATTTGTTTTTACAAGTCTGGATTTACAAAAACTATGTAAAACGTGTGATGATTGATGATGGGGTAGCGGTTAACATGGTCCCCTTCTCTTTCCTTCAAAATTTATGTTATGGAGAGACCAATTGCTCTTCAATGTGAAATACACTAAGGGGCTACGACAACCTCAAAGTGACATCAATCGGGACTATAGTGTTGTTGGTCACCCTCAGACCTAAGATGACGCTAACTGAGTTTTATATTATAGATCAGGAAACCAACTATAATATGATCCTTAGCACGCCCTTGGATTCATCACATGAAGGAGATTCCCTCCACTTTGTTTTAGGAAGTCAAGTTCCTACATTTAGGGAAGGTATTTGTGGCATAGGGTGATCAAAAACCCTTCAACATACATCTAGCTAACTTGAAGCAGAGGCCAGGGGTCCAATCTGAGTTTGAGCTTCTTAAAAATTAATTAAATAAACCTACAAGCTTAGCGTCAGAAGAAAATATGGTTCTTACAATGGAATTAGAAGTCACAGGCTTGATTGAAGGCATTCTGGCAGTCAAAGATGAAACCATCATCATAGAGACAGTGTCATTAGGAACCACAAAAAATATTTTTGAGCTATTAGAGAAGGATTTACCTATTCTCCTTCCATTTGATTCTATGGGTATGGGACATTTGGGAATTGGATCTCTTCTAGTAGATGAAGTTTGTATGGTTGAGGTAACTAAGGTAAAGGAGGAAGACACAAAGGATGATCCAACATCCATTTTTCCAAGTAGTCTGTTGGAATATCCATTTTGATGGAGCCAAGTGTCGTTTTGGTGCCACCAGGCAGGTGTGATCCTTACCTCTCCTGAGGGAAGGATTCTTCCTTTTTCCTTCAAGTTAAACTTTGAATGTACAAATAATGGGGCTGAATTGAAAATCCTCCTACTTGGTCTCATTGTAGCCAAAAGAATGGGTTCTCTTAATATTAGGGTGTTGGGTGATTCATAACTAGTCGTGAATCAAATATATGAGGTATATGAGACTAGCCTCCTTGAACATCTAGGGAATGATCTACAAAACAACAGGATGCTAAACCTAAAAAAGGGGTTTGAATTCATGTTGATTGAAGCAATTCCACAAGAGGTTGAAAATCTCCTCACAGACTCTATAGAAAATTATACTTCCCGCTTTACTCCAAGAAGTAAAGTTGGAGGATCAAACTTCACAGTCATTGCAGTTTTTGCTAAACCTTTGGTTCGTAAAACACCAATAACCCCAATGTTGAAATATATCATAGAAATGAAGTGAGTCTGTCATCTCAGATCAAATTGAAGTGATAAAGCAACTCTGGGATATCTAAAGTTGACTTTTCAGAATGGGTCATCTTACTCATCACAAGGTTGATCTTTCCCTAATCCCACACTTTTCTTCCTATTTTGGAAATCCCGTGATAGAATCTTCCCTGGGAAGGATCTCATCGATTTATGAGGTAGGAGAAGAGGGGGTTTTAGAGTTGTCTCCAGTCCCACCTGAGTTTGAGGTAAGGCAATGCCTCCTTAATCAGGGGAAAACTTGATATAAACATCTTGGGGACAGAGGAGGAACCAAATGCCATCTTGAAACTAAGGATCCTCTCTAACTCCTAAGGAGGTTGAATACATACCCTTATCCTCAATGATCATACAAAAAGATTTTGTGTTTAGCTACAAGGAAATGACATGGAAGGCACACCACACATTGCAGATCACTACCTGAGGTACCAAGATTTCAGATGCTATGCCAATTAATGAAAAATTCAAGGATCCATGAAGCCAAAGGAATGACCCTCATGGTGAAGGAGTTGAAGTGATGAAACACCTTCAGGTAGGGTTCATCCAACCTGAGTTGACTAGCTCACAATGGGTGTCTAATATTTTCCCCTTCTCAAAATGAAAATGGAAAGATCCACATTTACATAGAGTTCAAGGTATCAACAAGGCTTGTCCCAAAGAAGCTGATTTCCCATTGCCATCCATTGATGTTATTGTCGACTACAACAACTGGTTTTGAGTTGTTGTCTCTCATGGATGGGTTTTTCAAGGTAGAACAAAATTCAAATCTATTAAGGAGGATCAGGCCAAAACTATGTTTAGGTAACTCCTGCAAAGAACCTATTGTTATGATGTCATGTAAAAGGCTTAAGAATACTGGTGCCACGTACCAAGTCAAGTGATTGAATTATATATTTCATGATCTTATACATAAGATTGTGGAATCCTACGTAGGATGACCTTCTGGGCTAAGGCCAGAAAATGTATGAGCTCACCCATGAGGTATGTTTCAGATCATCATTAACTCAACGTCAGTTGAATGTGACCGATGCCACATTTGGTAGGATGAAAAATGTGTGTTTGGCGTAACAGGCGTCAAGGTGGGGGGTTAATAATAGGCTCATTAGATTAATGTAGAACCATCCAAGCTCTGAGTTGTGATTGCTTAGAGGCTCCATCGAAACGAGTGTGAGGTCATCTGATGGCCTTTGACCTTGGAAAATAGTAATGAAGATAGGTGAAAGGATCATCTATATTGAGGTTTTCTATTATGGTAGGAAGGAGGCTATATATACGCCTATAGAAATTTAAATTACTGAGATTGGCTAATGATCCCCTTTCTTACAAAATGAACTTATCGTCAATAAGCTCTCATAAGAGATCTTTAGGTACGTTACTAAAGAATGGATCTAATTGAGTGAAGGTCGCCTGATCCAACTAAAATGGTAATTAGAGACCTTCTGGAGAGAAGGGACTTCCTCTATGTAGTGTAATTAAAGTATTAAGCCTAATTAGTGCTTCCTCTGTCATTGAACTATGTAAATCTTAATATTTAATTGATTTATATCGATCACAATAGCCTAAAGTGCTCCTAATATTCTTTCCTAATTGGATTCGATTTCTTACACCTAAATATTAGTGCTCCAAGTCACCTTTGATTCGTATAAAAACCCCCCTGAACTCAAATGACTTGCTAACCTCATGATTAAATGCTTTTGGAAATGTAATTTAACTTAACTAATGACGACCTTATCCATTCCTACATTGGTTTAGATATATCCGACCTCGGTTAAGGATGTGTTGAATCCTCTATCCTTTGGCTATATAATAGCTTGATTGTCCTACCTTTTTACATGGTACACCTAAACTTCATCTGAGAAAGTGAGTGAAATCATCATGCAAAATTGAGTAAGAGTCTTCGTAGGTGTTCTTTGAGAGTTAATCTAGGTCTTAGGACTAAGCTTCCTATTGGTTAGGATATGCTTAGAAGTGGTCTTAGGTCATTAATGGGGTTTGAGTGTGTCATGGAGTGAGGTGGCTAGGTGAGGTAGTCCAAGGATTTTGATAAGCCCCCATTCCTAGGTTCTTCAGGCACTATGGGATATGAATAACCAAAATATTGATTTCCATGGAGCTTATTTAGGTCCATTTACTTGTTTGTTGGTAATCTAGAGAAGTGGAGGTTTAAATACTTTAGCATTGTTGAATTCAAAGTTAAATGCATTATGCTAGGTATTAATCTTGTTTAGCATCTCATCTTTGATGATGTTTAGATTTTTTCATTGAGCTTTGTTATAGAACTATTTAGGTGTTAGTTCTCATTCATCTAACTTAGCTAAAAATTACAAAACCATTTGCACACACTATTCACCCAATCAACAATTTATTGAAAAAGGATTGCTGCATTGATTGGATGGAAGAATGCAATGAGGCATTTGAGTTAGTTAAATGGTTCTTGTTATCTCCTCCCATACTCATGCCGCCTAGGTCAGATCACCCCTTGATCATGTATTCATGAGCTATGGATGTCTCATTAGCCTGCATGTTGCCTCAAGAAGATGATGATAAATGAGAACATGTAGTCTATTTCATTAGTCATACATTACTTGATTATGAGACACGTTATACACAAGTAGAGAAGGAATGCCTTGCTATAGTCTTCGTGACAAAGTGCTTAAGACATTACATGCTAAACCAAGAAACAAGGGTTATTGTTAAATCAGATCACCTACAGACATTTCTCATGCAAGGGTCCTTATCTAAGAAAGTTGGATGCTTCATAACACTTATGGCGAGTTTGAGTTAGCATTTGTTAATAAAAAATCTGTCAAAGGAAAAATCATTGTAGACTGGTTGGCTGACAACCTGTTGGATGGAGGCAATCTAGTAAATTTAGACTTCCCTGATGAGTGTGTGTATTTTGTTGAAACTAAGCCTCCCATTTCTGCACGTGTCCATAAATACAATGACATCATTAACTTCATAGTGGACCATACATATCTAGAAGGGGCAACATCATAGTAAAGAAGACATTTGCGTATTATAACTGCCAAGTATGTCATCTTGGAACAAGTGCTCTATCATAGAGACTTTGATGGAATGTTGTTAAGATGTGTTGATGAAGAAGAATCTGAAAATATTCTTTATGAATCACATAGCGGAGTATGTGGAGGTCACTTTGGAGGCCACACCACTTCTTAGAAGATACATCGGATGGGATATTTCTGGCCCACACTAGAACATGATGCATGGTAGAGTTTGTGCGCAAATGCCATAAATGTCAAGAGTTCTCCCATGAGATCCACATACTGGCACAGGCTCTGCAACCAATTGCAACACCATGGCCCTTTTCCACATGGGGCATAGATTTGATAGGGAAATTCTCTCCCTCATCAATAGATGGTCATAACTTCATAATCACAGACCACATAGTACTTTACTAAGTGGGTAGAAGTCATGCCTCTTACCACCGTGCCTAGATTCGATAATCACAAAGTTCATTCTGAACCAAATCATTTGTAGGTATAGGATCCCACAAGTCATTATCATCAGATAATGACACATATTTAAAAAATGATGAGGTACATGAACTGTGTGAAAAATTCAAAATAAGTCACCACACAGATTCTCTCTATTACCCTCAGGCCAATGGATAGGCTGAGGATATGAACAAGACATTAAAATCCATTCTCCTTAAGATCGTCAAGGAGAACAAATGAGATTGGACCATTTAAAGCTTTTTTCACCTTATGGGCCTATCGGACATCAGTAAGAATGCTGACGGGGGCAGCCCCCTTTTCTTTGGTATTTTGTGCAGAATTGGTTTTACCACTCGAAGTCAAAATACCTAGTCTCCATATCTCATTGCAAGGAATTATGGGAGAAGAAGGCTATCGAGAGGCATGAATCTCTCAACTAGAAAGTATTGATGAGGCTAGGACTCAATGCTGAATAATGACATATATGTTTACACTGACCAGATGGATTTGACAATACAACAAGAAAGTCTATGAGTGTGAAATATATGAGGGAGATTTGGTTTTAAGACTTAACATCCTGAATAGACAAAAAGACCAGTGAAGGAAGGAAATTCAGACCTAGGTGGTTGGGTCCATATCGAGTAATAGAAGACTACAAAAATGGGGCATTTCTCATTGTGTACACTAGAGGGTGAGGAGTTTAGCAAATTTGTAAACTCTCTTCACCTGAAGAGATACTATGCATGATCCATTAGCATTTTCATATGTACATTATTACATCTGCATTACATTTTCATTTTCTAGTTCATTATGTAAAATTTGTTATCAAGGGACTTATTCTTATAACAATTCCTAAAAACTTCTAAAAACATTGGAAAAACATTCAAATCATGCCTCTACAAATCTTCATGGTATCATCAATTGTTTCCAAATCATTTCATCGATCCAAACAAGATAAGACAAAGCTTTGATAGTAACCATACCAAGGCCTGCATACTTGGTTCTACTTATAGTTTCTTTCTAGATTAGGTGTCTTTTCCTATAGTTCTGTTCTAGAAGCTTCATGGTGTTGCATCTATCCCATACACATCTCTTTGGAAATAAGAACATTCTAAACATTTTTCCTAGATAATTAACGTCAAATGCAAATCCACAGAATTTTTTTATTTTACACATTTCTTTGTCCCTACCAACCTTGGTGTTAAGCCTGTGTCTCTTACTGGTGATGTAGGGTTGGGAAAGGAGAGAAATGCCCTTACTCGCCTATACCTTGTCCATGGTGATAAGCCCATACTTCCTACTGGTAGCATGGGGCAAGGTGTAGGGGGTCTCTTTGATAAACCGAAAGTTAGAAACAATTCATTCAAATATTGTGAAATCATAAATCAAAACAAAGTGAGTTAGATGTCCAAAATTCCAAAAGAGCTTAAAACCTCAAAACCATATTTTTTCAACCAAGTGGCCATCTATGGATCTAAGTCTAGATAAACTGGAAAGAAATTCACATTCTAAGCTTATGAAGATAAACTTGAGTAGAGTGAGGTTGTAGTGTCTCAATTTGGTTTTGTCAAATCCTTGTCTTTCTCTCATCATTACCATTCACCAAATTTTTGTAACTAGTGCCATGTTCTGGCTCTCGGTGTTGAGCCCTCACATCTTACTAGTTGCGTGGAGTTAGGGGTGGGGAAAGTTCATACACTTATCATATCACTATATCACCATGTTTTGCCAAAACAATACGAGTTACCAAAAATTGCTAAAAGAAACTAAAGTTCAACATTACAATGTGTTTGCATTATCATATATCAACATTATAAAATACAAAAAGAAATCATTCTGTTAGCATTCATATCCACTGCATACATTCTGAAAATCATATAAAAATGGAAGTTCTAAACATCTAGAGTACACATGCAAAGTGAGCCAAGAGGAATTCAACTGAGATACGAAGAATTACCGAACCAAAAAGAAGAGTTTGTATATATCATAATAAATCAATTTTTGTGTACAATGTCCATCACGCGCTAGGCATGGTCAAAACACTCACAATGAGCCCAAAATATACAAAAAAATCATCTAATGCTAAAAAAAATTAACAAATCAATAAAAGGCCTAGTGGCCTGTCAATCCCTCTGGGATCCCATCAGAATGGGCACACCGGTCACGTCCAAGACTCCTACTACGGCTACAATGACGATAAGACAAACGAAATGGTGTTGAGTGCTCGTGGTGGCAGCCACTAGCCATGGTCTCACTATGAGAGTGATTCCACCTCATCAATCTCTTGGTTACCTCATACCTAGCCACCTTGAGTACGAAGAGAGGTCATCACCTCCGCTACTCTCTAGATAGGTGCAAACACATCAGTATGTAAACACATCAGTATGTCTGACGGCTACTAACAGTTGGCCTAAATCCTTAGTTATCTTGGCTTGGGTTTTCCCTGAGGGGATCAACAGGGTGTCCATGCACACCCATAGAATAATCTACCGCCACTCTTATGCAGTCACTGTAAGTAAGAAAAGAAGAAGAAACAACGAGTTAGAAAATTACAAAAACAAAAACAAAAATAAATACCAACTAACATTTCCAATTAACAAGGTCAAGGGAAGAGTATCAACGTACTTGGATCTCCAGGCATCCAAGTATGGGTTCAATGACTTATGAATGGCGGGGCCTCCCCAAAGCCATAGAGGAAATACACTATCCCATCGCGGACTCATCATCTCCCTCTCCATCTTGAGGAATTGGTCCCTTTGAGACCAAGGTCTCTCTCTCTCCGCACTCACCTCCTCCCATGCCACTCTCAGCATATCCTGAGTGTCCATGCCACTTAGGATCACTCTCCTCCTCCTCCATATAGGATGTATTTTCAAACTCTCACAACCTAATCCCTCATCCCCCTTTTCCTCTCCAACTGAATCCTCCTCGGTATCATCTCCTGTGTACTCCTCAGATTCGGAGTCTACATCAATGAGCTCATCCTCCTCTCTACTGTGAATCAGGAGCAGCCGCAATTCGGAGTAAAGGTGCTCGAGGAGCACTAGCTTCCTGTCGAGCATGGACCACATGCCTAATTGTAATATAAATAACTGGGGTAACCACTATTCCATCCAAGGTATCCCATCTAGGGCCCTTCCGGGCCTCTTGAATAGTCCTGTATACTAGTGCCACTTGGAGGAAGCATGTCAACATAAAAGAGGCTAAACAATACTGAGGAACCCAGTCAAATGGATGAATCTTGAAACTTCCTTGTTTATGTAAACTAACTGTCTTAGTGGTAGAGACAAGCTACCACTGCAGTCCACCTCCTAACCCCATAACCTTGCCATATCTTAGTATGGGTGTGGAAACCATGTTTACCATGAAGTTAAAGAGGTCACTGACTGATGTGTCACTCCGCAAAACTGACATCGCTATCCACCTCAGCTGCCCTAATAGCATCCCCTGGATCTTGTACATTGGTATTCCCCTTCCATAAGAGGATGATTTGCACTCATATATTTAGCTCATGACCAATGTGGGATGACTCAACATACTACCCCCTGTAGCCTAGAATACCCAATACATGATCATGATAGGGATGTCCCTGAGGATGTCTTCTCCCCAAGTGTATATGTGGTCATGCCCCTCGATCCATGTAATAATGGGGGGGATCCAAACAGTAAAGGAGAGTGTCACCTCCCTTGTCCCCGATCAATCGTGAGGACAATATGCCTATGATGGCTCTATACAGATAATAAGAATGGGAGCAGTAGGTAATGGATCGACACCTTGATTCCCTTCTTCGAGCTGATTGAAACCAGCGACATCCCCCATGTATGTGGCCCACTGAGTGATCATCATGGCTCGGGAACATATTTTCTTCAAGATTCAATCTCATCCCAAGTATCAGGAGCCCAAGAATACAGGTATACATCCTCCTAGGGTAATGGCCCACTCACCCCTCAGCACTCGGTAACCAGAAAGTGTTTCTGGTCTGCATCCCAGTAAAAAATAGGTCACATAGTATGTGAATAGAAGGACTGACATGGGGTACTTATGCAATCATCCAAATCCTTGGCCTTTGGAGAATATCTATCTCATCCTGATCCAGCTGGTCTAAAATCCCTAGGAGCCAATCACTCTCCCTCTCACGACTCCAACAGATGTATTCCTCCTTCTTCCGCATCCACAAAAACATAGAAAAAGAGCAAGTTAGTAATGTACATTAAAGGATAAGCTCACCAAAAACATGACAAAAGCATTAAAAAATCAAGCTAGCATACATTTTGGTCATTCTGTTTAGAACCGCTGCCCTATCAAGGTGGCGTTTTAGTGACCGTGACTATTCTTAGGGAGGTGGTCTTGGAATGATTTCCCAAACATGTTTTAACCCTAGAAAATGCTCAAAATCACAAAAAAATACCATTTCAGACAAAATAAAATACTTCCCTATCTGCGCCCCCTTAAAGACTCATTTAAGATGAGAAATTTTTTAAATGGTCCCCCCCAGGTTAACTTTTCAACATTTTTTATATTTTAGGTTTAAAAATAAAAAAGTGGAAAAAAAAAAGCCTTAGACCATGTAGGTCGATCTATCCACTCATGGAGGCATGATCACGATCTCGTAACGGTTGTAATCTCATCAAAAATGGTCACCGTGGGTCTAGAGCTCCAAAATCACCAAATTGAATAAGTGCAAATGAATTGGAAAATTAGTTGTGTGTGTATGTGTGTGTGTGTTTGTGTGTGTGTGTGTGTGTGTGTGTGTGTGTGTGTGTGTGTGTGTGTGTGTGTGTGTGTGTGTGTGTGTGTGTGTTGTTTTGACCTCATTTTGAGTGTATGTTTTCATAGGGTTGGAGCGTTGGTGCAGGTATATCCCTATATCATTGCACAAATGGTAAGTCCTCTTATAATTTTGATTTAGTGTTTATTTTTTGATATTTTATCTATCTGCACTTGGGTGTTATCTCCCTCTTGTAGGTAGCAGGAGCTTGGAAGGTGACGTTTCGACACATGGGGGTGTTAGGTATAGCTTCTAACTTTCCATTTTGGGAACACCATACTCAAACTCTACGTTTTACACCTCTTCATGGCTAAGACATCTCTTTGAGGGGGTAATATGTACGTACCCAAATTTTCATGTGCTCCATTATCAAAAAATGGTTACAAAAGTCCCCAATGATGATACATGTTTTTTTAGAAGATGTTTGAGCTCTTATACCCATTTGCAGTGTATATTTGTAGCCTAGATGTCCTTACTTAGCTTTTCCATGATTGTTTCCAGCTTTTCGCTTCATTTTGTGTAGGTTTTGGCCTTTAGTGCTAGGACCGCCACCCTGCATGGGTGACAGTTCAAGGAAAAGGCCTGAGAATTTTTTGTGTATTTTGCGTAGTATTTTTTCCATAACCCTGCTAGGAATTGCATATCCAAGTTCAAATCTCTTGTGTTATCTCTCTTTTACTCGCATTCCAACTAGAGTGCCTTCAAGCTACCATTGCTCAAGCGTATTCTTCTACTGTTGTTCTCGCATTCCCAATCCCTTGGACTCTTATGAACACACATATAAAGAAAGGAACAAACTGAGGGGACAGATACAGATAAAACCATATTTTATAAATCTCTTACTTGTCTAGGTTGGAATTACTTGTTTGTTTGCTTCATTTGTCAAATTATCAAATTCACATCATCAGTTTCAATTACATATCAAATAGAGTAGTAAAATTGTTTATATCAATTGATTAGGAAATTACAAGTAGATCAAATAATTAGAAATCTTACTCTTTGACATTACTAGGGAAGTTGTGGGGAACAATATCTCTTTTAGGGTTATGATTTTTTCTTCACCTATGAGGTAGGGTTTGAAGGGTTTTTGACTAAATTAGATCATCTATTTTAGATTTAGATTTCCATATTCGCACAAGTAATTGGATACATCCAGCTAATTCCTTGTATTTAGTTTTTTTATTAGATTAGATGTATTGCTTAAAAACTAGAAAAGATAAAAAAAACATTTACTTTTGTTAGATTAGTTTTCTTTCATTTTTTTTGCTTTATATATTGTAGAAAACACCAAAAGCATAGATTAGATTTCCTTTACTAGTTAGTTTGTTTTACCAAAGTCATTTCAATTCCATCTACATGGCCATCAATGGTCCACAACAAGAAAAGACGTACATTTGTGATCCTTTGGTCCCACAAGTTGATGGGCCATAATTGATAACATACATTGATACAAGTTTATGTTTGACAGTATTACGCACACCTGCTACGTTCTTTGAGAAAATAGAACAACTAAAAAATGCTAAAAATTTCTGCTAATCAAGCCTATGTTTATTGGACTGCTCCTAGAAATAGGGTTTGATTACGTGCATGACCATATAAGGACCACAACCTCCATGAGTCTTTGGTTGTGATCCTTAGGTCCCACAACCCAGGGCCTATTGAAAAATTGAACCCTGACACTGGCTTGCATGCATTAGTATTTAGATCATCACCACTTCCACCTGATATCATTGCACAACTTTCATTATTGTACATAGCATTCGATCAGGCTAAGACTTTCTGAACTAGACCAAAAAATTGTCTATATTCCTTGTGGTTTCATTACACCTCTCATTCTAATTTCTATGACCTTGTCTAGAAAACCATACGAGGTGCCTGTAGGATACTTTCTGTGTGTTCAACAACCAGTGAATAGAATCTCAACAGAGCTCGATATTGACTAGAGTCTCTAAGTAGCTATTATATCAAATCAATCCATCATACTATTTCAGGTTAGGAGAGAGTTTTTTTCCTTATAATCGTAGATCTTGATATTTTTTGTCAAGGATATAAGGTTTCCTCATTAGCTTATCCATTATCACCACACATACACATCCATTTCTATTCTACACCAGTTTGTCTTGGCACGACCTTGGGAAGTTGGGTGTGAAGATGGTCATGTGTTGATTTTATTTCGTACAGTCTCCAAACCTTGAGTACTTAGGTAAAGTTTGGTGGGAAGTCCTGCGGATTAATCTATATATCCTTTTTATCAGCATTTCTTCTATTTCTTCTTTGGCGGAATAATGTTTGTCTTCTTCCTCAAATTTATCTTTTACAAGAAAAAAAATATCATTTGCAACATCATCAACATCTAATGCAATCACTCGTCGTGGCACTCTTCTTGCATAATGTAATTTTCTATTTTTTAAGTCTGGGAATCCATGTATCCATGCCTCTATAACATTATCTAAACTTTCAATTGTAGAATCAATTTTAACTGATTTTTCTCTATCTGCATTTGGTTCAAAATCCTTCTCAATATTGAAAAATTGTTCAAGGCATATACTCCTTGGATGTCATTGAAGTATTCTCCTTCCATATCATGTTTTATTTCTTCAGCCCATGCAACACTCATCCCTGCATGTAATGGTCCATGTACTTAAATTTCATCTGCATGTATTGTTACTTCCTCTTCTTCTAAATTTAATGTTCCATTACAATCAACGAACCATTCTAAAGCTAGAATGGAATTGTAAGATGGATTTAGAGCCACATTCTCAACAACTTAAAAGTTTACTAACTTTTTGATTACCATAAAGTTAATTCAACATTATTTAATGCTCCTAATGGTTGACTTAATGATCCATCTACTAATCTAATGAAGTATCTAACATGTTCTAAGGGAGACCTGCTTAGTCTCTCCCATGTAGTTTTTGACATCATGTTAACATTTATGCTAAGATTAAGAAAAAATTTTGTGATAGTGGTGTCAAATATGTCTACGTATAAATAGATGGCAGATTTCCACCATGTTCGTTGAGTGTGGAAGATATTTCTTTTCTTTTGGTGAGGTCATGCTTCAATCCTTCAAACATTAACATTTGTGTTCTCCTTATTCTAATATTTACTAAATTGTTTCAATTTATCTGTAAGATCATGTTTTATTGTTAGTCTAGATATCTCCCTTAGATCAGTGGTCTCTTCTTCCAGAAAATAATTATTTTCTATTTCTTCTTAGGTTTTTGCCTTCTTTACTACCTCTCTACTTTTATCCACCTCTTTCTTATGGAGATCTTTCCTGATGTATTTAAAATCCCATTCTTCTCCACTAGATGAACTTTCTTCCTGGGGTAGTATGATTATTTTCTTCTTCCTAGGTGTAAGATGATTTTTTACTGCACTTCTAGTTTTAACTGTGGCTCAATATTTTGGTTCCTCAATGATTTTTCATGATTTAGTAGCTTTTCTTCTGAGATAAATTTCATTAGCTACTTCTTTCTATATGCTCTTGCCATGTCCTTCTCTATTTCCTCATCATCCCATGCAATATTTGTGATATGTTGGAAACTCTTTTGAGAATCTCTTCCCAATGCTTCTTTTTTGTGTTTCCATTTCTATAGAGCTGAGTTGCTTTAGGACAACTAAAATAATCATGCCCTCTTTCATGATAAAACCCAAAAGGATCAATTTCTATTTAGTTTCTAACCAAATTCCCTCCTTTTCCACATTTGTAGCAATTCATGGGTATTTTGTCTTGATAGCCACCTCCTTGATTGTCTCTTCCTTAATATCCATGATATCCTTGGTATCCTCTTCCTTCTTGATAATTAACATATCTTCAGTAATATCCTCCTCTATAACCTCCTTTGTAACCTTCACGTTATCCTCCATAGGTGTATCCTTGATAATTGGGATCATAGTTATTCCCCTGATAGCCACCTCTGGATTAAGGTTGTCCACCTTCGTGATTTGGATATTGAGTACCAGTGATTGCTGGTTGGGAAGGTGGTGGGTTAAGTAGGGGTGTTGGTTGTTTTTGTTGAGGGAGGGGGGGTTTGGTACCATGTTCTATCATTTTACCATGGCCTTGTGGGTGTTATATTCCTTTAAGTCTTCTAGTGCCTCTACAAAAGGGCATGCATGGTGATAATGGTTGTAAGAACCACAAGTTGTGTAATACATTAATTGGTTAGTGCATGGAGCTACTTCTAATAAAGGACAAACATCCTGAGTGTGTTGGTCCCATAATCTATAAATTTCACACCATTTTATTTCTCTTGAGTAACTGGAAGAATATTTTTATGATGAAGTTTGTCTAATAGCTATAAATCTCTTTTCCTTCTCTAAGTAAGGACAATTTGCTCTACTGTGCCCTTTTACACAAAATGATGTACACCAAATCTTAGGTCTTACTTCATTTCTTAGAGGTGAACTGTTCTTAAGATCTTTATTCCTTTGTATATCTTATTGGATTTTTAGCCTAACTAGCTACAATTATACTCTCTCCAATTCTATTTTAAATGATGTTTATCCTTCTCTATGCCATGGTTAGGATTCTATTCTAATGGCCATCTCTATCACATATGAGAGTGTATTAAAAGGTTTTCCATCCAACGTTCCTCTAATATAAGGGAGGGATCTTGAAGT
Source organism: Taxus chinensis (assembly GCA_019776745.2). Classification (NCBI taxonomy): domain Eukaryota; kingdom Viridiplantae; phylum Streptophyta; class Pinopsida; order Cupressales; family Taxaceae; genus Taxus; species Taxus chinensis. Next base: position 645,474,378 of record CM034149.1, read on the forward strand.
GAACCATTTAATCTATTGTTTGTCCATGAGATGTTCCTCCAATCTCCTAGTTACATTTTTGAATTTATAGCTGAGTTCCTTGACCGTTTCCTTTTCTCCTTGAAAAATATATCTCAGTTTACTTACTCCTTCTGATGGTGCTTCAGGATAATGAAAGTCTGTTATAAATTATTTCTCAATGACATCCCAATATTTATTTCCATGTACATTTATTTTCATATACCATCGCAATGCATTGTCCCTTAGAGTGCCTACAAAAACATGTAACTTCACAGTGTTATCTGTGACATGTCTACTCTTCCATTGAGAATAAACTATGAATAAATGTTCTAGGAAATCATTTGTATCTTTGCCAAATACTAGCAACTTGAATTTGTGTTCCATCTTAACTAGTTGAGGATGTACTTGGGGCTAACTAATTGGTTGCTTTTTATTGGTTTCACCTTCTTTGATTAATTATGAACCTTTGTCAAGTTATTCTTTATTCCTTTGTCTCTAGATAGCTCAATATAAAAATATAATTCTCCTAACAATTCTCTAAATTATCTTATGATTTCCTATCTTTAATGACTTTCTTCTTGTAATTGATGATATATTTCTTCCAAAATTTATCCCTTTTCTATCTTTCAGATTGGTGTTTCAAGTGGCACTTGGAATGGCGACAGATCCAGGGGGGTCATCTCCTTTGGGCTCATGTGGTGGTTGGGGGACGCATCCTTCGTTGGCGAATTTTCATTATTCTTCTCTTCTATGAATAAATTCCTTCCTTTACTACTCCTTGATCTATAATTATCTTCTAATCCTTCATCACTTCTTCTCTTCTTATTTCATTTTTCCTTCTCTTCTCATTTTCCACCAATTTATTTTTCCTCATATTCCTTGGCTACTATTTTTATTTTATCTCCAAATTCTTCAATCAATTATTTCATTCTAGTAACTTATCCTTCCTCTTCACCCTTTTCTTTAGTCAGTAATAGTGTTTCTCTTTCCTCTTCTTCCCAAATTTATGCTTCTAATACCCTCTTAAAATTTGGTTCTAATCCATCTACTAACCGCTGTAAATATCTCATTAGGATAGCTTTCCTTGTTATCACTTATTGAACTGGATTTTCTATGGAGTATTGTACCATGGTATTCCATGGGGTAACCAAAACATGTTGGCCTCTGCTCACTGTGGGTATGATAACAAGACTATGTGTGTCTCCCTCCATTTCCGAGTTAGCCACTTGTTGGCCTCCACTCAAAGTGGGTGTTTCCTTCTTCTCTACATTCTTAACTTTGTTTAATTTTTCTTTTCCCTCACTCAATCTATTTTATCTTTCCTCTCTTTCTAGTCTCTATTTGTCCATATTCTTCTCTAACTCCTTATTTTCTACGCCTATCCTTTCTCTCTCTTCCATCCTCCTCATTTTAGTTTTTTTTAAAATTCTAATTCTCTCTCGTCTATCCAAGTTTTGTCAAGGTGATTAATTATAGTTAATTTTGTTGCAATCCACTCAAAAGGTTATCTTAAATGTAATCGTGATCACTCTATTCTCTTGGTGTGTGCTAGTATGCAAGGCCACAACAAATGTGGAAATTGAGACCAAAATTCTTCTTCGTATTCTCCAAGTACTTCTACTTCTATCTCTTTATATGATGCCTTTAGTATTTTAGCATCTCTTTTGAAAATTTTCTGAATTTGAATTTCCCACCAATCCTCAATTTCTGTTAGTGTTGGCTTCCAATATCCTGGTGGTGATATTATTCCTGACATTCAACTAATAAAAGGAACCTGGGATCAGACACCAAATTTTGACCCTAAACCTCAACAATAGTGTGATATTTAAGAATTTAAACCTATTGATAGTGATGTACACGGGAAAACTAAATGATGCAACCTAGAATTCAGTAATACAAGCCCAATAAGACCCTAAACGTGTTGGCACATCACTTAGCCTAGACTAAGCACTCACCTGAAGCATGTAAAGGTACTAGGTCCCTCTTTAGGGTTGATGTAGTAGGATGTTAGAATGATGAGGACTTAAAGCTTACAAATCCATAACTAATACATCATTCTACAGTGCACGACAGTTCTAGATCTAAGGAAGAATAGACTTTAAACAATAATCATGTTGGAATCAAGTACATGCAATATCCAATTAAACCAAAGAATAACACTTAGATTCATCCAATATCCTCCACTATATTAATTAAAATAAGTATACAGAAGCTTCATTACAATAACAGTAGTATGCACATAACAAATTTAGCAACATATTCTCACTATATCTCCATGTATGCATATCTCTCTTTATGTCTGTATATTCAACATCATACATGTATCTTTACTATGCAATTCACTACATATATTTAAGGGTGGGGAATCTCCCTTCACCGCTTATCCATTCCAAAAATAGGTCGCATGCTAATAATAGCCACGCGTCGTTTACAAGCATAGCCCCGCATACAAGTATGCTAACTATATACTTTTGTTAGAACTACAATGATAATCCTATTCCTAGCATTGTATCCATACAAAGCGCTTTGTATCCAATCCTCCAAAAATAGCCAATGTGTGGCATGCACGTCTCTTCCTCATTTGTGTGCTCTGCACACCATCTCTAAAAATATACCTTCATGAGCGAAAACAGATAAGTCTCAAAAGTTGAACTTCTACTCCATGTGCGTGGTTTCCTTATCCATTCACACCTTTGAATATGACTTGCTTTCCCATGCAAACTTCTTGTGTGCTTTCTTTCAAGTGTTCTCTAATCAACATTACCCCACACTAATTGAATTTTCACCTCGAAAATGGTTGTCTCCAAAATGAATCAAAGAATAGAAGAATTGAAAGAATTTAGATGAATGAAAGAATTTTTTTAACTTGTAGTTTCTTCTTCTACAACCTGACAAATTAATTCAGGATATTCCTCCTTAACATTGTCCTCCAAGGTCTGCCACTCATCGAGTGCTTCCTCTACTTTTTCTGGAATGTCCACAGCAATGGAATATAGTTAATCCTTCGTAATTTCTCCTTTCTCATTTTGTAAGACCAACAAAATGCTAGACAGTACAGTCATCCTTCCCTCTAGGAAATCCATCTTCTACGTAATGAGTTTTCCAAGCTCTTCTAACCAATTTTTGTGTGGTTCTTAGGCTACTGCCATGGCCTCATGATTCTGTTTAACCAATTCTAATCTTTCTGCGTGGGTCAATGTGTCATCCTTCATCACTTTTAGGACCTCATTGCTCTCCTCTCGGGTTTTTATGTTGATGAGCACCTCTGGAGATGTACAAATGTTTAAATCTTGGTTTTCCTTCTTCAGCTCTTCCTGTAACACTTACAGCAGTCCCTCATATGATGCAATCTTTCGCATCACTGAATCCTTTTCTCACTTTGCATCTTATGTTTGATCCTTTGGTGCTGGCATGCGTAGAGGTTCAACTTCAAGCACTAAGTCCACCAATGTACCTACATAGTGTATTGCTAAAGGAAACATCTTTGGTACCTTTGGCTCTAAGTGTGGCCTAGCCCTTATGATATTATCACCAATTTCCTCTACGATGCTGATAAATAAAGAGTTATTTTTATGCACTAAGTCTCTTTCTTGCGTTAGGTGTGCTATTTCCCCATCCTAATTTTTGATCTCTTCCTTTAGCACCTTAATTGTGGCAGCCTTGTCCATATTCTATCTTGCCACCTTTGTTGAGACTTTTACCAATGCATTGCTCACCTGTTCATCCAACATAATAGTAGGCTTTACTGTTATGTGTCTAGCATGAGGTTTCTTTTTCAACCTCCTCGACATGCATGACTCCTCACACACATCAAAATCTGGTTCATCCATATGTGTGTGCATCGAACATGATAATTTCTTCCTGGTGCACATTGTATCCATCTCTTCATCCATTAATTCCTAGCCATATAAATCCTTTTATGTTAGTTTTCTCTAGAAACGGGCACGGAAAATTTTACCTGTGTCCTCAACATAACCCATGGCTAGTGGAATGTTCTCCCCACTTGTTCTTCTTGACCTAGGATATTTAAGAACTTGAGCTTCCAGATTTGGAACCTGTGTTTCCATGTCCTGAGCAGTCTCTTTAGTTGTCTCATCTATTCTCTATTCTTCCTCTTCTCCTTCCTTCATTTCTTCATCATGTTGTCCTTCTACGTTCTCTAGAGGTGGAGGAGAATTATGTGTGCTTTCCTCTAACTCTTCCACCTCCTCATTCAATTTTAGTTTCATCCTCCTTTTTTTGGTTGTCTCTTTCTATGGAGAGAGTATGGGTGATCTGCGCACTGTTTACGGAGTAACACCTTGGGTCCTTGTTCTCCTGAACACTCTCTTAAATTGGTGCTCTCCTTAGACTATATCCAAGTCCTCATCATCCCCCTCTTGTGGTTATGGTGGTGAATTTGTGCACTCAGCTTCACCCTTATTTGTAGGATGTCTTCTGCATCTATTTTCCAAACCACCACTATCTTTGTGCTCATCCTCCTCATCCTCTACTTCAATTGGCTCTGTGGGCTTAGGCATTGGAATTTTCTGCATGGTATGCTTACCCTTCGGTGGCCCTAAGAGCGCAAACTCATTCTCCACGTACTTGTTATTCTCTAACTTGGGCTTTAGTCGAAGGTACACCTGTACTACTCCAACATCTCCCACAGCCAAACTTACTGGTTTAATTCTCAATACATCCGAAATGAGCCTTTCAATATATGCACCCCATCCTGTATACACATATTTCTTCCTTAGCATGTGGTAGTCACAATCTACCTTTTCTGCATTGAATGCTAGGCGTTGCATGTCTAAGAACATTTCTACTAATGCCTGGAAGCACCTTGTTGTGAAGGCATATGGTAACTTACACCAAGGGCTCCATGCTCCATCCCTCATGGTGAACCACACTATACAAAAATGTTGGTATACAATGAATTGAACTTCCTTTCCAACCACTGAAGGAAATTCCTTGGGGATGCACCATTCTTCTTCAAAGGCCATGTGGAGCCTATCGTACCAGTTTTGTCATGGATCCTTCACACAGGTATTTTTTGAACTGCTCCACTGGTGAATTATGCTCCATGGGATACTCCCATATCTTCTCTTTTGGTCCATCAGGTACTCCGATATCCATGAACACCAATGAAAATGGAAATCTTTCCCCCTATGCACACTTCTTCAACTATATTGTCTCTATAATGTATCTTGAAATATTGTACACTGACCCTTCGGACATCCTCCTCACAATATTCAGCCACATGGTGTTCACTTGTGACCACCTTTCCTAGTCATTTATCTTTGTAATAAGATGTGTAGTTGCTTGCAAAATTGGATAATTCTTTAGTTTATATATGTCCATGCCGTGCAGACCCTTTATGTACCCCAGATCTTTTTTGGTCTCCAAGATTATGGCCTTGTCTGTTAAATAATTCTTCAAATCTTCTCATGTGCCCTTTAATCTTGTTACCATGGAGATTAGCATGGCTGAAATTTTGGCTCTACGTCCTGCAAAGTAGAAAAATATTCATGCACTCTTCTCATGAGCCACTAGTACAAGGGCTCATATTTCACTAAGGGAGCTCGTATAGCTGATAAAATTCAATCTTCTTAATATTTTCTTGCCAGCCTCGTCGTACACTTTCATGTCTTCCACTGTGCATTTATTCCTCTTTTTGTTTAACAAGACATCAAGCTCCTTATTATCTATGGTATGGTGGTTTTACTCACTCCCCTTTCTTCTCCTTATGTGATAATCCCACTCCTGGCCTACGATAACCCCCTCTGGATATTTCATTTCAAAAAAATTGCTTTCAGGAGCCATTTCCTCTTCTTCTACGACCACCTTCTTCTTTCCCTTCACTCCTGTTGCAACTAATTTCTTTGGTGCCATTTCTTTCTTGCAATCCTTTGTAAATACTCACCTCTTGAATTATATAGTGTGTGAATCAAACCCTAGCTTGATTCAGCATGCACTAGGTGAAATCACATGCCCTCGCTCCTCTCCGTCGCCTTGCTTCGCTCAAACCCTTCTCTGCTGGGGACATAAGCTCTTTCTATGCATAGATCTCTTTGTCATGACTGGCTACACACCTTTCATACCTCAATTTTATGACTCAGATATTCGCACTTAGCTCTTTTTTAAACACTCTTAATCACAACAGTAAAAATGAACTCGCATGCCATCCTTATATAGATTTTCAAATTTTTTGATGCATTCATTTCTCCTTCACCTACCAAATATCCTCTCATTAATTGACCAATTCCATTCTTTCTGTGCATTGGATCTTCTTGCCCCAATTATAACCTTCTAGCATGCCTTCCTACCCTCTGGTCATAGAATTCTCTTTAGCGCACTTCCTTGCACCCAAGTACCTCGGCATTACACCTTCTTCTGATAGTTGTTATGGCCTCTGCTTACCTTGCGTTATACTGTCCCTTCATTCATCTCCATATTTGGTCACTTTTTAAAAGTAATCCTTTAACTTGAAAAGAACCCATAGCAACTTATTCCTTTCACCTTTCAATTCCCACAATATTGTACTTGGATATCGACAACCATCCCACACTAAAAGTATGTGCAATCCTCTGCTCATAAACATGCTTCATATAGTAATTAGCTTCATGCACGCAAGGAATCTTACTACACAAGAACAATAACTACATTTTAAAAACATTGCAAAAAATAAGGAAATACATAATTGAAAACCTAATCTAAATGGCAATATTGCCTTATTACAAACACCAAGAAGACTTATTTATAGTAGGGCTTCAATTTACTCCCGTTAAAGTAACCAGGCAGTCATGTTCCATCAAGTGATTCTAATTAGAAAGTGCCTATTTCAAGGATGTAAGTGCTAACATACGGCCCCAACCAATGCATCATAAGTTTTCCTAGATGGCACAAAAATTTAGAATCATAAAGGATCACCATATGTCCTATCTCAAGCTTCTTATCCCTGATTTTCTTTTCATGCCATGCTTTCTACTTGGCCTTCTCTTGTTTATGACTCTAACATGCTATGGATCATTGCTAATCTATCTTAATTATCTTTTCAATCCATTCTTCTAAATCTTGCTCATCAGCTAGACCTCTAGTGCGCACAATATGCAAAGAGGGTAACATAAATTCTATAGGAAGAATGGATCCTACGCCAAACACTAACTGAAATGGTGTGGCCTTGTTCAATATCTTATAAGATGTTCTATATTCCCAAATAACAATAGACACTTTTTCATCCCAATCCTTTCTTCTAACATCACAAATTTTTGTCAACGTATGACTCAAAATCTTTTTGAAAGCCTCAACAGTTCCATTTTCCTAAGGATGGTAAGGTGCAGTTTTATGTTGTGCAATCATTAACTAATCCAATAAAATTATGATTGTATCATCAAGAAAATGTGTTCCCCCTATCACTAGTCAAACTCAAAGGACATCCATACCTTGTAATAATATTTTCCCATAGAAATCGAGCTACTATAGTCATTGTACAGTCCTTTGTAGGTGTTGCTTCTTCCCACCTTGTTAGATAGTCTGTGCAAGTTATAATGTAGCGTGATCCAGTTATGTGTGTAGCTGGTGAAATAGGACCCACAAAATCTATAGCCCATTTCTCAAATGGTTTTGCGCTAGTAATAGGTTTTAGAGGAATTTCATCTCGTTGACATGGTTTTCCAAGACGTTGATAACGATTGCATGCCTTACAAAATTCCTTACAATCTTTATGGAGGGTCTCCCACCATAGTCTAGCGAGTAGGATTTTATGCGTTGTGGCATCACTGATATAATGGCCACCTGAAATACCACCATGAGATTCTTCCATAAAATATGTGTGCTCATGTTCCAATATATAACATCACAATACCTCATCTCAGCCCAATTTTTACAAGTCACCACTGATTAACATATAAGGTGCAGCACATATAGCAATTTATTTCTTCTCCAAGGATTTCATTCCTTCTGGTGCTATCCCTATTTGTAGAAAGACAACAATGACCTCTAGTTCTGATGGCACATGTTGTAACCTGTATAACTATACATCTAGCATGGTATCCTCAATTACCTGTGCTTCTTATGATTGTATTCTTGATAGATGGTCTGGTCTAGAATTACTTTTTTCTGGTTTTACCACAACTGTGAAATCAAATTCTTGAAATAAGAGTACCCATCGACATATGCACCCTTGTAAAACAGGTTTATTTACTAAATACTTCAATTCCATGTGATATGTATAAAAGACGAATGGTGTAGCTAATAGGGACTAGCAGAATTTATGTGGCGCATATATCATTAAAAAACCTTCGCACTCTGTAGTAGTGTAATTTTATTCTGTAGGAGTCAGATTTATACTAACAAAACAGATAGGATGATCTACAATACCTTCTCCAGGTTGAGCCAACACCTTGCCAATGGCCATGCGAGAGGTGTCAACATGTACATGAAATGGTTTATCCCACAAAGGAAAACATAGAATAGGCGTGGTAGTAAGTTTCTCCTTCAATGTCTCTAATTAGAACTACTACTGTTCTCCCTAGTAGAACGTACCTTTCCCTTTCAGTAACTCTTCTAATGGTGTAGAAACTTTGGCATATCCTTTTGATAACCTTTTTGTAATATCCTGTGTGACCCAAAAATATATGCACCTCACTTTGACTGGTAGGCTGCATTAGGCCTATAATGAATGCAACCTTTGTTGGATCAACCAAAAAAACCCTCTTTACAGATTATGTTTCATAATAGTATCTGAAATGGTGTAGAAAATATGCACTTCTTGATGTTCAAAGAGATACTCATCTATATACCCCATTCAAACATTAAGCACAAATTGTTAAAGTGATCCTTAACTAATCCATACACCATCCAATCATCTAAATATACTTATAAGAAGTTGTGAATAAATTCCTTGAACACTTGGACAACTATGCATGAAAATACATCAGACACATTTTTCAGACCGAAAGGCATTACAGTATAGGTGAAGCTACCCCATTCAATAGTAAATGTAGTATTTTCTTGATCCTCCTGGGCAGTCTGGACTTGATGATACCCAGAGAACCCATTTGTAAACAAATAGATTTCGCACCCTGTAACTCCTAGTATTTCCTTAGTGAATGGCATAGGAAATGGATCAGTTACACATGTAGCATCCAGCTCCCTGTAGTCCATGCATATCCTAATCTGTCCATCCTTTTTGATACTGATCACCATTGGACTAACCCATTCTGAATCATCAAGGGGATTGATAATCCTAGACTTCAACATGTTATCAATCTCTTCTTTAACCTTTTCGCACAAACTAGGGTTCATCTTGTAGGGTCTCTTTATTATTGGGCATGCACCCTCTTTAAGATTTATCTTCATCTCCCCTAACGATTCATGCATGCCTTTAAGTTCATGGTACCCCCTAGGAAATAATTCCTGGTAATCCCTTAGTAACTCTATGATTTTTGCCACTTCAGAGTCTGACCAATACTCTCCAATTATGGCTTCCTTAGGCTCAGTATCTGTTCCAATATTCACCCACTTTGTCTTCATCGGTTCATGATAGGCACACGTGGTCTTATCTACACTATCTAGTACCTCATGCCTCCCTCTTGAATGGTTTACATCTAGGTCATCTACTTCTTTTTCATCCACTAAGTAGACCATTTTTCCTTTCTCTTTCTCAAGGCAAGCGTGTTGAAGTAATGTTGCATCGGTCGTTGGTTCTTCATCAAGATGTGCTCCTGAGTCTTCTTTATCTAATAGCTCCTAAAGGATTTATTTATCCTTGGCGCTATCTCCCATAGTTAAGCACTTGATAAATTTCAATGCTTCTTCCACTGGAGGCTTTGTAGAGAAGAGGTCAAATGTCTAAGCCATTCCTACAAATAAATTTTGCCAATTTTCAGTTTCTCTATGGATTTCTGCATATACATACCAAGCACGTGTGTAACCTTGTAAATTGGAATAAAACTGGTGCACCCATAGTGAAGGTGGTAAAGCTTCCTACCATTTTGTCCATGATAGAGCTCCAAATAGATTGTATGTATTGCTATGTTTCAAATGGTACAGAGCTCATGCCTTTATATAGGCCGAGAGGGAGGTAGCCGTGAGAGAAACGGTTATACAACTGTCCTTTAACAAGTAATAACACACAAATGTATTAATTTGCTAACATTCCCCCCATTAATACATTGCTCTTACAAATGTACCCCCTAAACAAATCAAACTTCACCTTGTCGAGAGGCTTGGTGAGAATATCTGCAACCTAAAAATCAGTAGGGCAGTACTGGAGCTGAATTTGGTGGTTTAAGACCTGTTCACAAATGTAGTGACATTCGACCTCAATATGCTTTATTCGTTCATGGAAAACAGGGTTCTTCACAAGCTTCAACACACCTTGATTGTCGCAGTGAATGATGGGAGGTTTCTCTTCAGGAATCCCTATATCTGCAAGAATGCGACGTAACCAAATTACTTCGCACACAGCTCCTCGTGCAGCGCAGTATTCAGCCTCAGTGGATGAGAGAGCAACAACAGTTTGCTTCTTGTTGATCCATGAGATAGGTCCATATCCGAGATGAAAAACATATCCTGAAGTGGATTTCCTGTCATCAACGGATCTGTATAGTCCGAGTCTGTATATCCCTGTAAGAAGAACTGAGTGTTCTTCTGATACTCCAGACCAAAGTCAACTGTACCTCAGACATATCTCAACACATGCTTTGCTGCTATCCAATGACATTTCTTCGGCTCCTGCATAAATATGGCGAGATAGCTCACAGCAAAGCAAAGATCTGGTCTGGTATAAGTCAAGTAAATGAGACTCCCCACAAGCTACCTGTAGTGAGTGCCATCTACCTGTGGTGAATCCTGGAATCTAGATAGTTGCAAACCTTTTTCCATAGGTGTGGACATTGGTTTACAATCTAACATCCCATACTTTTCCAGGAGTGTCTTGGCATATTTCATCTGGGAGACGAAGATATGATTCTTCTTCTGCCATATCTCTAAGCCAAGACAATAGTGAAGTAGCCCCAAATCAGTCATGTCGAAGGATTTCTTCAGATCATTCTTTACATCATCTACAAGATTGTCAGAAATTCCTGTGATCACAAGATCATCTACATACAAAACCAGAATGACAATCTCTGTTCCTACCTTCTTGATATACAAATTTGTATCTGAGGGGCTACGAGTGAATCCATGCTGTAATAGGTGATCATCAATTTTTATATACCATTCCCTAGGTGCTTGTTTGAGTCCATAAAGAGACTTTATCAGATGACATACCTTGTGTGGTTGATGCTCGTCTACAAACCCTTCAGGTTGGGCCATGTACACTTCTTCTTGTAGATCACCATTTAGAAAAGCACTCTTGACATCCATCTGCTGAAGTTTCCATTCATTTTGTGCTGCCAGTGCACATACAACTCTGATGGTTTTGATCTTCGCAGTGGGTGCAAAGGTCTCGTCATAATCAATTCCTTCTTGCTGAGCATAACCCTTTGCAACAAGTCATGCTTTTTGTTTGTCGATTGAACCATCTACCTTATATTTTGTTTTGAAAATCCATTTGCAGCCAATGGATTTCTTACCTGGAGGCAGATCGACAAGTTCCCACGTCTGATTCTGAATCAGGGAATCATATTCAGCATCCATAGCCTGTTTCCACTGTGGTTGGTCTAATGCCTCACGAACAGTGTCAGGTTCGGTGCTCTCAACAACTGAACTCATGAGTGTAAAATTTACCTCATGTCTAGCTTGACTTCATGTTTTAACTCCCGTAGAAGTACCAGGAAGCGAGTTCAGGTGTGCATCCTTGATAGTACTCTGGACCCATTTCAGATGTTGGTGCTACTGATGTGAAGATGCATTTTCCAATGTGCCAAGATCAACGAACAAGTCTCCACTCAGCTCTTCTTCTCTCTGAGAAGAATCATCTTGCTCATCATCTGGATGTGTGAGCAATCTATGTGACGAGGTCGGTACTGGATCTCCATTGTGTGGCAGGGAGTCAAAGGACGACTCATCACATACCACATCTCGACTCTCGTAGATCTTTTTCGTCTCAGGATCCATGAGACGATATGCCTTTGAGGTAGTACTATACCCCAAGAAAAGACATGGCAGTGTCTTTGGATCGATCTTCTTCCTTCTCTTATCTGGAACATGCATATATGCAGTACAACCAAAAACTCTCAAATGATGAATAGAAGGTTTACGACCAGTCCATACCTCTTCCGGTGTCTTGTTCTGCAAGATCTTCGTGGGTGCCTGATTGAGTAGATACACTGCTGTCTGGACTGCTTCTACCCAAAACTGATCCTCCAACTTGGTGGTCAAGAGCATACAATGAGCCATCTCCATGACAGTCCTATTATGGCACTCGGAAATCCCGTTCTGTTGGGGCGTGTAGGGTGCAATCAAATGTTGCTGAATGCCATGTTGCTTCAGGTATGCTAAGAACTTCTTTGACACAAATTCCCCCCCTCGATCTGAGTGGAGGAGAAGAAGAGGCTTCCCAGACTGCCTGGTGGTTTGCTGGTAGAAGGTCTAGAAATTTGCAAGTGCCTCACTCTTCTTCCGAAGGAAATATACCCACATTTTCCATGAGTAATCATCAATGATGAGCTGAAAGTACACAAAACCTTGGAAGCTAGCTGGCAGGGGTCCACACAGATCGGTGTGAATGACCTGAAGATGCTCTGTAGAATGATAAGAGCTCTGTTTGAATGGACCTCGATGTTGTTTGCCCGCAAGACATCCTGAGCAAACAGGTAAGGAATGGGAGAGTGGAGGAAGCCCTCTTACCATTTCCTTCGCATTGAGTTGATCCAGAGCCCCGACAGAAAGATGACCATATCGAAAATGCCAAAGTGCAGTGGACTCTGCCGTTGATGCAGAGAGAGAAACGCTAGATGAAGTGACCGCATCCATTGCAAATAGATGGCCCTTCAGAAATGCTTGAGCAATGACTGACTCTCCCTGGGAAATGATGCAGGACTTGACCCCTTTTTCAACAAAGAATTCAACCTGCATTCTATGGTTAAGAAGTTGACTTACAGAAAAAAGATTTGAAGTCAAACCTGGAACATATAGCACCTTTGTGAGTGTACATCTTCGTGTTCCAAGAGGAATGATGACATCACCAATCCCTGCTGCAATATACTCTTGATTGTCTGCAATGGTGATCCGATCTCCAGTGGGCCGGTCACTTAGAGTATGGAAGAACTTCTTGTTGCCAGTCATGTGTTTGTTGGCACCTGAATCAATCAACCAGACATCTTCTGACAGCTGTGAAGTCTGTGAGACTAGAACAATGTCAAAATGAGTCGTATCTGGTTCCTTTTCATCGGAGGTGGCATCCTGCTGAGCAGCAATGTGGCCCTTCTGCCTCTGATTACGAGCATGCCATCGGGATTTCTTGGAATATCCTCAGCCAAGAGTGCTCTCTTCACCAGAATTTCCATACTTGTGACCATTGTAATAACAGTTCGCAGTCGTGTGCGTATCTGTGGAGAAAATGTGGCACCACTGATCTGCCTTGTGATTATGCTGCTTCTGGGGTGGCCGCTGTGATCGCCGCTGTGAAGATGGCTGCGGAGCATGCTGCTTCTGATTTTGGGGGGTAGATTTCCCTTTCCGAGGCTTATGTTTTTGCCTCGTGATAAGAGCCTTGTCTTCGAAGGCTTCTTGTACATTTTGCATGTCTTCTTCCTACTGGAGATAATTCACCAAGGTTGCAAAACTCACCTCCTGTTGAGTGATTGTCAACATGGTGATCAGTGTCTGAAACCTGGAAGGAAGAGCTCGCAAGGTGAGCGGGACTAGCAAATTTTCATCCACTGGTTCACCGAGTGCAAAGAGTTCTACACGTAACTCAGCTACACATCGCAAGAAAGCTTCTACTGACTCGCCATCATGCATACTCATCGTATGAAGCTTTTTCTGAAGTTGCAACTTTGTCATCAGATTCTTAGCTTTGTAGATGGTACACAATGCGCTCCATGCCTGAGAAGAAGAAGTTGCTTCCCGAATGTATGGCTGCACCTCATCAGAAAGACTCAAGGTGATGAGCATTAGCGCTTTCGCATCAGCCTTTTCATATTTTTTCAACAGATCATTGTTTGTGGGAGGGGCGTCTTTGCCAGAGACAATCCCCCAAAGATCTTCGAATTGAAGAATCATCCGCATTTTGGTTTTCCATGCGGTGAAATTTGGCCCTTTCAAGAGTTGGGCATCAGATAGCAATATTTTTGGAGCAGACATTTTCAAAAACTCAAAAATGTATTTTATTTATTTATTTATTTTCCAAAAATGGCTACAATGCTTACTGAAGGAATCTGTCCCAAAGATGGGCTCTATAGGCTCATGCAGTGAGACGCCGATGCTCCTGTGGGCATTCTATTTCACGTTCTTCATCTGCATCATAACCACATTCAAGTTCTACACAAATCCTCCGTGCTTGACATCGAACGTCGAACCAAAAGTATTCCAACAGTCCTCAGTGCACAATCTCGTCAAAGAGAATTTTCCCAATGTTGTGTAGCTCATTGACCAAGGCAAAGAATAGCCCAGTGGTGTCTTCGTTGTCATTCAATGCCCAAATATTTGGTGCATTGCTCGCGGTGCTTTGTGCATCAAAAATTTGAGACATACGCGCACACACTGCTTTGCAATTTCCCGACTTTGCTTACACATACAGGGGTTTGGATGGTCTTTCACATGGTTCTAGCAGAGTTCACGCACGGGATCTGATTCTCCACGCACAGCAAGCAACTTCCTTGTAGGCAGAGGTCACGCACGGGTTCTGAATCTTCACTCACAGCAAGCAAATATCTTTCATGCTCAGCGGCTCCTTCAACTGTCCCTCCACGGCCATAGCTCACAATACGCCAGAAAAAAATAGTTTTCTTCTCTCCACGCATAGTTTTCTTCTCTCCATGCACTGACCTCCTTCAGTGCCACACACAGCACAAATGGTGGGACATTCTTCCTATTCTTTGCTGAGTCTCCACGCATAGCAGACAATCTTCCTGTTCTTTGTTGAGTCTCCACGCATAGCGGAGAGTCTTCTCTCCTCCTTCACGCACGCACAGCAAAAAACGCCCGCTCTTAGCAAAAATCTGGTCTGGTACCAATGATAGAGCTCCAAATAGATTGTATGTATTGCTATGTTTCAAATGGTATAGAGCTCACGCCTTTATATAGGCCGAGAGGGAGGCAGCCGTGAGAGAAATGGTTATACAACTATCCTTTAACAAGTAATAACACACAAATGTATTAATTTGCTAACAGTCCAAAGTCTCTCACACTTCTGAACATGGTGTTGAACAAGATGATTACCGTGATAAGTACTTTTTGAGTAGGTTCATTGCAATTGAAGAACCTAGTAGTAAGAGTAATCCCAATTTCATTTCATCTGACAAGATTATCCCTGTGGACCACCCACCAGTATGTTGCTATCCCATGTAGTGTATATGATAGCATATTTCTTCTTTCCAGTGGGTCTATCCTCTTTTCTTCCATGGCACGTAGGAATACCATGGGATCCCCTTCTCTTATGTAACAAGGTACCAAGTTATTACCTATCCTCCTGACATAACATGATTTTTTGCCTCGAGGTAATATGCTCTTTACTTTGTGCCTTACAGCCTCATAAGTGTTGTGATCCCAATTATCACAAGAAACACATGTAGTATCACTAGTAGATTGTGCATCCTCCCATTAAATTATTCCTTCTTTGGTTGGTTCAATCATCTTTAGATCTTGGATGGCACGTACATAAATCCTATTCAGATCTTCTTCACTTAAGGGCTCAACATAGGGAACATATTTTCCATATGTTAAAGGGATAATAACTCTTTCCTCTTTATTTTCAAAACTAATATAGCCCTTATTGAACTGAAGACTGGAATTGTTTGCATAACACCAAGGATGCCCCAGTAGAGCTGGGAAGCTATCTGACTCTGCCAGCACTAAAACTTCAAAGTCTCTAGTGAACTTGGATCCTTGTATGGTAATGGATGCATCCTTCAAAACTCTGACAGGAGTGGCCTTAGTCTGATTAGCCATGAATAATACATTAGAGGATGGTTGTAATGGGGGTCTTCCCATTTGTACCCATGCATCCAAGGTAAAAACATTGACTTCCATGCCTACATTAATCAATATATTACTCGATAACCATCCATCCAAAAAAACATTCAGAGTGATTTCCTTGTCATAATCTAGGCTATGAGGGGGAATATTCGCATGTAGGATCTGTCGTCCAGTCTCATTACTTGCGCATGGAGTGTTTCCTTTTAACCAACTCCCTAATAGTGGAATTATGTTTTCCTAGCACAACATTTTAAACACTTCCCTCAAGTCATCTATATCACTTTAGACCATCTATGATGCTTTCTTTTTCTCATTTAAGTAATGTATCTCGCCCTAAATATTCCTTAGAACTTCCATGGTCTCTTGATAAACCTCCTTTTGATAGGAAAGATCCGGGTATCGTGCATGAAGAAATTATTATTTAGTGATGGTATGTTCCTGCTGCAATGCTTCTTTGGTGTGTGCTACCTTGGTGCGGGTCATGATATTTACTTGTAGTGCCCCTAATTCCTCCTCTAACTTAGGCATCCATTGATTTTAAATAGTGCATTGTATCCTAACCATCCCTGCGCCTTTGTTTTTTTTTATGTTGCTTACTTAGATGCTCATATAAGTCTAGGAACTCCTCATAGCTATGGTTTTTTCCACAAAAATAACAGGAAATATTCTGAGGACATTCGTGCCTATAGTGGTCAAGAGATCCACATGTATAACATGTTTTGCATGGGAAATCACTTCTTCCACCACCATGACCTCATCCCCCAAATCCACCTCGATATCCACATCCTCTTCCACAACCTCTGTCAAAACATCCTTCATTCTGATCATAGCATGCCTAATTGTGATCCCAGTCTTGATGCTCATTCTTTCCCTTAGAGTTATCTACAAATCATGTCTGTTGTACCCCAATATCTATAGTATCATGGATTTTTCCAATCAGCTGGTAATCTTCTGTGTCATGAGTCATGGACCTACAAATTTTACAGTAGATTGAAACATTCTTCCTTATCATGCATTGTAGTAATGGGAAGCAACTAGCATCATGTTTTAAATGGAATATTTCTCAATCCATTAGCAATTAGCATACTATTCTGCAAGGAAAACTATCCTTGTGTGACCTTCTACTTCACAATCTGTGCTCCAAATCCCTGTGCACATCTCATGTGCTAAATTTGATGATAGTTTCTCCAACTGTTTTTCCATGGCTACTATTTGTGCTTCTAAAAATGGGTTCACCCCAGTATCTATTCTTCCAACTGCCTTAGCGTGCAAGGATTCTTCAAGTGATTCATGTAGATCAGTGTATGTCTTATGTGATAATTCCCTCTTAAAAGGGGTAATCAATCCTCCAATGAATCATTGTGCATGTTGGCTTGCGTGTATGTCATAAGAAATCTTTGATAACAACGTTTTAAATTGTGCATCATACTCTCTAACACTTTCATTAGTTCCTTTCTTAATATCCTTGAGTGAACTTAAACTCTTCTACTCAAACTCATGGATATGAAACTCTGTAAGGAATACATCTTCTAAAGTGATCAGGGTCAAACTTTCTGTACCAGCTGTGTGTGCGCCCTTGTAATGTAGTAGAAAATTGGCTTTCCCTATGCTCAGAAGTCATGATTCCTTTTGCACACCATAATATTTCACACATATGCACATGTTCAACAACATATTCTATGCCCCTATACTCTGGAAGATGAAGAGACATTTCCATGTAAATATTCTGGGGTTAGTGCGGACCTTGCCCACCTGATCCAAAACCTCTTGTGTTTCCCTTGCCTCTAGTTACTCTAGATCTACCTGAACCAGAGATTCTTATGTCTCCTAATCTTGAACTTGTAGCTGGGGTTGGACCAAAAGATGTACTTCCTTTTTTCCCAATAGTAGAACTGAACTGTACCCTGACAGTTTGCGAAACATTACTACTCCCAGAGGTTAATCCAAAAATCAGCACACTTGTATTTTGTGCTAATGATACACCTGAAAAGGTACTCCCATATAAAAATAAGTCATTTGTGTTGCCATCACTGTGTTTCTTATAAGACTTGCTCCTACTCTTCCACTGCTTGAACTAGCTTGTTGATTTCTTATTGTACTAGATGTTGAGAAACCAAACACAAGGGCAAGGTTACTAGGTGGATTCAAATGCATGCCCACGGCCCAGGTAGTCTCTACAGGCATGCTTCTGTGTGAGGTTGAGGAAGGATCCATGTCATTCTTTCCAAGATGGGGGAGCTCTTGATTCCCTAGCTCCACATCTTCTATGTGAGCTTCAAATCCTTCATGAGCCATCTCTCTCCTCAATGCCATACTTTCTGCAACGTTATGCTACTTCTATATCTCCCTCTCGAGTGCATCATTATACTTAATCCACCTTTCCTCTCTTTTCCTTTCTTTCTCTAGGTCTTCCATCTTTCACCAAACTTGCTCCTACCCCCCGCACATGGTGGGGTTTAGTTAGCCATCGGTTTAAGCTCCAGATTCAAAGTTACCATCAGGATCTTGATCGCTAGTGGAATTCCTTATAGGTAAGCTCCCCTTGGATGTCGTAAGAACTGGAATTTAGCTACCTATGGACATGAATAAGTGGAAATTGAGTATTCTAAGATATAACTATTCAAGACACCATGGAACCACATATCCACATCTCGAGTCCAAATCAGATCAGCATCATACAGGGCCTGAAATTCTTCCTGTGTCCAGCCAAGTGCACAATACCTCTAATTCCACTTAGATGCATAAGAAATAAGCCACTCATACAATTCTACTGGAAAGATATTGAAAAATATCTCATATAAACTGCCATACAAATCATGTTCCACCCACATGCGTGCATTAAACTTAGATCCATTGTTGAACCTGTGTGCATATTATTCCTCCAGATCGTGTATCCACTCCTCAATACTCACTAGATTTAACTAGTGTCTTCATCGTGAACCATCCTAGAAACAATTAAAAAAGAGGTCCTGGAAATGGAACCAATGATACAGCCTAGAATTCAGTAATATAAGCCTAATAAGACCCTAGACATGCTATCACATCACTCACCCTAGATTGAGCGCTCACCCGAAGCACACAAAGGTAACAGATCCCTCTTTAGGGTTATTGTAGCAAGATTTTAGCATGATGAGGACTTAAAGCTTGCAAATCAATAACTAATACATCATTCTATAGTGAATGATAGTTTTGGATCTAAGGAAGAATATACTTTAAACAATAATCATGTTGGAATTAAGTACATGCAATATCCACTTACACAAAAGAATAACACTCATATTCAACCAATATCCTCCATTATATTAATTGTAATAAGTATACATAAGCTTCATTAAAATAATAGTAGTATGTGCGTAACATATTTAGTAGCATATTCTCACTATATCTCTCTCTATGTTTGTATATTCGCCATCATACATGTCTCTCTACTATGCAGTTCACTATATATATATAGGGGTGGGGACTTTCCCTTCACCACTTATCCATTCCAAAAATAGGTCGCATGCTAATAATAGCCATGCGTCGTTTAAAAGCACAGCCCTACATACAAGTGTGCTAACTATAGACTTATGTCAGTTAACTACAGTGATAATCCTATTTCTAGCCTGTATCCATGAAAATTGCTTTGTATCAAATCCTCCAAAAATACCCAATGTGTGGCGCGCACGTCTCTTCCTCATCTGTGTGCTCTGCATGCCATCTCTAAAAATAGACCTTCATGAGCGAAAATGTCTAAGTCCCAAAATTTGAACTTCTGCTCCGCGTGCGTGTTCTCCTTATCCGTTCATGCCTTTGAATATGACATGCTTTCCCACGTGGTCTTCTTGTGTGCTTTCTGTCAAGTGTTCTTTGATCAACACTAAACTACTCTAACTTGTGAACAAAAAGAATGTAAACAAACATAACAAACTTTTCTCCAAAACATCAATTCTCATTCATATTCCAATATTCATTACATTAGTCTCATTCTATACATAGATCCTCTCTTTCTCTCATATATTTTTGGTGATGCTCATATACATTTCTTATGGCACACACATATACAAAGGATTAATTACAATAAATATACAAAATAAGAAACATTCCAAGAGTCACTTCTTTTGGTTTGCACCTCTATCGGCTTCTATTATGTTCTAGCTTTGTTAGTATTTTTCCATGGCTTCTTTCAGCTCCGACAGCTTCCTTAAGTGTTTCACAAATTTGTGTGATGTACTGTGGCTTAGTCTAGTATCTCATGGTTTTATTTAGTTTACCACAACTTCTTCTAACCTTTGGTGACTTTGCTTTATTATCTGTGGCTTACTATTTTCCTTCGCGGATTCCTTTAGTCTTCGAGGGTTATCTCCTAATCTACGTGGATTATCTCAAACTTTGATGAAGAACCATGTCAACAACCACTCTCTTGCATTTTGTGAGAATTTCTTGAGTGGTTCACTTAAAGAAGCATGCACTAATCTTGTAAAGTAGGTACTCATCCATAGTATGATTCTACCATGATTCCAAAATGAAAGTAGGGATTCAACTCCATGCTCATGGGAAAATTCATGAGTCCATATATTCAATCAATTGTCGTTATCATTGGGAGTTGTGAATTTTGTAAAATATAATTTTGACATGTCTAAAACTCCTATAAATGTCAGTAAACAATCTAAAAGGCCCCAAAACCTAAACAATGATTATATTATTTCCCAAAATAAGCATCTATTATAGAATTTAAACCCTAAAATATTTAGGTGGAATGTTGAAATCTTAAACAATACCTATGTACTAACTAGATTAGATCATGAAATAAACCATGACTCATGGAGCTATGAGATTAGTTCCATAAGGTACAGAGTGACTCTAATTTATTATATTTACTAAAAGAAATTTAAAGTATAAGTTTTTAAATAATTATTTTTATAAATATGTAGCTTCCACAAACACATATATTATACCATATATATCAATAATACCAAATATAAGGAATGTGTATACACTGTAACGAGGATTACATGCATCATGTGTAAGATATGTGATAAAATTCATGATGTGTAACACATAAATATATAATATCTAAAGCTTGTGTGTTATGATTAAATATCCCTATGGGGTCTATGATATGTTCGAAATAAGTGCAAGAATAATATACCACTATGTTGAAAAGCATAAGAAATACAACATAGATAATAACATGTTCCTATTTGAGTAAAGATATAATTATTATAACATAGATAATAACATCCCCCTTTATGATAAATATATAAGAAACAACTCATAAATCATATAAATATATAGAAATTAAAAAGCACAAGCATAGGACCTTTCACAAAAAAAACATGATATGAACCATGGAAACATAAGGATGTATAAAAATAGTTTGCATAATATATATCATAACACCCTAAGGAATAGAAAAAACATAAAGAAGCTAAACATAAAAAGAGACATACATATATAATCAAGCATGAAATAAAAAAATCAAATAAATTGAGTGTAGAACATGCACATAATATGGTGAATGTATGGTAATCATGTATAAGCACATAAATCATTGAATATATATAAGGTATGGGGGAAAATGTCACCAATGTAATTGAACTTGGAAAAAACACATAAACCACATTAAAGACATGTTTAATATAGTGGATAAATGTAACATATGTATCAAAACATGAAGCAAACACTAGAAGCATGTATATAATCTAGGATGATGAAGATGCATAATATAACAAAAGAAAAACTAGTTCCATGAGAAAATATACATGGGGCACATTAATCCAAAAAGAATATAAATCATAGATGTAAAGCATAGTAGTATAAGAAATCATCAATGAGATAGAATATGAAATGGGTGTTATCCAAAATGAGCCCCTTGCTCATTTTTTGGCTAACTCCCTTCATTCTTTCCTCTCCTTTGCCTCATTCATAATTTTTTTTATCTTTCATGCACTCAAAACCTTTTAGAAATGGCACCATTGGATAGAGATCTTTCTCATCTTTTCAGAAAGGTAAAATTTTCTTCCTAACTCCATGTATTTTTGAAGTTATGGCTCGACGAAATTTTTGTGGGAAATTTTCCCTAGAAAAGCTCGTGCCAATAAGATGAGGCCACGTGTCCTCGGAAGGGCGGAGGTGGAGGAAAACTTGAAATTTTTACCAAGTGTTAGCCAAATTCAGAAAGGAATTTTTTGGCTTGATGGCCCGTCGGTGAATAGGATCGTGCCACATGTCCAAGGGAAAGAAGTTGGGAAAATTTCCCAAGGGTTGGCACAAACAAAATTTTTGACGCCAGGCCCGCATCCAATAACATTATGCCACGTTTCCTTAGGACAAAGGAGTGGCAGAGGTGGGAGAAATTTTTCAAATTTTTCCTACGTATTGGTGCCATTGAAAAATCTCCAAGGAAGGCCCGAGCCAATCATAGCACGTCACGTCAGCAAAGAATTGGTGGGCCGCGGAGGAAGATATAAATTTTGGAAAAGTGTTTGGCAAGGGCGCAAAGTTAAATTTTTGCCCCAAGGCACTGCTACTGTTATCCCTAGTAGAACGTACCTTTCCATTTCAGTAAGTCTTATAATGGTGTAGAAACTTTGGCATATCCTTTGATAACCTTTTTGTAATATCCTGTGTGACCCAAAAATATATACACCTCACTTTGACTGGTAGGCTGCATTAGGCCTATAATGAATGCAACCTTTGTTGGATCAACCAACAAACCCTCTTTGCAAATTATGTGTCCTAATAGTATCCGAAATGGTGTAGAAAATATGCACTTCTTGATGTTCAAAGAGATACTCATCTATATACCCCATTCAAACATTAAGCACAAATTGTTAAAGTGATCCTTAACTAATCCATACACCATCCAATCATCTAAATATACTTATAAGAAGTTGTGAATAAATTCCTTGAACACTTGGACAATTGTGCATGAAAATACATCAGACACATTTTTCAGACCGAAAGGCATTACAGTATAGGTGAAGCTACCCCATTCAATAGTAAATGTAGTCTTTTCTTGATCCTCCTGGGCAGTATGGACCTGATGATAACCAAAGAACCCATTTGTAAACAAATATATTTCGCACCTTGTAACTCCTAGTATTTCCTTAGTGAGTGGAATAGGAAATGGATCAGTTACACATGTAGCATCCAGCTCCCTATAGTCCATGCATATCCTAATTTGTCCATCCTTTTTTATACTGATCACCATTGGACTAACCCATTCTGACTCATCAAGGGGATTGATAATCCTAGACTTCAACATGTTATCAATCTCTTCTTTGACCTTTTTGCACAAACTAGGGTTCATCCTGTAGGGTCTCTTTCTTATTGGGCATGCACCCTCTTTAATATTTATCTTCATCTCCCCTAACGATTCATGCATGCCTTTAATTTCATGGTACCCCCTAGGAAATAATTTCTGGTAATCCCTTAGTAACTCTATGATTTTTTCCACTTTAGAGTCTGACCAATAGTCTCCAATTATGGCTTCCTTAGGCTCAGTATCTGTTCCAATATTCACCTACTTTGTCTTCATCGGTTCATGATAGGCACACGCGGTCTTATCTACACTATCTAGTACCTCATGCCTCCCTCTTGAATGGTTTACATGTAGGTCATCTACTTCTTTTTCATCCACTAAGTAGACCATTTTTCCTTTCTCTTTCTCAAGGCAAGTGTGTTGAATTAATGTTGCATCAGTCGTTGGTTCTTCATCAAGATGTGCTCCTGAGTCTTCTTTATCTAATAGCTCCTGAAGGATTTATTTATCCTTGGCGCTATCTCCCATAGTTAAGCACTTGATAACTTTCAATGCTTCTTCCATTGGAGGCTTCGTAGAGAAGAGGTCAAATGTCTAAGCCATTCCTACAAATAAATTTTGCCAATTTTCAGTTTCTCTATGGAGTTCTGCATATACATACCAAGCACGTGTGTAACCTTGTAAATTGGAATAAAACTGGTGCAATTCTTTATATCAATGGAAAGTTGGTGAAATTATCTACATGATTCCAGGGTCAATTTTGTGTTTTGGTGGAGGTTGGAGGGAGAAAATTGGGAAAAACGCCTCTGGCACATGGAAATGAACAAAAATGACATTTTAACCACCATTTTTAATGCAGCATGGCTCACATTCTCTCCTAGCATGGTCAAAAACGTCAGGGAATGTAATTTTAAGGATGCCCATGATGTTTTTTTTTGAATTTTGGTTTGTGTTTGAAGCTTCTCTCACATTTTCCCTTGTTTTCTCTCCTGAGCTCAAATGGGCATTGTAAAAAAGCTAGATTTGGCTCATTTTGAGGTGTTGGACATTTTTTATGTTTTGCAAGTTCCCTCTTTCACCTTAGAAAGTGATTTTTTGGAATACCAGACCTCTTTCAAGAATGCAACATATTTTATGCCTTCCTGTTGATGTAATGCATGTATTTTGATAGTGGAAATGATAGTGCAAGCCCTGTGAATGAGTTTCAGTCCTC
This sequence comes from Taxus chinensis, assembly GCA_019776745.2. NCBI lineage: Eukaryota > Viridiplantae > Streptophyta > Pinopsida > Cupressales > Taxaceae > Taxus > Taxus chinensis. Next base: position 645,498,905 of record CM034149.1, read on the forward strand.
TTCTTGTGTTGTTTGATTCATCCATGATTTTTCATTACATTTCATCAGTTTGTGCATGATTTTTTGCTGCATTTATGTAATCTGTGTCAATTTTCAAAAGTAAAAAATTCTCACCACTCCTTTGGTGCATCACTTTATTAGCATTAGTTTTAATTATTTTACATTCTCTATCTCTGTCCCCTTGGAATTTATAGTAGGATTTTGAGTTTAAACCTCTGCAATTTTCAACTAATACACCTGATCAGAGGAGTTGAGGAACCAGCCTCTAACCTGGAGATTCTTTTTCCCATTTTTACAAGTCCCACACTTGGGGAAAATATTCAATGTTGTGCAATCACACTAGATGTCCAAATGTCAAACTAGAAATCTGATCAACATCCAGGGGTGCTGCTGATTTACATTAACAATTTTGGCACACCTGGTGGGACCTTAGAGGTCTTCATCTTATAATGCAACATAATTAATGTGCATTTGTTACAATTTTATTGCTTAAAAGAGCCCTGAATTCCACATCTGGTGACTCCAAGGAAGAAGAATCAAATGGTTTTAGCAGTACAAACCTAAAAATTGATGAGAAGAATCACCACAAGGTCAAGAGTTGGAGAAGAAGAAGTATTTTTTGAGTATCTTCAATTATCTCCAAGAAGGAGACAAAGAGGAAGAATAATCCAAAGGTCTCCATCTCCACCAAACAAAACTCCATCAACTCCTCCACCTGGTAGACCTTTCATCCAATCAACAAGGGTTCTAAGGCCAATCAGAATGGCACAACACAACCCCTATGTCAATTTCACTGGCAGCAGCCCACTTTCTCTCAATGCACAAAATCCAATCCCAGTTGTAGCACTTAAGAACATTCCATACTTTACTGGAGAGAATCAGACCACTCCTGGTGATCATGTTAAGGATATTTCTAATATTTGTGCAATCCATGAGATTGATGAGATGCAAGTTGTTGTCAAACTACTGACATCTTCATTCAAAGGGAAAGATTTGCAATGGTTCAGGAGCCTTGCTTCAGGCTCTATCCAAAATTGGAACCAGCTTTGTATAGCCCTCCATGAGCAGTTTGGAGAAAAGGGGGATAACTTGTCCCTTTTGGAACAATTGACAACTATCAAGAGAGCTCCCAATGAGTAGCTGACTGACTTCAACTTCAGATTTGAAAGGACTTGGGAGAGAATTCCAATGGCAGTAATGCCAACAGCAGAAGGTGCTTTCCTATATTACCTTAAAGCTTTAAATTCTTATATTTCTATGTTAATTCAATCCATGGGAGGCACAACTATCCCTGTTGCTTATAGCATTGCCATTAGAGCTGAAAATTTTTTGATTCAAGATGGTAAGCTAGCTCCTAGGCCTCCAATGCCATTGTATCCAAATTTAGAAATCCCAAGCACTAGTCAAGCACATGTTTTAGCTCCTATTCCCACTCCTAGAAATCAGAATCCAAGTGAAGCTTCTACTTCATCTTCTAGTGCCTCAAATGAACTTCAAGAAGTCATGAAGCAATTGCAAAATTTAGGTAATGAGCTGGTTACACTCAAGAGGCACCAAGCCCAAAGTTTCAGAACTTCATATTAGCCTAACAGGCAGCCATATCAGCCTCAAAGACCACCCAATCCAGCTGTAAATCAAAATCAAGCAAGATCTCCTGCCAATAGACCATTTCAGCCCTATAATCCCAATTCTACATCTACCTCTAAAGCACTAGTGCCAGTGCAAAACAACATAGCTCAGGAGTATGATTGGTGTTTCCCATGCAATGAACCTCACAACCAGTCTATGTGCTTCAATGGTGCTCTAAATCAAGCATTAATGGTAACAACAACTGGTGTGGAGGGTGAAGGGAGTCAAGGAAATAATCAACAACAAGAAACATCCCAGCAACAATCAGCTCCAGATGATACCACACTTGTAAAATGGTAGGCAGAATATTTTTTTGGTATGAATAAAAAAATCTCTCAAAGTGTTGCAGCCAACACAAGGTCAAAAAGGAGAAATTTGGGTGAAGGACAGCCATTGGTTCCAAGTAATCCACAACCTTCTACCACTCCACAAACTATTGGCAAACAAAATGTAGTTCCAAACATGCAAGGACCACCTAAACCAGCTCCTAATCCAACCCAGATGTCAGTTGTTGCTACCCATGTGCAAGGAATGAATGTGTAGGATAAGGGATAGCAGAGAGATGCTTCATCTCCATTCAACATCATTGATCAGATGAAGAAGACAAATGTAAACATATCAATGTGGGAATCACTATCCATCCCAGGCCAAAGAGATTTGCTACAAGCTACCATGAAGGACTGTTCAACTTCAAATCAATAGGTCCAAATGCAAGAGAAGGTACTCACAAATGCTTCCCAGTCTTAGGGGAATCATGGAGGACAGCAAGGTAAAATTTTGAAGCCCCCTCCATTCTATGTTTCATTGATCATTGGAAACCAATTAGTACACAACTGCATGATTGATTCCAGAGCAAGTAGTTCAGCAATGCCCAAGCAAATAGCTGATCAGTTGGGGCTTCAATATGAATTCATATCCAAAGGGGTAGTGCAATTGGATGGGCAGTAGTAACAACAATAGGAGTGATTAAAAACTTGAGTCCTACTTTGCATGCATGCCCCAATGTTGTTGTTTTGCAAGATGTCTCAGTGATAGATCTTCCACCACTCTTTGCCCTATGTTTGTCAAGGGATTTCATAGCTAAGATTGGAGGTTACTTATCTACTGATTGGTCACACATGTTGTTTAGAACAAGATATGGAACTAAAGCCACAATCAGATCTGAGCCTATTGCAAAATTTCACATTGAGCCTCACACTCCAAGCCAAATCAATACCAATTGTTCAGCATTTGATCAAGAGGATTATCCAAACACTGATGAAGCTGACACCAAGGTTGGAAGCATCCCAAATTTGAGTCTTGATGAATGGGTGAGAAAGGTGCATGCTTTTGATCCTTATCAATAAATAGAAGAATCTGAGCTTGGAGTCTATTGCATACATGAAGAAAATCAGCCTATTCCTAGCATCACCAAGCCAGACCACAAGGATGAAAATGAGGTATGGCAGTTGTTCTTTGATGGATCAAGAAGTAGACAAGGTGAAAAAGGGGGAGCTATGATTGTTTCACCTCAAGGAGTTAAGTATTATTCAGCTTTTAGATTTAAGTTTGCATGTTCTAATAACACTGCTGAATATGAAGCCTTGATACAAGGATTGCATTGGTCAATAAAGAGAGGAATAAAGAACTTGCAAGTTTTTGGTGACAGTGAGTTGATTTTCAACCAAGTTAAGGGGCAGCATGTTGCCAAGAATGATCTTCTCAAGTGCTACAAAAATAGGGTGTGGGACCTCATTGAAGATTTTGAGGGTTTTAGCATCATATCCATCCCTAGAAAAGAGAACCAAGCTATTGACAGGCTTGCAGCAGTTGGAGTAGCCTTTGATGTTGTTGAAAGCATCAAAAAACAAACTACAAGCCAAGCATTCATGTGATTGTAAGGCCTTCAGTGCCAGACAACAATGTAAGTTGGCAAGTGTTTGAAAATGATCAACAAATCATCCATTTCTTACAAGAAGAGGTTGAGTTCTCAGCTAAAAATCAGGAAAAGTTAGAATAACAGTATGGTGATCAAGTGGTACAGTTGAGAACCAACAAACTACCAAGGGACTTGTCACTTTGGAGTCCATTTTCAATCCTAATGATCAGTTTAGAAAGGAGAAAGAAAACATCCAAGTCAAGGGAGAAGATTCAATGCCCATCCTGGTGGAAGAAGGCAAATCACTCCAAATTGGGAAAATGACAACTGAGCAAGAAAGGTATGAATTCATACATCTTTTTCAAGAATTCCCTGATGTGTTTTCTTGGAGCTATGAATATTTGAAAGGTTTCAATCCCAAGTTAGCTCAACACACTACTGAATTGGACCCAAGTGCTAAACCCATCAGGCAAAAATAAAGGCCAGTCAATTCACGCATGGAGCCTCTCATGAGAAAATAATTGAATAAGTTGATAGAGTCAAGTATCATATTCCCTATCAAGCATTCTAGTTGGGTGGCCAACTTGGTTCCAATTAGAAAGAAGAGTGGAGAAATCAGATTGTGTGTTGACTTTAGAGATTTGAATAGAGCATCTCTCAAGGATCATTACCCACTTCCTTCCATGGAGCAGATCTTGCAAGTTGTTGCTGGATTTGAAAGGTTTTCATTGTTTGATGGCTATTCAGGGTACAATCAGATCATGGTGAAGGAGGAGGATCAGTTCAAGATAGCCTTCACAACCAAATGGGGGGCTTATGCATATAGAAAAATGCCATTTGCGTTGTCCAACGCTGGGGCTACATTCCAAAGGGAAATGAACATGGCGTCTAAGGATTTGATTAACAACATGGTGCTGATATATCTTGATGATATCACTATTTTTTCAAAAAATGTAGAAGACCATCTCTTTCATTTAAGACAAGTATTCCAAAGGTGCAGAAGATTTGGGGTATCCTTGAATCCCAAAAAGTGTATTTTTCTAGCTCATGAAGGAAAGCTCCTTAGCCACATTGTCTCCAAAGAAGGATTAGCAATTGATCTGGAAAGAGTTGAAGCCATAAGAGCAATGCCATTTCCAATTCATAAAAAAGCCCTTCAAATTTTCTTGGGAAGGATGAATTCCGTTAAGAGGTTTGTCCCAAATTTTGCAGCCCTAGTCAAGCCTATCACCAAGATGTTAAAGAAAAGCATAGATTTCAAATGGACAACAGAAGGCAAGGCAAGTTTTGAAGCAATCAAAGAGGCCATCTCACAAGCTCCAACTCTCATTAACCCAGATTTATCCAAGGATTTCATCCTCTATGCATTTGGAGGTGATGATACTATTTCTACAATTTTGGTACAACAGAACAAGGACAATGATGAGTAGCCAATTTCTTTCTTCAGCCAAATCCTGGAGGACTATGAGGTGAGATTTTCTTTCATTGAGAAGCATGTTCTTACAGTAATTAGGAGCTTGAAGAAATTTAAGCATCTAGTTTCAAACAACAAGGTTCAATTGTTGGTTTCTCATGTGGGAGTTACAGACTTCCTCCTTAATAAAGACCTGAATGAAAAGAGAGCAGGGTGGATTACTCGTGTCATGGAGTATGAAATTGAGATCAAAGTCACCAAGTTGGTCAGAGGAAAAGGATTATGTGAGCAGCTGGTCTTGAACAAACAAAAGGAAGCATGCAATGAAAAAGAGGTTGTTTTGGCGTTGCAAGACAACCATGAGCAGGAAGCATTCAAGAAGAAAATGATGGTGCCCTCACTCCTTGTTGAACCCAAGACATAATGCACTTCCTATACACAGGCCTATGACCTCCAAAGATGAACAAAACCAAAAGAAGACACTTCAGATTGAAGGTTATCCCTTATGCTCTTGTTAGCGGTGTTTTATTCAAAAAGGATGTGAATGGAGTGTTGCTAAGATGCATTGGGACAAATCAGATTCACAGAGTGTTGGAAGAGTTCCATGGTGGGTCAATGGTGGTCATTTTGCACCGAGATTGACAGCTCTCAAGATCATGAGGGCTGGCTATTATTGGCCCAAGATTTTTCAGTGATTGTTATGCATGGCTCAAGAGGCGCAAGAATTGAGCATTCTTCACACGAAAAGAGAGACTAGCTGCCCTTCCATTGCATCCAATTTCAGTTGACCAGCCATTTATGCAATGGGGTTTGGACTTCATTGGAGTCATTAATCCAAATTCAATCCAAGGACACAAGTGGATTCTAACAACAACAGATTACTTCACCAAGTGGACTGAAGCAGTATCACTCAAGGAAGCAAATGAATCTAGCATCCTAGACTTCTATGAGGGAATATCAACTAGATTTGGCATACCTGCTACAATAATATCAGATAATGCATTTTCATTCATTGGATCCAAGGTAATTGAATGGGTTGTCAAGAATGGGATCTACCTAAGCACTTCATCAAATTATTATCCTCAGGGTAATGGCCAAGCTGAATCTACAAACAAGAACTTGTTAAGGATCATCAAGAGGAGTCTTGATGAAAATAAGAGGTCTTGGCACACTAAGTTGAAATCAGCCTCATGGGCTGATAGGATAACCCCCAAGAGATCTACAGGTAACTCTCCATTTAAGCTTGTTTATGGAAGAGAGGTAATTTTTCCCATGTCACTTGAGTTACCAACATTAGAACTCATGAGTAGTTGGAGTTGTTGGAGTTTTGACCCATGGAGGTTAGGTATGCAGAATTGATGGAGCTCCAAGAAATCAGAAATCAGGCATCCCAAGCAATGGAGAAGGATCAAGCTTTGATCAATAAGACCTTTGATAAAAAGGCCAAGGATAGATCTTTCCAAGTTGGGGATCTAGTGTTAAAATGGGATGCAAACAGAGAAAAACCAGGGAGGCATTCAAAATTTTGTGCCATTTGGAGTGGCCCCTACATGGTCACAAAGTGTAAGGACAGCAATGCCTTCCAATTATCCACATTGGATGGTGACAAATTATAGATTCCAGTCAATGGAATCCATTTGAAGCATTGTTACTAAAGTAAATCCCCCACCTTATACATATTAGCTTAGGTTTTCATTCCTCCAAGTGCTTATGCACATTTTTTTTGTTGTAGATTAGCTTTGCTTTCCCTAAGTGCTTTGGCACAAGCTTGTTGTTCCAGGAAATGTGTTTCACATGCCTTGCTCAAATCAGATGGTGCTCTGTCCTCCATCTTCCTCCTTGCATTGTTCTAATCAGATGGGGTACCAAGAAGAGATTTGATGACTCCATGCCCAATGGATTGCTTCAAGCAACTGGTAACTTCATCCAGCAAATAGATGACCCCTTCTGAGTCGCCAAAATTGTTATCCAAAATGAGCCCCTTGCTCATTTTTTGGCTAACTCCCTTCATTCTTTCCTCTCCTGTGCCTCAGTCATAATTTTTTATCTTTTAGGCACTCAAAACCTTCTGGAAATGGCACCATTAGATAGAGATCTTTCTCATCTTTCAGGAAAGGTAATTTTTTCTTCCTAACTCCATGTATTTTTGAAATTATGGCTCGACGGAGTTTTTGTGGGAAATTTTCCCTAGAAAATCTCGGGCCAAAAAGATGAGGCCACGTGTTCTCAGAAGGGTGGAGGCGAAGGAAAACTTGAAATTTTTACCAAGTGTTGGCCAAATTCAGAAAGGAATTTTTTGGCCCGATGGCCCATCAACGAATGGGATCGTGCCACATGTCCAAGGGAAAGAAGTTGGGAAAATTTCCCAAGGGTTAGCACAAACAAAATTTTCGACGTCAGGCCCGCGTCCAATAACATTATGCCACATGTCCTTAGGCCAAAGGAGTGGCGGAGGTGGGAGAAATTTTTCAAATTTTTCCTAAGTATTGGCGCCATGGAAAAATCTCCAAGGAAGGCCCGAGCCAATCATAGCACGCCACGTCAGCAAATAATTGGTGGGCCGTGGAGGAAGATATAAATTTTGGCAAAGTGTTTGGCAAGGGCGCAAAGTTAAATTTTTTCCCCAAGGCCCGCAACCAGTAAGAAATTACCACATGTCCCAGAATGGTGGGGCACGAGGGAAAGTTGGGATTTTTTCCCGAAGCAAAATCAAAGGAAAAATTGAAAGGGAGAGCCCCCCCCCCCCCCCAAAACCTGAACCAATCAAATCATGCCACATGTCCATGTGGCGGAAAAAAACACAAGGCAAGCTCGCAAGGAAAAATAAGCATAAAGGCCTACGTCCAATGGGATCTTTCCACGTGTCCCATTCAGGGAAAATGGTTAGGGGTGGTGGAGAATTTGGGAGTAGATGCCCGCGACGAATCACATCATGCCACGTGTCCTCAGGTCATCCAGCCGGCAGAGAATTTTTAAATTTTTTTCCAAAGGCCAAAATGATGGAAATGAAGTAGGCAAGGTCTGCAACAAATCAAATCATGCCATGTGGCACTAGGAATGGTGGGGCATAGATATTTTTGGGGAAATTTTCCCAAATGCAAAAAGTGGGAAAATTTTAAAATTTTGTCCCGCCAACCATTTTCGGCCATGTTTTGCCCTAAATTTTCAAACAAGCATAACTTTCGATCCAGTTATCGGTTTTTGGCGTTCTTTATATCAATGGAAAGATGTTGAAATTATCTACATGATTCCAGGGTCAATTTTTTGTTTTGGTTGAGTTTACAAGGAGAAAATTGGAAAACGCCTCTGGCATGTGGAAATGAACAAAAATGACATTTTGACCACCATTTTTAATGCAGCATGGCTCGCATTCTCTCCCAACATGGTAAAAAACATAAGGGAATGGACTTTTAATGATGCCCATGTTGTTTTATTGCATTTTGGTTGGTGGTTGAATCTTCTCTCATGTTTTCCCATGTTTCTATCTCCTGAGCTCGAATGGGCATTGTAAAAAGCTAGATTTGGCTCATTTTGAGGTGGTTGGACATTTTTTATGTTTTGTAGGTTCCCTCTTTCACCTTATAAAGTGATTTTGTGGAATACCAGACCTCTTTCAAGACTGCAACATATTTTCTACCTTCCTATTGATGTAATGCATGTATTTTGATATTGGAAATGATAGTGCAAGCCCTGTGAATGAGTTTCAGTCCTCTTCTTGTGTTGTTTGATTCATCCATGATCTTTCATTACATTTCATCAGTTTGTGCATGATTTTTTGCTGCATTTTTGTAATCTGTGTCAATTTGCAGAAGTAAAAAAATGCTCACCACTCCTTTGGTGCATCACCTTATTAGCATTAGTTTTAATTATTTTGCATTCTCTATCTTTGTCCCCTTGGAATTTATAGTAGGATTTTGAGTTTAAACCTCTGCAATTTTCAAGTAATACACCTGATCAGAGGAGTTGAGGAACCAGCCTCTAACCTGGAGATTCTTTTCCCATTTTTACAAGTCCCACACTTGGGGAAAAGATTCAATGTTGTGCAATCACACTGGATGTCCAAATGTCAAACTAGAAATCTGATCAACATCCAGGGGTGTTGCTGATTTGCACTAACAATGGGACTGTAGAATCTCAAATTTGGTAATTTACACTTTGAAAACCCTTGATTTAAATATGCACTCTTGCTATGATAAGTAAAATTTCTCCATTCATGATTAACACTTTCCAAAGTTCATTGTTTATCTTGTTTATCCCCACACTGACATGTCAATTTTTTTAGAATAATAAGCACAAAATCCATAGACAAACATCATTTTTCATGTTTTTTCCCCTGGTCAAGGCCGTATAGTTTGGTCAAGAATTTATATCTGATCTTGAACCAACATGTCTTCTAACTACACTTTCAAATTGACATCTATTAATGATTCTTATACTTCATCTTGGCCATCTTTTCATAGATAAATCATCTACAAAACCCTATATAAGTAAGTAAACACTACCTCATTTGCTAACATGGAAATATTAAGGGAATGCACTAGAGAAATCACTTCTTACACTTGTAAAAGGCATCCAAATCTCCCTAAATATCAAAATAACACATCTAAATTTGTTAGGGAAGCACCCACATCATATATAAAGCTACAAACTAAGTCAAGGCAACCAAATCTCTCATCTACAAGTACTTAAACATCCTCTCTCTAGGTATTTTAGTAAGAGCCAAGTCAAAGAAAGCATGATCAAAGTAATTTCCAAATCTGATTGATCTATCTAGATATCACATACTAGGTGGAGAATGATGTATGATTTAAGGCTTCTTTAAAGTAGTACTAATTTTGGTGGTGCACAAAGGTTCCCATTACCTTTATAATGTTTGTTTTACAAAACTAATCATTCAGAACTAGGGTTTGAGATGATCATCCCATTCAAATATCCTCACTACATATGTGATAGATAGGGTTTGAAAATGAAAAACTAAATCCAAGAAGGTGACCAATCCATAAATTTGCATTCTAAAGCATGTCCAAGATTTTACGCAAGGGGATAGACCATACAATACGGTCCTAAATGAGTTGTATGGTCCTGACCCAAGAAGATTCACAATTCCATTTTAAGTTGTGAAGCTTAGATGGGTTTATATTCTTAGTTTCACTATTGTAAAACACCATATCTCTCCAGAAATCATCTAAAATCAGCTAAGGGATTTTAGACATTTGTTTTGAGCTTTTAATTGCATGTTAGGTTGACTAGTATATGAAAATTCTTTCTATCTAGTTTGAGTGTTAAATATTACTTAATATTCATATCGTAACATCTTTTCAAGTTCTGTATCAAGTCTAATATATCTTACACCTAAAATTAATTTAGGGTCAAACATTTTGGTGAACCTTCTTTTGATCATATCATTAAACTAATATACAATTTTTTAAGTTCCTTGTGTATTATGCCTATTGATCTCTAAACCATAGTTGATTTAAGTTTCTTGGTATATGATCGTTCTCATCTGTCTGTACTCTCTTTTTCTCAATGGCTTCTTCTCTTGGATGACTATCAATAATTCTCATGTTTTCAATGATGAGCCCATATCTTTCTCATCTTTAAGATATCATTGACAATTCTACTTTATGTGCAAGTCATTATCTATAATACTTTGATCATCTATTCTCATTTATAATGGTTATGGGTCAACACTAAAATTTTCCTCGAAAATTTCTATTCATTAATGTATGTAATTAGGAATAAGATGTTGTTAAGTATAATTAGTAATGTCTGATAGAAGATAACGGCACCGTTACGGTGTCACCAATAATGTGGAGTACATCACAAAGTACTGTAAAAAGATGTAAGTGGTCTGGTAATGTTAAATGTCAAAGTTTGGGTAACTAGAGAAGTAGGGTCTCATGATTAGGAATTGAAATATTATATTGGTAATAAAGACAATGAGTGAGCCCATAGTCTAAAAATGTGGAACCCATGTAAAATGATAAGGTTTATCTTATCTTTCAGCTTACATGTACTAAGGTATGGAATATGAGTTCGTCAGAGTGGATTTCTTATCCTATCTTAGAGATAGGATGGATAAGCCTGGAAGTTCTATAAATAGAGAATTCTCCCACTCATTTAGCATAGAAAGAAGTAGTGAGAAATATTGTAGGAAGTGTGCCATCAGTAAAGGTGTGTTGAAGAAAGCCATCTAATTGTAAAATAGTCTTGTTGAAGTACCTCATTGATTGTAAAATCATGTTAATATTATAATTTACTTTGATATTTCAAATTTGTCATCATTTCGTCTTATCATATCAATGGTATTCTTGTGTTCGGTTGTTGTTTTGTTTCCAGATTACATCCACCAAATAAAGGCTGTGCATTAGTAAATAATCATGGCACTCCCATTATCATATGCCGGATTGGTAACATTTTGGTTTTGTTTTCCTCGTTGGTGGATTTTCTGGAGAGATATTCACTTACGTAAATTATAACCTTGTTTTTATGCATAGTAGTTACCATGGTAAAAGTCATTTTTACCGTGAATAGTAGTTACCATGACAAAGTCATTTTTGCTGTGAATGTATTTATCACATTCTCTTTTTAGAATAGTATTTACTGCAGCACTTTTTACCGTGAATAGTGTTTACCACACAGTAAAATCAGTTTTTACAGTAAGTCAGTTTTACACCGTGGTCATTTCATAGTAATTCCAATTATTTGTGCACATAAGTCTTGTTGATTGTACTAAATCATTTCACGGTGGTTACTTTGCAAATGGGAAAGATTCCTGTTTTTTCAGCTCAATCTAATAGCTTATTCTTTCATTCAAGAGTTTAAGTGATCTTGTATTTGTAATGGCCTTATAAGAAGAGAACAATATTGAATCTTTTTGGATCTTAGGTGGTTTGAAACCTAGGTGATAATGTGAAAAACATGGGATTTATTAACTGTGTTCTTAAAAGAATTTGGTGAACAACAGAAATATGCAGACCTCATGATTGAGATCACAAAGCTATCCCAATTATCTGAGCTAAGGAGGAAGCTCGATATCCGAAAGGAAGGACTAGCGGATGGGTTGATGAATGGCGTTAATCTCCTCTGTAAGCACTTCATTCTTGGAATGGCTAGAGATCGAGTGAAGTATTCATTGAACAAGCAAAGGAGATTGCAAGAATGAATGAAGAAACCATGGAAGACGAGCCCAAAGAAATGCTAAAGTCTACACCAGCACTTTGGTCTAAAATCACAACCACTCCCGGTGAGCACAAATATTTCTCCTAGTACATCTACTGGGTATGAAGATCTGCTTAAAAAGATGGGTCAGTTAACTATTAATCTTCTTCAAGGAAAGGAATTTAGTTCTTAGAGGTCCAAAAAGAAATATTCTGAAGTTGTTTGTTATGGTTGTTATAAAAAGGGTCATTATAAGTATAATTGTCCAGAAAGCATTTCTACATCTTAAAGGAGATCAAATAAAAGGAAAAGCACCTATTCTTTTGATGTAGTAGATCAGAAATAATGAAGTAGATGTGTTTGTAACTTCAAGATGGAAATGATCCTAAGAAGATGAAAGAAGAAACTTGAAACATAGGAGAAGAAAGTTGGGTGTGCAGGATTTTCTGATTTCACAGGGGCAAGGACCATACTCCATCTTGGAAATCTGTCCAAAAGGCCTACAAATATTCATATGGTCAAATGAGAAGAGGTGGGAGTTGCGAGGTGGACTCATACTCGAAGAAGGAAATTTGTTTTTAGAGGCAGCACCCACTGAGGTATTATGTAATGGTATTTCAATTCATGATAGTTGAAGGGTTCTACAGTTAATGTAATGACCGAGTCTGTAATGAATATGTTGGGTTTAAAAATTGATCGCCCTTCAACACTTATGTTAAGGTTATTAAATCTAAACCTCAAATGGCAATATCTGTTATGGGTGTTGTATGTGTGGTACTTTCAGGTGATGAAAATGGTACTGTTGCATCCAATGCTGCTAGGAAGACCATGGGTAAGGAGAGTTCACTGCAAGAAACTACTGGAATGAAGGTTCTCATGACACTTGGACATGGTAGAGAGAGGGTGAAGATAAATGTTAGACATCATAAAGTAGAACTTGTGGATTCAAATGAAACTCATGATTTCCCTGATTACTCCATACCAGTGAAGTGACACTTGAAGACAGTCTATCAGTATGGATATCCTTTCAGTCACACCAACCCACATACTAGAAGTTGATGATCATCTCCAACAAATAAAGATTGGTGATGCTGTGATGGAGATGAAACCTACCTCCAGCTCTTTTGAAGGTACATACACCTATTCTTACAAGGAACTCCATCAAGTAAGTTGGGTAGAACATTGTAAGCTGGTAGATGGTTAAGCCCATAAAGAAAATGCCATATAGAATGCAAGACTGTAAAGGAAATAGATAAGTTGCTTGATGCAAGATTCATATTTCAGAATGGGTTTCTCCCTCTTAAAAAAGAATAATACGCATTTTGTTGATTACATGAAGCTTAAGGCAACAAAGAAATCATTACCCTCTTCCATCAGATTCTTGACGATGTACAGGAGTGCTATAGTTTTTCTAATGGATATATGAGTTCGTATGATCAGCTAAAGACCACGTTCAACCCACTCCTTGGGGAACGTTTGCTTATAGAGTTAAATCCAGCAACATCCAGCATTTGATGAATAGGGTGTTCACTACATTGGGACCTTCATCAGAGTATTTCTGATATTTTTGCATATGGGAGCAAGTTTGCACCATATGATAGTATTTTAAAGGTTAGATGAAGCACAAGCCTCACTAAACCCTACAAAGTGTGTCATTGGATGTTCTAAAGGCATTTTGTTAGGGCATGTTGTATCCAGAGATGGTATTGGTATTGATCCTGATAAAGTTTTTCAAAAATGCATTTTCTATTTTTAGGCCATGTGGGTTACATAGAAGGTTCCAAGAATTTCTCAAAGATTTACCTAGTTCTTGAAGAAGGATGTTGCTTATGAACCATGAAGCTTTTGGACAACTGAAGGAAGCCCTGGTTTCTCTCACTTCTTTTGAAGAATCCAGATGAGCCATTCATTGTGTGATGGTAGCATTCTAGGTAGTACCCAAAAGGATGAAAATGGGAATGAACATCCAATTTATTGGGAGCAGACAAATTGCTGAGGTAAACTATTGTAACTAAGAGGCTCTGGCTATCATTTTTGCTGTAAAGAAGTTATAGAATTACTTACTAGGTAGAAATTTATAGTTGTATATAGATTTCAGGCTCTATAGTTTCACTATTCAGGGAGGATATGGATAATTTTTCTACAAGAATTTGAATTTGATATTATAGATAGGCCAGGAAAGAAGCATGTCAATGCAGATCACTCTCTCGAGCCATGGTTTAGGATCATCAATGCATCATCTCCCTTGACACAATCTAGTGAATAGCTATTAGGGATTTTTCCTGATGGTGCCAGATGCGAAGACTAAGAGAAAGATTACTCAAGCCAGTTGTCCATATGCTATTCTAAACATTATTTCGAATAGGACCACAGTGGCAGGTTGGACGTGATCAAGGAAAGGAGATACTATGAAGAATTCCACAATGGTACATGTGGAGGGCACTTTCTATCAGCAAGAAGGATCTTGGATGCAGGTTATCACTGGCCCACTCTTTTTAAAGATTGTTATAATTATTTAAGACATGTATATTTGTCAAACACATGGTAACCATATCAGCTCCATTACATTCTTCCACTTGGTCCCTTTGAAAAGTGGGGAATAGACATTGTATGTCCACTTCAACTACGTCACGCCAAAATAAGTATATTGTAGTTGCCACAGATTATAACCAAGTGGGTTGAAGCTAGGCCATTGAAAACAACTTCCAAATGAAGTGGCAAGGTTCATTATGAACGGTCCACCAGATTTGGTTGTCCATTAGAAATTGTAACAGATCAAGGAAGCCCTTCATTAATGAGGTGGTAGAAGCCCTATCAATAATTTTTCTATTATCCAACTACAAGCCAAGCACAAATGGACAGGTGGAACGAACAAATTTTGTGTTGGGTTTTAGCAAAAGATGCAGCCTTGTAGGTACATAAATGGGATAAAAGGATTCTACTGCAACCATCTTCAAGTCAGCAACAGGATACTCCCCATTTATAGCCTATTGATCCAGTTCTCCTATTGAGTTTGATATTCCCACTGTGAGAGTTATGAAAAATGAAAGGATGGATGAAAGTGATTCATAAAAGAAAGGTTGGTACATCTTCATTTACTAAGGAAATGAGGGAAATAGCAAAGGATACAAGCCATTGAAGCAGAAGGAATACTTTATCAAAAGATCCATGGTCTCCATTTCATGTGAATGACTTGTCCTAGTATATGATTCCAGATACAAAAAAAGAAGACAGAGAAAATTTCTTCCAAAATTTTAGCAACTGTGCATGAAAATGGTACGTACCGACTGGAGGAATTATGGCACTCCCCATTACGAAATGGGTCAACCACGACAAGTTGAAGATTTTCAAGCACCAGAATAGTCTACTCCAAGGACGGAGTAGAAGCTAGGAAGGGGGAAGATGTCAACACTAAAATTTTTCTCCGTAATTTCTATTTCATTAATGTATGTATTAGGAATAGGATGTTGTTAAGTATAATTACTAGTAGCTTGATAGAAGATAACGGCGTCGTCAGTACGGTGTCACCAATAA
Source organism: Taxus chinensis (assembly GCA_019776745.2). Taxonomy (NCBI): domain Eukaryota; kingdom Viridiplantae; phylum Streptophyta; class Pinopsida; order Cupressales; family Taxaceae; genus Taxus; species Taxus chinensis. The sequence goes on from CM034149.1 coordinate 645,514,501, forward strand.
TGTGGAGTATGGTAACTCTAAAAAGTAAATTTGTCGTAAGTGGTCTGGTAATGTTTAAATGTCAATAATTGGGTAATTAGAGAAGTAGGGTCACATGATTAGGAATTAGAAATATTATATTGGTAATAAAGACAAGGAGTGAGGTCATAAATATTTTGTGTATTTTCAATGATGAGAACCCATGTAAAATGATAAGGTTTCACCTCTGATCTTAACAGATATTGCTTACATGTACAGATAAGAGTTAAGGTATGGAATATGATTCGTCAGAGTGGATTTCTTATCCTATCTTAGAGACAGGATGGATAAGCCTGGAACTTCTATAAATAGCAGAGGTCACTCCCCTCATAGCATAGAAAGAAGTAGTGAGAAATATAGGAATGCAAAGGAACTCAGTTAAAGGTGTGTTGAAGAATCCATCAAGAGGCGTAATTGTAAATCTCCCATAGTCTTGTTTCTCATTAACAATTTATGTTAATATTATAATTTACTTTAATTCAGATTTTTCATCATTCCTCAATATTATGCTCAATATCTATACATTCTTTACTTGTTACATATTAGACTAACATGACTACCAATGTGTTATCTCATTCTCTTGTTAGTATTCATGGCTCTGATTATGTACCACATCAATCCCTTGGCTAAATCATGTTGCAAATCACTTTAGGATCGTACATCATCCTCACCCTGTGTTTTGTTATGCCCAATTATCTGAGTTATAATTTTCTCTTAGGAAATCCTTCAATTCATGATATGCATGAACTACCATATAGTCTTCATAATTATCTCAATTTTTCTTCCCAAAGCATTTCTTTCACCATCAAAGCTAATTATTATCCTTTCAAGCTTGATGCTACTACTAAACCTCAATTGAGCACAACATCTTCAATGAATCATACTAATTTATCAGCATGCACTCCACCAATAAGTTTCTATTCTCCTATGGTTATCTCCATTTATGTTCACTCTATGATTCTCACATCTTTAGGGAAAACTCATATTCCCCTCCATAGTGTTACACCTATTATGGATTTCACACATACTACTTGGTACATGCTTGAGTCTCTATTTAATTCTCTGCGAAAGGCTTTAATTTTCTCTTCTAATCTTAATTCAATTATAGTTGATGTACTTATATATGATATGTTGGCCCTAACTTGTAAGCATGATGCCACTCATGATAATCTTACATATGGTATTTGTGTGCACAATTGGTATGTTTTTATTGGTCTGTATGCTTCTATATCACCTCTTATATTAATGATTATCCTTGTTTCTCTCTCTTTTATGAGGTTGGTACATTCTAACCTAATTGCATTGAGTCTTTTGTATATTTATTATATTCTCATCTTCCTCCTATTAATAGATCAATGCTTAATTCATACATGTTTCAACCATTTTTCTCTATAGGTTTTTCCCCTCGTACTCACCAATCATCTAAGTCACACGTGGGTTTTTTTTTCCACCTTTTTATCCTCCCAATTTTTCTATAACATACACACTTGAGTCGTATTATTTGGAAAAATTGAGGCCCAATCCTTCATCTCCCATGACAACTTATCCACCTCCTCACAGGGTTCTTATTGGATATATTTCTTTCTACTCACCATCTTTTTTATATAGCTATGCATCGTGATAATACAAAAACATTCAAATATTTACAAAAATCCAAAATCAATACTTGAGAATTTTACTTGTGTTGTTAGCACTTTACATTACACATGATGTCAGTTATTTTCGCTTGATAGATATCATATTTTACCTCTTTACACACATGTGTTCACCGGGTATATTGAGATGGATGCAAGAAACACATATCGGTACATGCTTATAGGATCACTCATGTTTCCTTAAATTTATTCCATTATAGTTAATTTACACTTCCTCCTTTATGCTCAATTCTATACATTGTATACTTGTTACTTTTTAGACTAACATGACTAGTACCTGTGTCTTGTGTAGTGTTGGCATATATTGTTTCACATATTTCACTCATGTTGGCTACTACATCATGCTATATTTTTTTGATAGTCTTGTTTCATAGATACTTGTTTTAATGTGTATTATTGTTTTATGTTTTTCCTTGCATGTGGTCTATGTGCCTTGATTGTCTTGTGACACTATGGGCATCATATGTTTTGTGGCATCATGCCTATCTTGTTTGAAAATTGCTTGCTCTTTTTTGTAGGCCTATGGGCCTTGGTTTCCTTGTGAAATCGTGGGTGTCCCATGTTTATGGCCCCCAAGCCATTTTGTATGTTTTTGTATATCATTGTTTGCAATTAGATGCATTGATGTTTTTTGTGTTATCCTACATGTGTTGTTTCTATTAGTTTCTTTAGTTTTTACTATCATTTTTTTACTAGCATTAATTTTATTGTGATGCATGGTTATCATCACATAGAAAAAAAATTCCTTTTTCAGGTATAGAGTCTCCAAGGTGGACACCTTTTCAATACTTGACGTCGCTTCTAATTCATCTCCTTCAATATTATACACATTTATTTTGAGCCACATGCTCAAACATGGTTTTTTACATATGCCTAAAAATATGGGGCATATATATGGGTTTATTATACATTTTTAGTAGATACAAACATAATTTTGGTGGTAGATGCTAGTAAAAAACAAGGTACATGTACCCAAAAAGGAAGTCATACACAAAATTTTAGCAAAAATAGCACATGGTCAAAACCATACACTTTGGAAAAGACCATATGGTACGTCCTAAATAGGGGAATTTTTGAAAGGTTGTTGAGCATTTTCATATTTTCATCTATGCATACATATTTTTTTTGTAAATTTTCACATCCAAATTACTCATTTCAAATCAGTACATGGGGCATGAAATTTTTTATTCCTTCTTCACTAAATTTCATAAATCTTGGGGGTATGGAATCCTTCCTAGTTTATCATTTTTACCACACTTTTAACATATTTAAGCATTATTTTTAGTTTATAATCATGTGTTTAGAATATGGGGAGAGTTTGGGGGAATCTATTCTATTTTATATTATATGTCGTTATTTACAAAATTAAGACTAGATTCGTCTGCATTGGTGCGATATGTAGGGTTATGGAACGAAACAAAGTATCTAAGGGATTCATGGGAAAGAGTTTCTCTCCTATTACACTCAAAGGGGAAGATATCAGGATTGTTGAATAAATGTCGGTACACAGTATTCCTCCTTTACATGGGTACATTTATACATCTTTCTTCTTCTCTCTCTTGCACATTTATGTGTTGAGTTATATGCACCTAACACTCTAGCTTCTCCTCGGAACTGATTAGGGATAGATCACCCCCAATATTTCAACGAAGTTTAGTAATTTCCAAAAAAATAAAAGCATGAGAAAACAATTATATTCATTCAGTTTTTATCTTTTCACTTTACATATATGAAAAATGTAAATATTTTTTGTTACATGTTTTATTGATTTATGGTCAATTATCTATGACATATATTGACTACAATTTGTGTTGCAGGTTTTTATCATAGAGCATGCCAACACCAAAAACAAAAGTGCAACTACAAATCAAACATTAGAGTAAAACCAAAGTGTGTTTACATTCTTGAGTACAATTTCCTTTAAGCATGCAATTTTCAATTTTAAACTTTAATGGGGGAAAATGTAGACACTTAAATTTGGTAATTTACACTTTAGCAACCCTTGATTTTACTATCAAATATTTTTATGATAAATACAAATTCTCCATTCATGCTTAGCACTTTTATAGGTCCATTGTTTATATTTTTATCCTTGCACACTCACATGTCAACAAACTTTTAGAATAGAATACAAAAAATCCATAAATAAACATCAGTTGACAATCTCTAGATTACATTTTGTATTTTTTCTACTCCTAGTCAGGTTCGTACAGTTTGGTCAAGAATTTATATTCACTCCTGGCCCATCTATATGGTCTTTGACAAACATGTCTTCCAACTGCATTTTCAAATTGGCATTTTTCGATGGGTCTTATACTTTATCTTGGTTATCCTTTCTTATATAAATCATTTATAGAACCGTATATAAGCAATTTAAAACTACCTCATTTTCTAACCTAGAACTCCTAAATCAATACACTAGAGTACTTACTTCTTACACTTGTAAAAGGAATCCAAAGATCCCTAAATATCATAATAGCACATCTAAATTCATTAGGATGACACCCACATTAGGTATGAAGATACAAACCAAGTCAATGCACCATATATCTCATCTACAAGCACTCAAACATCCTCTCTCTAAGTATTTTATTACGAGCCAAGTAACATAAAACATGGTCAAAATAATTTCCAAATGTGATTGATATATCTAGATATCACATATTAGGTGGAGAATGACATCCAATTAGAGGCCTCTTTGGAGTAGTTCCAATATTGATGGTACACAGGGTGCCCAAAACCCTTGTAATGTTTGTTTTTCAAGACTCTTAATTCATGGCTATGGTTTTAGATGATAATTAGCACATTTAGAGAGCTTCGTTACATGTACAAAAACCAGGTTTTGACAATGACATACAAATTTAGGAAGGTGACCAACCCAGAAAGTTGTATATAAGGACTCAAAGCAATTAGAAGACTGTACAAAAGGGGCTAGACCGTAAAATACAATCATGACTGAGTTTTACGGTCATGACACAAGAAGATTCATAGTTCCAGTTTTAGCTGTGAATGTTATCCAAGTTTAGATCTTCCAGTTTCATTTTTGTAGATTACCAAATATTTTTAGAAATCATCTGAAGTCAGCTAAGTGCTTTTATACATCTATTTTTTGTTTTTGATTGCATGTAAAATTGATTATTGTATTTAAATTCTTTCTATCTAATCTAAGTTGTAAATCTAAGTTATTATTCATATTGTAACATCTTTGCAAGTTGTGTAATCAATTATGATTTATCCTACACATAATTAAATCAAACTAAAATTTAATTTAGGGGTTAAATAGATAAAAATATATCCCCTCGTATTTTATCCCAACCTACTTTGAATCCATAACCATGAGCCTATAACTTGGAAAGAAACCAAAACCTATATCAATGTTTTTGACCACATCAATAGCACGTATATAAGATTATAATGAACCAAAGATTGGTCATATAATATAATTATATTATGTGTACTCTAGCATCATCCAAATATATGGTTTTGTTGTAAAGCATATAAGAAAAGAAATGAAAAGTAATTTTATAAGACATGAAAAAATGAAATCGACTAACCATATAAATATTTAATAATCAAAACAAAGAAAAGGAGGGGGGGGCTTACTTACTACAATTGATATCAGTGTATGTGTAGACACTCAAATTTTTTAATTGACTTTTTGACACTTTTGATTTGGACAATATACTTTTGATAATACAAACACAATCTATCCATTCCCGTGATACACATTTTGATGTATCTTATCTATCTTGTTTATCCTTACACATTGACATGTCATCAATTTCTGATAGTAAAATGCATAAAATCTATAGACAAACATCAATTAATAAGTTGTTAACTTTAGATTGCATGTTTTCATTTCCTGGGAAAATTCGTATAGTTTGGTCAAGATGTTATATCCAATCCTAACTTACTTGTATATTCTTGCATAGACATGTTCTCCAAATTTGATTTCAATTTCATACTCTTTTTTGGGTCTTTTAATCCCTCTAGATCGGGATTTCTTAGATAAATCACTTAAGGATCCCTATATAAGCAAGTAAACACTACCTCATGTGCTAACTAAGAAATCTTATGTAACTACACTCACTTCCAACACTTGAAAAAGGCACCAAAGGCTCCCTAAATCTTTAAATAACACATCTACAGTCATTAGGGAATAAAGCAATGAAGTTATAAAGCTTCGTAATAGATCAATAAGTGAGTCCATCTCACCTATAAGCACTCAACCATTCATTCTCCAAGTACTTTAGCAAGATATTAAATTAACTCAATAATCATCAAAGAAGGTTTCCAAATATAGTTTACATTCATTCAAATATCACATGCTAGGTGGAAAACGACGTGTGGTTTGAGTACTTTTCAAAGTAGTTCCAATGTCAGTAATGCACACGGGTGCCCACAACCCAAATAATCTTTGTTTTGTAGGGTATCCCATACATGGTTTGGGTTTGAGACCTCATTTAGGATGTTTAGAGATTTTGTTGTATGATATAAATTAGGGTTTGATAGTGACATACATTTCCAAGTAGGTGACCATCTCAAGAAGTTACAAATCCTAAATCAAAATATGTTCAAACCTATACAATACGGCCTTTACAAAAGTGGATGGATCCGCACCATGTCAATTTCCAATCACACTTATAGAAAAAAATCATCATCATTCCCATGTCTCCTTGTTCTGCACACGTATAAATTCCCAGAACCATTTGTAATCAGCTACGTGCACTCGTCCCCTTATTTTTTTAATTTTATATTTTGTTTACTACATCAGTTTAAATTATTAATGTTTTATTCTAATATTGGAAATTAATGTTGGAAGTTAACTAATCATAATAACCTCATGCAAATAACCCTTACATCCTTTCATGTACCTAATTCAATAATCTTATATTTCACATAATTTAACAAGGATGTAAACCTTTTGGTGAACCTGACTTGTGATTCAATCTTAACATCCACCTTAGTTTCCTTAGGGATTGCTTAGGATATTCCTTTTCACTCTTCATGTCATATTTATTTTTCTATATACATATCACCATGATTAACCCTCATCTCTTATACAATATTTTCCTTCAACCTAGGGGTTCTCAATCCACATCCACTTGAATATAGTATTACCCTATGTCCATATACACCGTGGCACTATGTTCCCTACTCTAGGTTCCTATTCTATAAATGATATATTTACTAATACAATTTTTACTATTTATGTTTATACTATCTAAGGAAAAGGTTCTAATAATATCCTTGTTATGTACTCTCATGATCTTATCGAAGATGAGACACAACACCTTACTCATTTCCTACAAGAGAATCCCATTCAAATTGATATTCTCCTCTATGTTACAAAAGATAAAATTATACATGTTTCACTCTCTCATATAGAGACATCTTCTATTCCTACATCTATAGTTTTTACAAAAATAGGGGCACCTTATCTTTCCATGTACAATGTTTTTACTTCTTGCAACTACTACACCACATATATCCACTCATAACGGTTCACACACTTCTTATTCTAGCACACAAGCCCTCGAACCCCGTGTTCATACATTACAAGCTCAAATCTAACAATAAAAACAAGTTGCATCTGCTTATACTCATGATATGGATTCTAATTAGACACTTCACAATACACTTGCACCCAAAGTGATTTCTTACCCTTTTTCCATTGGTTTTTTTACTCATAAACTTCCTATTTATGATGGAAAAGGGGATCTCATCAAGCATCTTCACTCCTTTCATGTGTCTTGATTTAATTATACCTCTCATGAAATATTTCTCACCAAGCTATTTTGTAGGAGTCTTAATGATTTTGCATTGCAATGGTTTTATGATCTCCCCACACATTTTATGCACTCTTTTAATGCTTTGGAATTTTTTTTTGTATGATTATCTATTAACATTGGGGAAAAAATTTCTTATCCAAAACTATCAAAATTTTGACAAGGATCTAATGAACCTATATGTGATTATTTGTTATGATACAAAAACACACTTAGCAAAATGAGCAATATATTAGCTGATAGTGAATTACAAGACCTCTTTACACAAATATTTTTTTCTCCTTTGCAAGAATCATTTCTATTTGAAAAATTCCAATCATTTGACCATATATTTAATACAATCAAATACTGCAAAGCTAATTTATTACACACAGAAAAAATCAAGTATGGTTTTAGCACTCCTACTACATCTACTACCAGGTTTCCAAGAAAATCCACAATCAAAGGCAAGACTAGTGACGCTAAATTTTCTTATAAGGACAGTGTCAATGTTATTTCTCAACTAACTAAGTTACAACTCCAACCTACATGTCAGTGATTTACTCATTTACCTTATTCCCCATATATTGTATTGAAAAAATTGTTTAAGTGTAATCTTGTGTCTCTCCTTCCACCATCTATGGTTGATATGAGCAAGCCTCAAAGTAAGAGTTTCGATGCCAATGTTTATTGCAATTATCATCAATGTATTGGTCACCTTACTAATAATTATCTCAAGCTTCACCACATCATCCAAGATCTCATAGAATCCAATGCTTTTGAATCAGATGAGTCCATGGAATCTTAAAATCTAGCCAATGATAATGCCAAACTAAAAATCTTCAATGATCCACTTCCCAAGGATAAAAATGAAAAATCTAATTCTAAAGTGCACAATACTTACCATGTGGTACCACCACCCCTCTCTTATGATCAACCCCTAGATGCACTGATTTAAATTATCACTCATACATTATCTTTTACAATGCTTATCACTTTTGATGACTCTAATATAGATGACATGTTTTCCTTTGGTACTCTATTTATTCATGTCTCTATTAATCAATTACCTATCCATATTGTTTTGGTTGATCCACACAAAAATGATAATGTATTCTCTCTCAAAAATTTCAATATATTGCCATTTATACATAACATCTCACATTTGACACTAATCATATATATATATTGATGCATTATTTTACCTATAATTTTTAGTTTTATCACTACTCCAGCTTCATTCTTGGTTGTTTCTACTCTTATTTCTAGTATATTACATCTATATATCCCTTAGCTACATGATCTTAGGATTATTCCTTATATGATCCACCAATGTGTCAAGTTGATCCATAACATGTAGGTTATTCCCATTAAAGGTATACTTTTTAAGGTTCCTTCCACTAGTTTTCTTAGTCATTATTTTTTTGTTCCTATTACTACACTGGGTGCATCTCAAGAGATTTTTTTGGTTTCACACAATGTCACTTGCAGATCTAACCCTCCTAGGTTTCTTCTTAGGTATGTGGTTCTTTGGTTTCACATATTTCCTCTCACGTCTCTAGGTCTCCTAGGTATCCTAATAGGCCTTCATTTTCACACATTTTTTCACATGGCTCTCTTCTCCTCATAGGGTCCTAAATAGGTCCTCTAATACACATGCTCCCTCCATTATTTCACAAATGATTTAAACTACCCAGGGTATGTGTAGGAGTACTCGTTCTTCTATCCCTTTACACAATTCTTCTACTTCACATAGTCCTCATATATGACCTTCATCCCCTAAACCTTATTTTCTAAACATTATCACTATTGTACCACTTACATTTGAGTCACCTCCTTTTGTAAAATTGATTCTCAAGCCTCCATCTCATTTGGAAGTTGATTCACCTCCTCTAGAGGTTCTCATCGGGTAACTTAATGATACCCATGTTTCTTTTACATAGCTAAGAACTTTGAAAATACAAAAACGTTATCATAATGTTAAAATGTAGAAACATTCATATATTTGCAAAAATAGAAAATCAAGACTTGTACACTTCATTTGATTTGTTAGAACTTTAAATTATACATGTTGGTTGGGAATTTGGTTGGATAGATAACATGTTTCTTTAATCTTTACACACATGCATACATGTGGTATTTTAAGATTGATGTGGTACACACGCAAAACAATACACCTTGATAGGTGTTGGTTGACCCTTTACCTATACTTTGTATACATTTGGGGGAATAAATTTTACATTAGATCCAGGTGTTATGGTTTTATTATAGTTCCTTTTGACTTCTTTGTTACACACGATTAGAGATAATGTGGATCCATGAGATAAAATTTCATGGATGAAATAAGTTTTCTTCAAAAATATGCTTGACTCCATGCCCAATAGATGATTCAAAGCAGTTGGTATTCATCATCTAGAAGGAAGATGTCCCTTCAAAGTTTCCAAACTATTGTCCAAAATTACATCCCATTTAATTTTAAACAACTCATCAAAAGGAATTAACCATTTTCATGTTCTATAAAATCCATGGGAGACTAGTTCAATTTATCGTGAAACATAAGAACTTAGTGTTCTGTGGGTTCTCCTAACCTGCAAAACAAAGGAAAGTAATAGTGCAGGAATTTAGGGAAAAAATGGTGAAATTTAGTGTTGCACAGCCAATTTTACAACACTAATGAAGTAAGTCCATTGCAGGTAAATTCATATAGAATACCACGAATTTTTATATCCTCAACAAGTTAGAAGAAATTGGTTAAGTCCGAAAGCCACAAAACACTAGTTTGATGTTCCACGGGATCACTAAATTATAATGTCCCGCGGGATTTCTCCAACCCATAGAGTGAAGGAAAATAGATGTAACAAGTAAAATCTATGGATTAAAATATTGACCCTCATGGGTAGTGAAGTGTTTCTACTCATTAATGAAAACACATGGGAATAGATTCAAAGATTCAAGGAATAAAGAAAATTTTAAATCCCACAGTGAAAGCTACGGGACATAGTGAAACTTATGAAAGTTCCCAAAGCCACACCAAATTGGAAACAAATATTCAACCATACCAACCACCTAAATTAATGAAGAATGGCACCATTTTATGCACTCTAATGGTGTGTGATAGAATCAATGGTTGTGTTATGGTTGTTGGCTAAAATTGGAGGCATCCATGACTGTACTATAAGTAACCTCCACAAGATTTCATGGCGTCCACTCTCATTTAATGCATTTTTCAGAGAAGTCAGTTCTAGTTTGATAGTACTTTTCCCTCTTTTTTTCTCTTTCTACATGCCACAAGTTGTATAAATGTAAGTGCTTATTCACTTTGAAATGGTTCTTATCCCTTTTCTTTCCTTAGCATATTTTTGAGCTCTTCTTTGTGAAACTTGAAACTTAATGTTGTCTACCTATGTAACTCGCATATGGTGATTTTACTACCTCAAATATATATGTAAGTGACTAAATATTAATTAATCCAAGTGTGGTTTACTTCCTTCCTTTGAATACATATTGTTTGGAGTGAATATTTTTCCCTCTCACACTTTTTAGTTTATTTTATCTATCTGCATTTGAACTGCGTGCATCCTATGGTCCTAGCCTCATGTTTTTATCTGAATCATCTAGACTAGAGAAATTTCTATCTTCTTTTGGTGCTATCACTACCCCTTATCTTAGGATTTACTTTTCTTGCATCCCTCCATCCCTTGTCCCTTTGAAATTGTTCGAGTAGGAAGTAGATGTAGGAGTAGTTTTAGTGTTAGAATTAGGTTGTGCTATGTGGGTTTTCCTAAATCCACATAACAAGGAAGTTGACCATATCCTGAAGTATGTATCAAGCCATAAGTCCCACACTTGTATACAATCCCATGTTGCCTTGAAATCATGAATCTTCTTTATTCATGGCAGGGAGCAATTTTGAGCTCCAACATTATGTTTATGTAAATTTTACAAAAATATTGTTTTGACACATATTTTTAGGCTATTTCACATATTTAGGAAAAAATTTAGCTTCTAGGAATGCATGATTTGTGAGAAATGAATTAATTAAGGTTTTAAGAGCTTTTAAGACAAAAAGTTAGAATTTTGACTACAAATTTATATCTGAAAAATTATAGGGACTATATAAAGTATCTCAAAATGGTGTGTTAGGTCAATATTTTAGGCATGATTTTATATTTTCAAATTTGAACACCTTTAAATTCGTTCGTTACATAGTTAACTACAATTTTCAAATTATTTACGGAAACATTAAAATAAGAGTTATGGTGAGTATTTTTTCAAATTAAAAATTTCCCATAAATTTTACCAGTAAACAAAAAGTGTGGCCAAATTTCAACTCTTTAACTCCTTTTTTTTCCAATATGTGAATTAATTGGATTTTTGAATACTCAATTAGAAAATTTAATAGATTTGTAAAGTTCTACCTTATATAAACTATTTATCTTCCTTTTTTAAATGAGTTTAGAGCCCTAAAAATGCACAAGTTTTGAAACTTTTGGATAAAAATGAGAATAAAGAAAATAATCAATTAGAGTATGCACAAGTGTGAGTAAAATGGGGCTCCAAGGGGCAAATTTCAGTTCGTTTTTTTGAATTTTGAACTAGTTTGATCTTTTTTCTCTTCCAAAATACGGCTCCACTACCTTCCACACTTTTCTTCATTAAGTTTTTTAAAAAACCCCTCCAAATAAGAAATTTGTTATGTTATATAAAATAATAATAAATGAAAAGGACTCTTTTATGAGATGAAATCATATTAACAAATGGTAATGAAATCAATTGAAATGAAAGAAGGAAAGTTTCACTCTCTCAAGTGCCTAGGTTGTTCTATTATCTCCTCTCTACACATGTTCTTCTTTGTTTCTCAAAGATATGCTCACATTTTTTGCTTTTCTTAAAAGATTTTCTATATTGAATGCCTCATTTTCAATGTTATTTAATTTTTTTAGTAAAACATTAAAATTGGGGTATTTGACAAGGTATTTACAATTTTTTATTTATGATAATATCTCTTAAACAAAGGTTTAAACTTGTTTAGTATAGACGTACCATTTTGTCACTAAAATTTTGTTTCAGGCTAATAAACTTGTACTAGAAAAATGATAATAAACCCAACATTAATATGTCATTATTAGAAGAAATGATCTATATATAGAGACTTAATATAATAATAGCTCCTATAAAATAAGGATGTTAATATATCATTATCATCTAATCTAAACAACAAGTCTAACAAGATAAATAACTTGACTAATTCAAAAATTAAAATATAATTCAAAGATTACAATATTAAACAATATCCCAATTATCTAATAAAATAACAAATAAATATTCCTATATAAATAATTAACTCATTTATAAAATATTTTATTATAATGCATCAATTACCAATTATTTATTTTAATAGATATGAATAAAATATCCATCCAAGTGGTAATATTTATCTAACAAATAATTTATCAATTTAAATATAGAGAAGGCACTGGTGTTGTTAGGTTGTATAGAAACTAACCATACCTATTTATCCACACCTCGTTTGAATAGGTTTTACAATGTTGATAAGGGCATGTTCTTACAAACAAAATGTTAAAGTGGTTTAGAACCTGGCCTCATTAAATACATACTCTCGAGATAAAATTAATTTGATTGAAAATCTATCAATTTTAAGCTAAAGGGAAGACATTGAGATAAATATATTACACAATTATTGACTACACACATTTATTGTACACCAATTTCAAATATTTTTTACAGTGTCCATAGATTATTTCTAGAGCTATATCCCTAGTTATCAAAAGGAGAGAAATACATTCTTTTTTAAGTTGAAAAATTAATAGGAATATGATATTAGAGTACATGGAAACCCAAAAGGGAAAAAAAGTACAATAAAGTCTATAAAAAAATGATGCATATGAAAGGAGAAAAAATGAACACAACCCCAAGATAATTCACAGAGAGGCCCAACAAATATTTTCATAAATCGGCTAATTCTTTAATTTTCTTGCGTAAGTCTTCATCGTTGTCCACGAGGTGCTTTATTTGAGATTTGATATCCAATATGTTTTCATTATGAAGAAAAGTTGAATGAATACCCTATTTCATAGAGGATACCTGAATAAAAAATTAGAGTAAGTAACGAAATTACTCAAATAGATATGAATATCAACAACAATATAACCCCAACAACACCAAAATGTAGAGAAAAGATCACAATATGAAAGTATAATAGCTTATCCACTTCAAGGGGGAAACCTCAAAACTATACAATAAGATGCAAGCTATCAATATGATGATTAACTACTCCTTATTATCACCTATATATACCAATCTTATGATATGGCCAACACCAAGGTTGACCTACTAAACATATGAAAGGATAAACAAATAACATATGACAAGAAGAGAGATTATGTAAGCCACAAGTCGATAATACATATCCAATATAAGATATAGGACTAAAGGCATAGTATGCCCCTTTCCTTCAAAGAAACAAAGTCCCCAAGGTTGAAAAGACCTGGATGTTTCTGAATAAATGATTCATTCTCTCATGTTACATCCTCAATATTCATATTCTTTCACTTAATTAGATACTCGGTAATGAATCTGGTCCATAATATTTTGGTGTGTGTCTATAGATTACTTTCAAGTTCCAAAAATATCCTTCCTTCCTCATCCATTTTAGGAAGAACTGACTGGGTTGAAATGTGATGCCCAATGAATTTCTCAAAACATGAAATATGGAAGGAAGAATTGATGTATTTTACTTCCTGGAGGGAGATCCATCTTATATCCCACACTACCAATTTTCCACAACAATATGAAAGGACCATAGTATTTAGGTGCAAGCTTGTTATCCTTCTTTTTTTATTTTAAAGATAACTACTTATATGGCTGCAACCGTAAAAAAAACAAATTCTCCTTCTTCAAACTATCACTCACTACGGTGTTGATAATCCTGTTGCTTCATATGGTTTTGTGACATTGTCAATTCTCTCTAAAACTAGAGAGTAACTCATGGTTGTTCTGAATGTGATATGAGTGATGGAGGATGGTACCTATAAAGTTCCATAAATGGAGACATTTTGGATGAGATATAAAATGAGGTATTATACCACCATTCTACAAGTGGCAACCATTGCACCCAACGTTCTTGTTTATATGAAGTTGTTTCACATGTTTCTAGATCGTTTCTTTGAAGTATTGACGAAAAAAATATGGTAACGGGCGTAGCAGGAATACCTGTTCAAATGTTGGTTGATGGGTTGTTGCACGCGTATGACTTCTGAATCCATAGCTGATTGTGAGAACTTCCTTTTGGAAAGGAGGAACTACCTGTAATGAAAAGCAAGACCACCATAAGGAATTAAACAATATATGCAGTGAACTGCCTAGCGTATGCTAGATCCAGGAAGTGTGATACTTCCTAGATGGATATCAGTCCACTGTTTTAAACAATTTAATGTTGTAAACAAAGTAAATCCTATTGTAATTCGAAATGATTTAGGTATCTCACTTAAAACACAATAAGAAATAGATCTAATCTAACATGTTAGGTTAGAATAGGATCTGAAGGTCAAGTAATTGGTTCTAGGTCTCTGCAGGTCTGATAGAGGTCTCAGGTAGATCACAGGTGAATCAGGGTGAAAGTGAATTAGGTGGATAGGTCACTGTTCTGAGTTGTATGGGAAAAATACAGTAACCAATGTCGGTTAAGGGTGATCGGGGGCGGTTGGGTGTAATTTTTGCTGGTTACTGTGGAGTTCTGGGAATGCCACAAAACAAGCTTTGGGTCTCCTTTGTGATTGCACAAAGGATTTTGGTTGGTCAGGATGAGGTATTAGGTGACTTGGGTAGGATTTGGTGAGATTTTAATGGGTATATGGAGGTGGAAGTGTTGGAGAAGGTCAATAGGTGGGTAGGTAAACAATAGATGATAAAATAATGATGAAATGAAACAAACCAAAGAAGTTTGATGTTATACTTACTGGGATTATGGTCCTGGATGTCTATGAGTGGGGGATGGAGGTGCTGATGAGAGGTTTGAAGGCTGCAAGTGATCACCAACTGAAATAAAGCTTCTATATGGGCTGCATGTACATTCCTCTTTGCTTGGTTAGATCAGATCATGGCTGGGATGGCTGTGTAAGAGAAAGTGCTTGATCTCCTTCCTTGCATGCATGTTATCTTTGGAATTCACTCTCTAAAGATGTATTATCTCTCTAAGATGTGTTAATGCTTGCCAACCTTCTTTTTTTCAACTTCCAACCCTGAGAATAAGATTTTTTTGGGATTAAAAGGGTAACTGACGGTGGTTCCGGCTTAACCGGCGACGGTTAAAGGTAACCAGCATCGGTCAAGGTAGGATTTGCTAGCTTTACTAAAATAGGGAGATCCTCTTGATTTTCTCGGATCTCATGTCGTTAACCCACGGATTAGACTGGGAGCTTCTTGTAAGCATGCGGGAATGTAGGCATTGATTTTTAGGGTTTGGGTAAGTCTTAGTTAGTTATGGAAACTTACTAAGAATAGGTATTAAGGTTGAGTTGGCTTGGTGAGGTGTCTAAGTGAACTATATGTGTGGGTATTATTTAAAATAAGATATTTAAATAATAAATATAGTGAGGATAATGAATTAATTAAATTAAATTAATATTAGTGAGGTGAAATGGGTCATGGATAGGTTAATGTGATGAAGGGTGTTTATTTTTCGAGGGACCAAAGGGGAGTGTGACCTAATTTCAGTGTCTATAGAAGTAAAACATCGAAGATATCCATGTAAACATTTATTTTGTACCTTAGTTTTCCCATCTCATTGGGGATGATAAGATGAATTATTGGCTAATTGGGTACCCAAAAAAGAGAACAAAACACTCCAAAAATTTCTCATAACTATCATATCATGATCACTTATTATAATTTTGGGTGTGTCATGGATATTTTGAACAGTGTCTATAAATGAGATGGCAACTATACCAGTTGTAAAAGGATGATCCAAGGAAAAAAATAAGCATACTTGGTAATTATATCCACCACGACCATGATGACACTTTTCCCTTATGATTTACGCAATACTACGATGAAATCCATCAATACCTCTACACATATATTGCTAGGAATAGAAAAGGTTTGGAGGATTTCTGGTGCCTTAATGGTCTCGCCCTTATTTTATTAACACACCAAAAATTATCCCACAATGTTTGAACATGTCCTTTCAACCCCTCCCAGAATAAATCTTGTTTAACTCTATGATAATATTATAAGAACCTAAAATGGCCACCTATTAGAGAAGAATGGATCTCTGAGAGAATATGGTGTTTAAGTGTATAGTTATTACACAAATACAACCTATATTTGTACCAAAAATGTATCCCCCTTCCATATAAATTGTTTGGATATTTCTGTAGAGTCTGAATGAAAGTTTGGGTTGCTACATAGTTCCATTCTTCCCTTACTTGATCTACCCAATCTACCTTTAGTATCAAGATGACACATAACAATGCTTCTCTGGACTCATACCTCGTAGATAATGCATCATTGACCACATTTTCCTTCCCTTTCTTATCAATAATCTCAAATTCATAACCCAACATCTTTATGACCCATTTATTTTCTCTTTTGAAGATATTCATTACTCCAAGTATTATTTCAAACCATCATGATAAGTTCTTACCTTGAATTGTCTACCCATAAAGTATGGTCTTTGTTGATTATTATCTTTTTGGATGAACCATCAGATTCGTTGGATACCTTAGGTTAGTGGGATGTGTGCCCTAAGGTAACCTCGAGATTTTAAAGAAGATGGCTCTTCTCTGCATCAAGGTTAAGGATAGTAGAAACTGAGTTGAAACGGTTAAAAATAACTAATGTGATACGCCAAAATAAGATGCTTTAATCAAGAACATGACTTCCTGAAATGGGGAAAAGGTGAGTAATGAAAAGGGTGGAAAAATGCACCACATTCCAGAAAAGATTCACACAAAACACCACTTTGAATTACTAAGCATAACTTCTTAAACCAGTAATAACATTATAAGTATGCACAATATACCAACATCGAAATAAAGGCTATCAGAGACAATATAGATATGCAAAATATGGACAAAATTCACCACAAGGCATATTACATTACCAAAAATATGCATAGTACAACAATAAATAAGAGGCAAGAAGAGTGCTATTACAAATCTTAGAGAGAAGGGTAGAGCTCCAGACCCCTTCCTTTTATAGAAGAGGAACTTAGACAGAAAAGAAGAATTGACTAACTCTTAATATATGTTATGAAACTTCTGATTACAATATATAGGATGAGAAGAAGATTAGAAGATCATTCTCGAACCATCTTCCAACTACTTGTAAGTTATGGTAAATGGTGTGAAGTGAAAAATATATATTTTTGAGATCCATCTCACACTTCCCCATGATATGTTATCTAAGGAGTGAGAGCCATACCCATTTAATACATCTTTAACTATTTTGCAACTGAATCCCTTGAAGTGGATTCACTTTTTAAGGAACATCCTTTCAAATATTTATTACATATATGAAATTCTTAATCGTTATGCATCAAGTTTCAAGGCTCATGATTCCAGTGACACCTATTTTTACGTTGTTCTGTTAAAAACGACCCTTCAAGTGCAAGTAAACAAATTGAGTATTTTTAGGTCCACACCGTATACATGGAATTGTGCATTAACTCCATTGTTGAAAAGACAAGCCAAATGACTTTTCACATTTTACCTTTTAAAAATATCTAAGCATTTAAAACTTCTGGATGGGTTTCATGATATCCCATACATGGTATTTGTCTTGTCGCCAATATTTCACAACCTTCTTCAAACTTGGAGTCCACTTGCCACGAGATCCATGTGGAAGCCAAGTGCATCTCTAGGGTCTCTACTTTTCTTCGTAGCTTTTGGAAGTATGCTGAGCTGACGCATGGAACCTTCCGCGAACCCTCTAATCTCTCTTTGGGTAAGTAATCGACTTGCCACATATTAATGCGAAGACATTTTATTGGGCGGGACACTTATAGTTGACTCCAAGTGTAAGCCCCTCAGGATTTTGAGGTTTCATTTCCCCCTTCAATTTTTGGAATTGCGTCAAGTTGACACTTGGCACCATTTGCGATCCCGCTACTATTTCTCAAGTTGGCTTGTCTTGGATTAGTTTTTCATCATATATTTGGCTAAGTATTTTTCCCCATATCACCAAAGGTTTGACCCTTAGTGGGACTCGAATCTACAGGAGTCTCAGAACTTGCTTGGTCAATCCAATAGGAATCCGCTTGTTATCTATTTTCAGCGGGCGGTGGAGGAAATTAGATAACAGTTTGGTGACTCACAAGGACCATTATCTTGCTAAATGAAAGGAACTCACAATCTCCCACTATTCATTGGGCCCAAAAACTATGTTACGAGCTGATCTAAACCTTGATTTGAAGTATCTGAAGTGTCAATGTTTGCTTCTATAGACACTAGTTGATCCTTGTGACTTCCTACCTTGTTCTCGCCCTCGTTCGCATTCTTTTTGCAGATTAGAGAAAACTAACTAAATATTGCTAGAATCAGTAGATACTTGATGATGGAATAATCAAGTGATTGTAGATCATCACACCAGGTGTGCCAGGAAAAATGTTGATGATTATCTTTTTAGATGAACCGTCAGAGTCATTGGATGCCTTAGGTTAGTGGGACTTGCGCCCTAAGGTAACCTCCAAATTTTAAAGAAGTTGGCTCTTCTATAGTATGGGATATGGTTAGGAGAAAGATTTAAAAGAAACGTAAAACTAACTAAGGAGATGTGCTAGAATAGATCCTAAAGATATGGAAATATATCCAAGGTAATTATCTAAAATAGTTTAAAGAGCATTAAAGCATGATCCACCTATTTTAGAAATACCTTAGATTTTATCAAAGTCCAAGGAGATGAAACACATGAAAAACATAGATAATAGATAATTCAAAAACCCAAGGGTGCATGACATGATATATTTCTTAAATTATCTAGAACTACTTAGCAGAAAAGAAAGACTATGAACATGAAAGCCAAAGTGTACAGAACAAGGACTCAATTTATAGAGAAAATGATACATAAGGCTGAAGTGGAACATATTACAATTCCCTTGTATAACAGAGTCTTTTTGAGGCTAGCTATTACAAAAATATTAACATTCAATCTACTTTGCAAACTGGTTATTTCTCTTCAAAATTTCCCCCTTAATTCTGATGAGGCCCATCCTGTGGTGGGGCCCGGTTAGACCTTCTATTCTTTCCCATTGTTATGAATTTTAACCTTTGAGATGAGGCATTTTTTAGTCTTTCTTGAATGGTGTCATCCTTATCTTCTTTCTCCTCCCCTTTTTAGTAGCTTCGCCTATAAATCTAGACTCTTTGATGGAAAGCAAAAAGATTCCAATGATATCTCTTTCTAGAGCCTCTGAATTTGATTCAAGGGTATTTTCATTTGTAGCAGGTTGCTTTTGTTGTGGGGTTGATGAATCAAAAAAGGTTGTAATTTCTATGGGCTCTTCTTCATCAAGACATCACCCCAAATCTGATAAGAAATCAAGATTATTGTCATCCTATTTTGTCAAGGTCTCCCCCTCTTGTATGATGGTTTATGAGTTTGCAAATTCTCCATCATGTACAACTTCATTCTAAAACATGAAGCCCCTTGGCCCAAACTCTTCTAGAAAATATGATTTGTGGAGAGGATGAACGGGGGAGGGGTTTATAGTCTCTTGAGCACCCAACTCATGATTCAGACCCCTTGATTTTGATTCACTTCTCACCATATTCTCCTCTTTTTAGATTTAGAGTTGTTACTTGTTTGTACGGGGGGTATAACTGGTCAAAGAAAAGGGAGGCTGGGATTGAATGGCTTGGAGATGGAGAAGGTAACTTGGCATTTAGAGCTGTATGATATGGTTAAACTTGGGGTGTGATATGAGATGAACAAAGAGTTGGTGATTGACCTACCAATCGATAAGTTTGTCTCATGCTTCGCCCATATGTTTCAATACCTTCAATCCAGTGCATAAGCAGAGGTAATTTTTCTTAAGAAGCCAAGCTTCTCCTGCAAGCTATACTGTCTAGTAACATGGCCAACCCATGGACAAGGTGCCATGTATCCTATTCTAAATGCCTCCATTTGTGCTGCAGCCCACGATTGAACCATGTCTGTCTCTATTTGTGTTATCTCCTCTAGTAGACCAACATCCTGCAATTGACCATAGTCACCAAATGCGTACTTGAGTCCTTGATTAGTCTCGTATCCAAATGGTTCTTAAATTTTTTCATATGGTTCGGCATAATGACTTTAAAACTAGTTATGTTGCTGGTTTGGAGAAGGCGTGAAGCTCATTAGATACTGATGATACCACTGAAAGTGTGAATTTCACTGTGGGAATGAAGTCGTGATTGCATAACTTCATAGAATGAAGCAAAATGAGAGATGTGGAAAGAAAAATGAATAGAGATGGATGAAATAACTTTCTGTAATTTCAGGGAAGGGGTCATTTGGACCAAATAGATTCACCAAAAGAAGATGATTTTTATGTGCCTCCATATCCTGAATCTCACATAGAACACACCAAATTGATGTAATGAAATGATAGGATGATTTGATCTCCCACTGGGCGTGCTAGGAAAACTGTTGACGATTATCTTTACGGATGAACCATCAATGTCATTGGATACCTTAGGTTAGTGGGACGTGCACCCTAAGGTAACTTCCAAATTTTAAAGAAGTTGGATCTTCTCTGCATCAAGGATAAGTATAGTAGAAAACGAGATTAAATGGTGAAAAATAACTAAGGTGATACGCCAAAAGAATATGCTTTAATCAAGAACTTGACTTCCTGAAATGGGGAAAAGGTGAGTAATGAAAAGGGTGGAAAAAATGCACCACAGTTCAGAAAATATTCACACATAACACCACTTCGAATTACTAAGTACAACTTCTAAAACCAGTAATAACATTATAAGTATGCACAATATACTAACATCAAAATAAAGGCTATTAGAGACAATACAGAGGATGGAAAAAATGCACCACAGGGAATATTATATGCATAGCACAAAAAGAGATAAGAGACAAGAAGATTGCTATTATAAATATCAGAGAGAAGGCTAGAGCTCTAGACCCCTACCTTTTACAGAAGAGGAATTGAGATAGGAAAGAATAATTGACTGACTCCCGATATATGTTATGAAACTTTTGATTACAATATATAGGATGAGAATAAGATAAGAAGATCATTCCTGAACCATCTTCCAAATAATTCTAAGTTATGGTAAATGGTGTGAGAGTGATAGAAATATATTTACGAGATCTATCTCACACTTCCCCATGATGTGTTGTTTAAGGAGTGAGAGGCCATACCCATTCAATACATATTTAACTATTTTACAACCGACTCCCTTGAAGTGGACTCACTTTTTAAGGAACATCCTTTCAAATCTTTATTACATATCTGAACTTCTCAATCAGTATGCATCATCTTCTGGGATCATGATTCCAATGGCACCTATTTTTTATGTTGTTATATTAAAAATGACCCTTCGAGTGTAGGTGAAACAAATTCAGTATTTGTATGTTCACACCCTTTACATGGAACTGCTCATCAACTTTGTTGATGAAAAGACAAGCCAAATGAATTTTTGCCCTTTACCTTTTGAAAAGATCTAAGTGTTTTAAAACTTCTATATGGGGTTTCATAATTTCCCATACATGATATTTTTTCATGTCGTGAATCTTTCGCAACCTTCTTTGAACTTGGAGTCCATTTTTTGCGAGTTCCACATGGAAGCCAAGTGCATCTCTAGGGTATTTTCTTTTCTTTGTAGCTTTTGGAAGTGCGCTGAGCTGAAACATGACACCTTCTATGAGCCCTCTAATATATCTTTGGTAAGTAATGGAATTTCTAGATATTAATGTTAAGACCTTTTATTTGGTGGGACCCTTATAGTTGACTCCATGTGTAAGCCTCTCGGGATTTTAAGGCTTCATTTCCCCCTTCAATTTCTAGAATTTCGTCAGGTTGACACTTGGCACCATCCGCGAGCCTGCTACTATTTCTTGACTTGGCTTGTCCCCGGATGATATTTTTCATCGTTGATTCAGCTTAGTATTTTTCCCCATATCACCAAAGGATTGACCCCTAGTGGGACTCGAATCTATAGAAGTATTAGAACTCACTTGGTCAAATCCAACAGGAATCTACTTGTTATCTATTTTTAGCGGGCGGTGAAGGAAATTAGATAACAATTTGGTGACTCACAGGGATTGTTGATCAGAGAACACTTGACAGAAACTCACACAAGAAGTTCATGTGGGAAAACATGTTAGGTTTAAGGGCACAAATGGACAAGAAGAACCCGCGCATGGAGGGCAAGTTCAACATTTAGAACTTACCCGATTTTGAGCATGAAGAACTATTTTTAGAAGATGGCATGTGGTACACACCAACGATGCAGAGACGTGCACGCCACACATTGTCTATATTTAGAGATATATATATATATATATATATATATATATATATATATATATATATATATATATATGCAGAGCGTAAGAGGTAAGCATAAAGAGATATGTGCATATGATTGGAATACTATATCAAATCCATGCGCGCATCAGTATAAATTGCCATTATTGTAAGGAGCTTCTATGTTTATTAATAGATGGAATATATTGGTTGAACCTAAGTGTCATTCCTATGTGTAAATGAGTAGTGCATGTTATTGATTCAATCATGATTATTGTTTAAGCTTGTTCTTTCATAGATCTGAATATAGCATACATTGTAGAATGATGGATTAGTTATGGATCTATATGTTTCTTCCTTCATCATGCTAACATCCTACTATAGCAACCCTAAAGAGGGACCTGGTACCTTTGAACGCTTCAGGTGAGCACTCAGTCTAGGTTGAGTGATGTGTCAGTGTGTCTAGGGTGTTATCTGGTAAATTCTAGGTTGCATCATCGGTTCCATTACTGAGACCTTTTTTTCAATTGTTTTCAGGATGGATCACGATGAATATGTACCCGTTAACTCTAGCAAGCATTGAGGAGTGGATACATGACTTGGAGGAAGAATATTCATGGTGGTTCAGCAGTGGATCTGATTTTAACACATGCACTTGGGTAGAACAGAATCTATATGATAGCTTATATGAGAGCTTTTTTGCCATCTTTCCAGTAGAATTATACAAGTGGCTGATTGCATATGCATCTAAGTGGAATTAGAGGTATTGTGCACTTGTCTGGACACAAGAAGAATTTAAAGCCATTTCTGATGTTGTTCTGATTTGGACTCATGCTGTGGATACATGGTTTCATGGTGTTCTAAATATTTATATTCTAGAATATTCAATTTCGACGTATTCTTTCTTAGAGGTAGCTAAATTCCTATTTTTGTAGTATCCTAGAGGAGCATACCTACAAGGTATTTCACTGGCGATCAAGATCTTGATGGTAACTTTGAACCTGGAGAGTAAACTGATGGTTAACTAAAATTCACCACATGTGAGGGTAGGAGTAGGTTCTGTAAAAGATGGCAGACCTAGCAGCAGAAAGTTAGAGAGAGGAAAGGCAACTTAAGTATAATGAGGTGCACAAGAGGGAGATAGAAAATCAGTGTACCATTGCAGAAAGTATGGCATTGAGGAGAGAGATGGCTCATGAAGGATTTGAAGCTCACGTAGAAGATGTGGATCCAGAGCATCAAGAACTCCCCCATATTAGAAAGCATGACAGAGAACCCCCCTTGGCTTCACATACAAGTGCACCAACAATGACTACCTGGGCCGCGGGAACACATCTTAATCCACCTGGTGACCTAGCCCTTGCACTTGGTTTTATGGTATCTAGTATGACAAGCAACCAACAAGATACCTTGGGAAGTATGAGAGCAGGAGTAAGTCAAGGAGAAAGTAAATCAATGATAGGATACATGGCTTCAATGTTATTTGGAGGAACATTCTTAGGTGCATCTTCCACACAAAATGTGAGCACGCAGAATGTTGGATTCACCTCTGGAAGTGGAACTACCTCACAGATGGTAGGGGTTTAGTATAGTACTATTTTTGGAGCATAGGGGAGTACATCTATAGGTCCTATTCCAGCTACAGGTGGAGGATCAAGAGGTATAGGTGGTTCTAGTTCCAGTGGGTTTAGTGGTTCTGGAGGCAGAGGAAACACAAGAGGTTCTGGATCAGGTGGTCAAGGCCCACAACAACCATAGAATATCTATATGGAGATGTCTCTTCATCTCCTAGAGTATAGAGGTATAGAGGATGCTACCAAACATGTGCATATGTGTGAAATATTATGGCACGTAAAAGGGATCATGGCTTCTGAGCACAAGGCAAGTAAATTTTATACTACATTATAAGGACGTGCACACAGCTGGTATAGGAAGTTTGACCCCTGATCAAACTTGCGTGGATTATGCAGCATTGAATGATGCTTTCTTAAAAGAGTTCTATATCCCAGAGTTTGAGTAGAAGAGTATCAGTGCGCTCGAAGATATCAAGCAAGGCACTACTGAGAGTGTATGTGAGTATGATGCCTATTTTAAGACACTTCTATCTAAGTTGTCTTATGATATTCATGCTAGCCATCATGCATAATGGTTTGTTGGAGGATTAATCACACCATTCAGAAGAGCACTTTCACATAAGACAATAATGATCTGTGCAAAGCACTGAAAGTAGATTTGTGTGCTAAGGAAGTTGGGAGCATTAACACTGGCGTTAGTCCATTATTAGAGGCATAGATTTCAGCTATCACAAAATAGTTAGAGAAGATATCAGTGAATTCAGGCCATGAAACGCGCTCACAGATCTAGTGTACATATTTTGAAGTGGAAGGTCACACCAAGGATAGTTTTCCCTTGCATATCTATACGTTCATTGTTGTTAGACTGTGAAATCTATTATTTGAATCATGATGCTAGCCATTGTCCTTTGTTACAATGTGCGATAAGGAAGAATGTATCCTACTTTTGCAAGATTTATAGGTCCATGACCCATGATACTGAGGATTGTTGATTGATTGGTCAGATCCATGATGTTATAGACATTGGGGTATGATAGACAAGTATAATGGATAACTATAAGAACAAGAACGAGCACCAAGATCAGGATCATAATCAACCATGCTATGATAGGAATGAGGGTCTTTTTGAAGGAGGTCGTGGAAGAGGACATGGATTTTGAGGTGGATATGGAGGATGAGGCCATGGTGGAGGAAGAGGTGAGTTCCATCATGGAACATGTTATACATGCATATCTCTTGACCAATATAACTGTGAATGTCCCCATAATATTGCATGTTCTTTCTACAGAAAAGAACCATAGCTACTGAAGAGTGCCCGGACTTATATGAGCATCTAAGTAAGAAACATAAGAAATAAAGAAAAAAGAAGGTGCCAGGATGGTTAGAATCCAGTGCACATGGTCAAAGATCAGTGGATGCCCAAGATAGCACCATGACCTGAGGCATTGACAGTGAAGATTACTACACAAGATGAAGTGGCGTGCACAAGAGAGGAATTGCACCAGAAGCCTACGATCACCAAGGAGGAGGTTTTGCATGCAAGGTACCCAAATCTTGTTGATTAGAAGGAAGTTTAATAGGATACCATGGAAGTGCTAAGGAATCTTTAGGGTGAGATACAATACTTAAAGGAGCAGAAGAAAGCATCAAAGATAGTCCAAACTGATATCGATGATTTGAGAGAAGTGTGCAAAATGTTACACCAGGAGAACATCATTCCACTATTAGGAAGTTGGTTAAAAGGGAACACTCCATGTGAAAAGTATTGAGACCATGAACGACAGGTCCTACATGGAAAATCTTCCCCCTGATAGCATTAACTATGATATAGAAATTAATTTGAATGTTTTTATGGATGGATGGCTGTTGAGCAATCATATTGATTGATACATGTGTGGAAGTAAATGTGCTTACATTAGATGCATGGGTACTAATGGGGAGACCTCCATTATAACCATCATCTAATGTGTTTTTTATGGAAAATAGGACTAAGGCCACTCCCATAGGAAGTTTTGAAGGATGCATCTATAACTATACAAGGTGCCAAATTCACTAGGGATTTTGAGGTATAAGCACTTGCAGAAGCAAGACATTTTTCTAGCCTTGCTTGGATGCCCTTGGTGTTATGCAAATAATGCTGATTTGAGATTCAATAAGGGGTATATCAGCTTTGAGAACAAAGAGGAAAGGGTTGTGATACTTTTGAAAAATGGGAATTCTACACTCATATGTTGAGCCTCTAAGTGAGGAGGAATTAAACAGAATCTATGTATGTGTTATTCAGGACCTAGAGGTCAATGAGCCATCAAAGGAAGGCATCCTACAGTGGGAGGATTCTCATTCTATTCGTGATACTACGAGTATTGTTTGTGATAATTGGGCTCATGGTACATATGAACTAGTAGGATGTGAGGTAAAAAGAATGGTTGCGTGTAATAATGTACTTCATTCTATTCGACAGATAGGTAGCACAATGCTTTGGTATATAGGAGTAAAAGATCTTCCTATATTCTTACAAGCCATGGAGGCATAGTGGATAGACCAAGTCAAGAGAAGAGATATGTTAGTATATACCTTGCACGTGGACAACAACTCACTAGTGGGTAGTCCATAGAGATAATCTTATAGAATGGGAGGAGATTGGAGTCACCCTATCTAATAGGTTTGTGAGAAGCAATGAAACTACGTAGATCTACATTTATAATGGTGATCAACCTATCCAACATCACATTCAGCAGTGTGAGAGACTCTAGATAGCGGGACAAGAAGCATTACCACCTTCACTCTAGGTGCATAGATTGTACTCCTACTCTACAAGGATGTGCACGCGCTTGGTATGTATACACAGAACTACATAGAGAG
The DNA here is from genome assembly GCA_019776745.2 of Taxus chinensis. Lineage (NCBI taxonomy): Eukaryota > Viridiplantae > Streptophyta > Pinopsida > Cupressales > Taxaceae > Taxus > Taxus chinensis. The sequence goes on from CM034149.1 coordinate 645,541,862, forward strand.
ACTGGAAAATGGAAAAAAATTGACTACAGGAATGATCCAGACCTTTGACTACTTTTCTTCCCAACCTCTAGTAGAAGAGGCATTAAAATTTGTCAAGTGGTTAACCATGGGAGATAGTGCAAAGGCAGAGGAACTCATACAGGAATTAATTGGCAAGATAGAATCAAGTGCGCATTTTGAAGAAGAAGGAGAAGAATCCATATTGCTTGAATGTCCTTGTCTTGAGAAAGAAAAAGGAAAGACGGTGTACATCATGGATGATGAGGAAGTTGAAAACCTAGATATTGACCATTCACAGGGGGAGTGTGAGGTCTTGGATAGTGCAGATAAGGATACACGTGCATACCATGAACTAATGAAGACAAAGAAGGTCAATATAGGATTGGAGGCTGAGCCTAAGGAGGTCATAATTGGAGGACTATTAGTCAGAATTAGAAGTGGTACATATCATTGAGTTACTCAGGGATTATCAGGACTTATTCCCACGAGGTTATCATGAACTTAAAGGTGTGCATGAATCACTTGGGGAAATGAAGATAAAACTTAAGGAAGGTGTGAGTCTCAATGTGAAATATACCTTACAGAATGAATCCTAATTTACACAAAAAGGTAAAAGAAGAAATTGATAAAATGTTGAAGTCTAGAATCATTCGACCTTTGGATGAGTCAGAATGGTTTTAGTCCAATGGTGATCAGTATTAAGAAGGATGGTAGAATTTGAATATGTGTGGACTACAGGGAGCTAAATGTTGCATGTGTAACAGACCCATTCCCTATGCCATTTACTGAGGAAATACTAGAAGGAGTTGCAAGGCACAAAATATATTCATTCACATATGGGTTTTTCAAGTATCATAAGGTTCAGATTGCTCAAGAGGATCAAGAAAAGACAACTTTTACTACTGAATGGGGCAGTTTTTCCTATACTCTGATGCCTTTTGGATTAAAAAACATGCCTGCTGTATTCTCATGCATAGTTTTTCAGGCATTCAAATATTTTATTCACAACTTCTTACAGGTCTACCTTAATGATTGGACAATATATGGGCTTGTTAAGAATCACTGTGATAATCTATGCTTAATGTTTGAAAGGTGAAGACAATTGAGTATCTCTTTGAACATCAAGAAGTGCATATTTGCTACACCTTTTGGAATACTATTGGGACACATAATTTGCAAGGAAGGATTACTTGTTGATCCAGCTAAGGTTGCAGTCATTTTAGGGTTAAAAGTGCCTAGTAGTCATAACGAGGTGCACAAATTTTTAGGTCACATAGGATAGTATAGGAAATTCATAAAGGGATATGCCAAAATTTTCGTACCTTTGGAGGAGTTAATGAAAGGAAAAGGTACATTCTATTGGGGAGAATCGCAACAGCATTTGTTTGAAACATTGAAAGAGAAACTTACTACCACACCTATCCTACATTTTCCTTCATGGGACAAAACCATTCCATGTGCATGTGGATGCCTCTGGCATGGCCATTAGCGCTATATTAAGGTATTGTCGATCATCCAATTTTTTTTCTAGTAGGAAGTTGATCCCTGCTAAACAAAATTATATAACTACAGAGCTTGAAGCTTTGTCAATGATCTATGCATTACACAAGTTTTGACAGTATTTTATAGCTACACCATTTGTATTCTATACGGATCACATGGCATTGAAATACTTGGTAAACAAGCCCGTCTTTCAGGGGCACATATGTAGATGGGTACTCTTATTTCAAGAGTTTGACTTCACAGTTGTGGTGAAGCCAAGGAAAAGTAACTCTGGACCAGACCAATTGTCTAGAATTAACTCAGGAGAGGAAGCACAGATGATTGAAGAAACCATGTCAGATGCCCAGTTATATAGGTTACAACATGCACCATTAGAATTAGAAGACATTGTTGTATTTCTATGGACTGGTGTATCACCAGAAGGAATGAAGGCATTAGAAAAGAAAGAACTTGCTATATGTGCAGCACCGTTTATGTTAATCAGTGGTGACATCTAGAAGTTAGGCAAAGATAAAGTATTACACGTTGTGTATTAGAGCATGACTGCAAGGATATTATGGAAGAAGCCCATGGTGGTATTATAGAAGGCCATTATGCAGGTTATACGAATGCTAGGAGGATCCTACTTGCTAGATTATGGTGGGAGACATTGTATAAAGACAGTAAAGAATATTATAAGGCGTGTGACCATTGTCAACACCTAGGAAAACCAGGAAAAAGAAGTGAAATGCCAACGAGACCTATTATCAGTGCAAAATCATTTGAGAAATAGGCCATTGACTTTGTATGACCTATTTTTCCATCCATGCATAGGACTGGATCATGCTATATCATTATTTTCATAGATTATCTCACATGGTGGGCAGAAGCAGCACCTACAAAGGACTGTACAACAGCTACAATAGCCAGGTATCTATGCAATAATGTTCTTACAAGATATGGATGTCTTTTAAGTTTGACAAGTGATAGGGGTACACACTTTTTAAATGAAACCATAAGGATCCTATTAGATGATTTTATGGTTGCCCACCATAAGACTACACCTTACCACCCTTAGAAAAATGGAACTTCTGAGGCTTTCAACAAATTTTGAGCCACACATAGACAAAAAATTGTGATGTTGGGAGATAGGATTGGGATTATAAAGTGTCAATTATTCTTTGGGAATATAGAACAACTTATAAGAGATTGAACAGAGCCACGCCATTTTAGTTGGTGTTTGGCACAGAAGCCATTCTCCCTATAGAATTTATGTTTCCTTCTTTGCGCATTGCATGCATTGGAGGTCTAGATGATGAGCAGGATTTAGAAAAGTGTATTGAGAAGATGATTAAACTGGATGAATGACGATCCATATCACGTTGGAGTCAGAAGCAAAAAAAGGCCAGACAGAAAGCATGGCATGATAGAAACATAAGGGATAATAAGTTGGCGGTGGGACAAATGGTACTTCTTTATGACTCAAAGTTCTTACACCATCCAAGAAATCTCAAAGTACATTGGTTGGGGCCTTATGTCATCACATACATACTTGAATCAGGTGCTTACCAGTTAGAAGCACTTGATGGAACATGGCTACCAAGTTACTTTAACGGGAGTAGGCTGAAGCCCTACTATAAATAATTCTTCTTGGTTTTTGTAATAAGGTAGTATTTCCATTTAGATTAGGTTTTCAATTATGTATTTCCTTCATTGTCATTATGCTTTGTCAATTTAGTTATTGCTTGAGTGCATGAAGCTAATTACTACATGAAGCATGTTTATGCACAAAGGATTGCACATACTTTTATTGTGGGGTGGTTGGAGTTATCCAAGTAAAAGACTATGGGAATTGAAATGTGAAAGGAATAAGCTTCTATGGGTGTGCTTTAAGTCAAAAGAAGATTTCTTCTCAAAAGTGACAAAGGATGGAGATAAATGAAAGGATAGTATAATGCGAGGTAAGTAGAGACCATGATAACTACTAGGAGAAGGCATAGTGATGAGGTACTCAGGCACAAGGGCACATGCTGAAGAGAAGACTATGACCAGAGGGTAGGAAGACATGCTAGAAGGTTATAGCTAGGGCACGAAGATGTACCACATGGAAAAAATGAATTTGGTCAATGAATGAGAGGATATTTGGTAGGTGAAGGAGTAATAAATGCATAAAAAATTGAAAAAAATATATATAAGGATGGGATGTAAATTCATTTTTACCATTGTGACTAAGATTATTTGAGGAAAGAGCTAAGTGTGAAGAGCCGAGTGATTGGGTTAAGGTGCGAAGGGTGTGAAACCAAGCATGACAAATAGATCTATGTGGAAAGAAGCTTGCACCCCGGTGGTGAAGGGTTTGAGTGAAGCAAGGTGAAAAAGAGGAGTTAGGGCACGAAGTTTTCCACCTAGGGCATGATTGAATCAAGTTAGGGTTTTATTTGTAGATTACAGAGTTAAAGAGGAGATGATTGTAAGGTAAAAATGGCACCCAAGAAGGCAGCTGCAGTAGGAGCAAAAGGAAAGAAGAAGGTGGTCATTGAGGAGGAAGAGATGGCACCTAAAAGTGATTTTTATGAAATGTAATATTCAAAAGGAGTACCATCAGTTAGGAATGGGATTCACCCATCAGAAAGAGCAAAGTAATCGAATATAATCATTGGACCTCAGAGAACAAGAAGGAGCTCGATTCCTTGCTCACTACAAGGACGAACAAATGTATGGCAGATGACATGCCGGTTTATGATGATGCAGGAAAGAAGCTTCTGAAGATAATTGGGGTCTACCAATTATACGATCTTCCATATTTCAGGAAGTATGAGCCCTTGTACCAGTGGCTCATGAGTAGAGTGCATGAGGACTTATTCTACTTTGCAGGATGTAGAGTTAGAATCTCATTTGTGCTTATCTCAATGGTGACAGGTTTGAAGGCCATAGGAGAAGATATAAAGAATGATCTCACAGATAAATCCAAGATCTTAAAGACCAAACAGGAGTTGGGGTACCTAAAGGGTCTGCGCGATATGGATATAGACAAATTGAAGAATTGTCTGGTTGTGTAAGTAGCAACACACCTTGTTACAAAGTTGAATGACAAGGAATGATGGTCACAGGTAAATACTATGTGGTTACACATTGCACACAAGATCTCAGAAGGATAAGTCTACAATATTATAGGCTACATTACAAAGCAAATAGTCGAGGAAGCATGCACATAAGGGAAGATCAGATTTGGGGTTGTTCTACTATCACTAGTATTCATGGAATTGGAGTATCAGGCAGACCGAAGGAAAAGTTATGGGAATACCCCATAAAGAATAAGTCACTAGCTGAAAGGTTCATCAAGTACCTATGTAAAGGGTCCATGATAGATGACGTCAAGAAAAGGGTGGAGAAATGGTATGAAAGGCTCCGTGCTACATTTGGAGAAGAGTGGCGCATCCCGAAGGACCTATCATCAGTAGTGGGGATAAAAATCTAGTTTGTTGTATATCAACATTTTTGCATCTCACATTTACCAATGAGAGATGGATTTTGAAGCCCTTGGTGTAAATTTCCTTACGCATTCACTGCAAGGTATTTCCAAACATCTATTCATAGATTCATAGACACGTAACAATTGGTATTCAATTCAGATAAGGTAGACTGTGACTACCACATGTTGAGGAAGAATTATGTGTATCCATGAAGGAGTGCCTATGTCGAGAGGATCATTTCGGAGGTATTAAATATTAAGCTAATAAGTCTAGTTGTAGTAGATATAGGGGCATCATTAGTGTATCTTCATCTAAAGCCCAAGATGGAGAACAATAAGTATGTGGAGAATGAATTTGCGCTCCTAGGGCCACTAAAGGGTAAGCACACAATGGAAAACATACTAGTGCAAAGGCCCACATAAACTGTTGAAGTAGAAGATGAAGAAGAGGAACGTGAACATAGTGGAGGCTTGGAGCATAGAAGAAAGCAACTATATGACACAGAAGCCTCACAACATGTGACCACTCCACCTCAGGGACATGATAAAGAGGAAGATACAGAGGTTGAGCAGGGGAGCACAGATTTAAGAAAGTGTTCAAACACACAAGGACTCAAGGTGGAACCCCACAAACGGTAAGGAAATCACCTCGTCTCTCTCCACAAAAGGAGACCGATGAGCCAAAGAGGAGAAGAAAGTTGAAGTTAGATGAAGAAGTGGAGGAATCAAGGAATAGAAAGCATGCATCTCCTACCCCGCTCAAGTAATAAGATAAGCCACAAAACAAGGAAGAGAAAAAATATGAAGAGATGAAGGACGGAGAAGAAAGAGAGAAAGAAACCTTTGGATCCGCGTATGCAACTATTCAAGGTGTAACGGGATAGATACCTAAACTTGAATCTATAATTTCCAAGGGACCTAGATCGAAGAGGATGAGTGGGGAACACAGTGCACCAATCATGGGCTATACAGAGGACACTGGAAAAATCATCCATGCACGTTTCCAAAGCACTGTAGAACAAAAGAATTTATTTGGCTGGGAATTAATGGACGGGGATATGGTGACTGTTCGTAATAGAAAGCAACTCTTATGGTCAATGCATACCCACATGGATGAGCCTAACTTTGATGTATGTAAAGAGTCATGCATGTTGAGATGGCTGAAGAAGGCACCCCAAGCTAGACATATTATAGTAAAGCCTACTATCATGTCATATGAGCAAGTCAGTAATGCATTGGTGAAGGTTTCTCCTGAAGTTTCTAGAAGAAACATTAACAAAGTTGTAACGATAAAAGCATTGCATGAGGAGCTAAAGACAAAGGATGGAGAGATAGTATCCATAACGCAAGAGAGGGACTTAGCACTGAAGAATAATGAAGTATTTATCATCATCACAGAGGAGATTGGAGACAATGTCATAAGAGCTAGGCCACACTTGGAGCCCAAGGTACCATATATGTTTCCCTTAGTGATACATTATGTAGGAAAATTGGTGGGCCTGGTACTTCAAGATGAACCTCTATGCATGTCAGCGCCAAGGAATTGAGAACAAGAGGTAGAATGAGAGAAATCTTCAGTGATGCAAAATATTTCATCCTATGAAGGGTTATTGCAAGTGCTACAAGAAGTATTGAAGAAATCAGACTGGGCTTTGAAAATCTGCACAGCTTCAGTGATGTGAAAGATTGCATCCTATGAAGAAAGTATTGAAGAAAGAAGTATTGAAGAGGTGTTTATCAAAATAAAGACCCTGGAAGAAAACAATGAGGTCTAGAGAGCAATGAAGGATGAAACATTGGGCCATGCAGAAATATTGTCAATGGTTAAGAAGAAGCGCGAGGCCCTAGCAGCAGCACAAGATCTGCACAAGACTTAGCTGGAAGAGCTTGGGAAGCTCATTGCTCAAAATATGGATCTTCTAGAAGGAAGAATGACCTCAATGTCCAGTGTTGTGTTGGTTCTATAAAATGAGAAAGGGGAAATTGTGAGGGATGAATTGGAGTCCATTGCTGTGGACATTCTAGAAAAAGTAGAACAAGCACTCACTAAATGACAGACCATGGAGGCCAAAATAAAGGAGTATCCAGAGTTGATACTTCAAACTGATATAGAGGAGGCTGCCTCATAAAACTTCTTTATTCATCTACATTATTTCTTTCTTATTCTTTCCATTCTTCTATTCTTTAATTCAGTTTTGGAGATAACCATTTTCGGGGTGAAAATGAGATTAGTGTGGGGTAATGTTGATCAGATAACACTTGACATAACTCACACAAGAAGTCCATGCAGGAAAATAGGCCAGGTTTAAGGGAACAAATGGACAGGAAGAACCTGCACATGGAGGGCAAGTTCAGCATTTAGAACTTAGCCGATTTTGAGCATGAAGACCTATTTTTAGAAGATGGTGTGCAGAACACACCAACAATGAAGATACGTGCGCACCACGCATTATCTATATTTAGAGGATCGGATAGAAGATTTTTGCATGGAGATGAGCTAAGAATAGGATTGTCACTTCAGTTAATGGTAAGAGATCTATAGATAGCACACTTGCATGTATGGTTATGCCTGCAAACAGTGCGTGGCTATTAATAACATGCAACCTATTTTTGGAATAGATAAGCGGTGAAGGGTAAGTCCCCACCCTATACATACATACATACATACATATATATGTAATGAATTACCTAAGAGAGAGAGATGAGAGATATATAGATATATGCATAGCGTAAGAGGTAAGCATAAAGAGATATGTGCATATGACTGGAATATTATATTAGATCCATGTGCACATTGGTATAGATTGCCATTATTGTAAGGATCTTATGTGTTTATTAATAGATGGAAGATATTTCCTGAATCTTAGTGTCATTCCCATGTGTAAATGAGTAGTGCATGTTCTTGATTCAATCATGATTACTATTTAAACTTGTTCTTTCATATATCTGAATATGGCATGCATTGTAGAATGATGGATTAGTTATGGATCTATATGTTTCTTCCTTCATCACGCTAACATCTTGCTATAGCAACCCTCAAGAGGGACCTGTTACCTTTGTGTGCTTTGGGTGATCACTCAGTCTAGGGTGTTATCTAGTAAATTCTAGGCTGCATCAGGGACCATTAGCCTGCTAAATGGAACAAACCCACAATCTCCCACTATTCATTGGGCCCAAAAACTTTGTTATGAGCTCATCTAAACCTTGGTTCGAAGTATCCAAAGTTTTGATGTTTTATTCTGTAGCCGCAAGTTGATCCTTACGTCTTCCTACCTTGTTATCATCCTCGTTCGAATTCATTTTACAGATTGGAGAAAACTAACTAAATACTGCTAGAATCAGTAGAAACTTGATGATGGAATAATCAAATGGTTGTAGATCATCCCACTAGGCATGCCAAGAAAATTGTTGACAATTATCTTTACAGATGAACCGTCAGAGTCGTTGGATACCTTAGGTTAGTGGGACTTGTGCCCTAAGGCAACCTCCAGCTTTTAAAGAAGTTGGCTCTTCTCTAGTATGGGATAGGGTTAAGAGAAATATTTAAAAGAAACATAAAAATAACTAAGGAGATGCGCCAAAATAGATCCTAAAGAGATGAGAGATACCCAGGGAGATTATCTGAAATAGTTTAAAGAGAATTAAAGAATGATCCACCTATTTTATAAATACCTTAGATTTTATCATATTCTGAGGAGACAAAACACATGACAAACACATATAATAGATAAGTCAAAATCCCAAGGGTGTATGGCACGATAGATTTCTAAAATTATTGAGAACTACTTAGCAAAAAAGAAAGACTATGAACATGAAATCCAAAGTGCATAGAACAAGGACTCAATTTATAGAGAAAATGATACATAAGGCCGAAGAGGCACAGATTAAAATTCCCTTGTATAATGGATTCTTGCTAAGGCTATCTATTACAAAAATCTAAACATTCAATCTACTTTGTAAACTATCTATTTCTCTTCAAAATCTCCCCCTTGATCCTGATGAGTCCCATCCTGTGGTGGTGCCCAGTTCGACCTTTTTTTCTTTCTCGTTGTTCTGAAATTTAACCTTTGAGATGAGGCATTTTTATAGTCTTTCCTGAATGGTGTCATTCTTATCTTCTTTCTCCTCCCCTTTTTAGCAATTTCGCCAGCAAATCCAAACTCTTTGATGGAAAGAAAAAAATCTTTCAATGATATCTCTTTCTAGAGCCTTTGAATTTGATTCAGGGGAACTATCATGAGTAGTAGGCTACTTTTGTTGTGGGGTTGATGAAGCAGCAAAGGTTGTAATTTCCATGGGATTTTCTTCATCAGGACATCCCCCCAAATATGATAAGCAATCAAGATTATCGTCATCCTATTTTACCAAGGTCTCCCCCTCTTGTATGATGGTTTTTGATTTTGCAAATTCTCCATCATGTACAACTCCATTCTAAAACTTAAAGCTTGTTGGCCCAAACTCTTCTAGAAAATCTGATTTGTGGAGAGGATGAATGGGGGAGGGATCTGTAGTCTCTTGAGCACATGACTCATTATTTGGACCCCCTAAATTTGATTCACTTCTCACCATATGCTCCTCTTATTTTTGATTTGGAGTTGTTACTTGTTTATATTGGGGGTATAGTTGCTCAAAGAAAATGGGGGGTGGGATGGATGTCTTGGAAATGGAGAAGGAAACTCAGAATTTGGAGTGGTATGATATGGTAAAACTTGGGGTGGGATGGGAGATGAACAAAGAGTTGGTGATTGACCTACCCATTGACAAGTTTGTCTCATGCTTGTCTCATGCTTCACCCATATGTTTCAATACCTTCGATCCAGTGCATAAGCAAAGGTAATTTTTCTTCTAAGAAGCCAAGCTCTTCCTAAAAACTATAGTGTATAGGAAGATGGCCAACCCATGGACAAGGTGCCCTGCAACCTGTTCTGAATGCCTCCATTTGTGTTGTAGCCCGATATTGAACCATACATATATTTATTTGTGTTATCTTCTCTAGTAGACTAACATCCTTCAATTTACCGTAGTCACCAAATGTGTACCTAGGAACAGAGCCAACCCATTGACAAGGTGCCCTGCATCATATTTTGAATGCCTCCATTTATCTTGCAACCAAAGAATTAACCATGTATGTCTCTATTTGTGTTATCTTCTCTAGTAGACCAACATCCTACAATTGACCGCAGTCACCAAATGTGTACATGATTCCTTGATTAGTCTCATATCCAAACAGGTCTTGGCTTTGCTCATCTGGGTCGGCATTGTGACTTTAAAATTGGTTATCCTACTAGTTTGGAGAAGGCATGAAGCTCATTAGATATTGATGATACCACTGAAAGTGTGAATTACACTATGGGAATGAAGTCATGATTTCACTTCATAGAATGAAGGAAAATGAGAGACATGGAAAGAAAAATGAATAGAGATGGATGAAAGAAAGGTCTACAATTTCAGACAAAGGATCATTTGGACCACACAAATTCACCAAAATAATATGATTTGTACGAGCCTCCATAGGTAGAATCTCAGCAAGAACACACCAAATTAATGTAATGAAATGATATGATGCTTTGATCTCTCACCGAGCATGCTAGGAAAACTGTTGATGATAATATTTTTGGATGAACCGTCAGTTTTTTTTGATACCTTGGCTTAGTGGGACGTGCGCCCTAAGGTAACCTCCATATTTTAAAGAATATTTCTCTTCTCTGCATCAAGGATAAGGATAGAAGAAGAAGAGATGAAATAGTGAAAACTAGCTAAGGTGATACGCCAAAATAATATGCTTTAATCAAAAACCTGAATTCTTGAAATGGGGAAAAGGTGAGTAATGAAAAGGGGTGGAAAAATGCACCACAGTCCAGAAAAGATTCACGCAAAACACCAATTTAAATTACTAAGCAAATCTTCTGAAACCAATAATAACATTATAAGTATGCACAATATACCAACATCTAAATAAAGGCTATCAGAGACAATATAGATGTGCAAAGGATGGACAAAATGCACCACAAGACATATTATTTTACTCCAAAAATATGCACAATACAAAAACATATAAGAGGCAAGAAGAGTGCTATTACAAAGCTCATAGATAATTCTAGAGCTTCATACCCCTGCCTTTTACAAAAGAGGAACTGAGATAGGAAAGAAGAATTAACTAACTCCTGATATATGTTATGAAACTTCTGATTACAATATATAGAATGAGAAGAAGATAAGAAGATCATTCCCCAAACCATCTTCCAACTTCTTGTAAGTTATGGTAAATGGTGTGAAGTGACATAAATAGATTTGTGAGATCTATCTCACACTTCCCTATGGTATGTTATTTAAGGAGTGAGAGCCATACCCATTTAATACATCTTTAACTATTTTACAACCGAATCCCTTGAAGTGGACTCACTTTTTAAGGAACATCCTTTCAAATATTTATTATATATCTGAGTATCTCAATCATTATGCATTAGGTTCTGTTGGGTCGAAAATCTGTCGCTTGGGTAGATTTATGGATAAACGAGCCAACAGTGTGTAGGGCATAGCCCCTCTTTGAGTCAGCAAAGCGAAACTAGTTTATTGCTATTCTACTAGTAGGAATCTGTGCAAGTCTCACAATATTCTACCTTCGGGGGTTTGGGATCTCATCCCAGTAGGGTTATTTCTGACTACAGAAAGAAAGGAATGGAAGAGAGGATGAAGAAAGATCAGATCCAAAGAAAGAAAAGAAATGAATTCCAAAGCAGAAAGGTCAGAGGGTTTATGTTTTGGGATTGGTAGTAAACAGATCCAAACCTACTTACATAAACAAACAAAGCAATACTGGTGAATAAATGACAATAAAACAGAAGTAGATCTAACAGGATAAACACGCAGATCTGACGTAAGAAAGATCTAATGCAAATAACACATGTATTCAACACAAAGTCTAAATATTGTATTAATATTTCCTTCTGTTACAAAAAGCTCAAAGTCTTTTCTTCTCACTTCTATTTTTCATCTGAAAAGTATCCACCACAAATATAAGAAATATTCGAGTATTTATAGAAGAAGGAGAAGAAGGAAGGAAAAAAGGAACCAACCACCTATTTACAAAATATCCACAAAATATCTCAAAGTATGTTGAATTTTAACAACTTGGTGGATGACATCATCCCATGGTGCAACATGGATGATGTCATCATTTGTGCCAACATACTCTAGATATTTACAAAAAAGAACATCGAAGGAGAGAGAGAAGAAGAAAGAGAAACTATTCATCATCGTCGTCCTGCGGCTGAAAGGGGTATCCTGCTTCTGCTGTTGCTTGGGTGACGATATGTGGAATTGGGCACGATATTCCATGAACTTGCTGATCATGGGCTCTAGTTGATCCTGGGAAGGATCCTTGTGTCGTTCACTAATCGCCTCATAAGTCTCCCGCTCGTCTATGAGCTTCTCTGGGAGTTTGGAATATTCTTTCTCTGCTTCTATTAGGAATCCGATGAAGTCTCAACATGCTAGCAGGTTATTGATGGACTCTGCGTCAAAAGTGACCTCTGGCCCCAGCCCTTGTGAAACGATCTCCTTGAAAATCTGAATGGTTTCATCAACCTTCCTTAAGGCGAAAGAAGGAGTAAGTAACCCTGGGGACATGTTGAGAACGATCTGTTCCATTTGGTGCATTACATCCAGGGCTTCTTCTTTTACCTTATCAATCTTTTCAAGGACGAATTCTAGTTGATCCATCCGGTAATCCAGAGTGGAAAGGACTTTATTGAGGGCTCTGGGATGACCGAAAATTCCGAACTTAACCAAATCTTTGACTGAACAGTCGAACATTTTTTGAAAGGTCTCATGCTGCAGCCTAGCATAGTCCAACTCTTCAAATATGGGTCCCGCTAACGCCTGGAGTTATTTATTCACCTTGTTGATGTTCATATATAAATCGGTGAACTTGGTGATCACTTGTTCACTGTCCTTGAGGATTTGGCTCCTCCAAGTGGAAACTACCATGCCCTGCTCGCCAATCTTTGCATATTCATTAATTTTATCCTGACTCAGAGGTTCAGGAGTTTCGGCGGCAGTTGTGGGAGGTGCACTACCCATCTTCTGTAGGGCGTGGAGCAGATGTCTATTTTTCTCTTTCAGCAGCCTTTTCTCTTCTTTTGCCCCTTGAAGTTTCTTACAGAGGGCGTCGACTACAGATAGGGCCTCTCCCTGAAGGCTTTCAGAAGACATCCCCATTGTGACTTAAGTCACTGTGTAATCTGTCAAGGACAGATCCTTTTTATCCTTCAGAGGATTGGGGTACGCGATCTCCATTACCCTTTCTCCCGAAGCACTCTTAGAGAAGCGTGTGATAGGCTTTTGCTTCTTTGCCCCTTTTGACGGGATCACGGAGAAGTCCATCGGTGCGATGGGAAATTTTATTTTCTGCTGACTCAGGTGCTGGGAGATCCAAGCTGGACTTATGGGAGAAGGGCCAGAAATAGAGGAGGGGGCAGCTGCAGTAGTAGAAGGGAAAAAAGGTGGAGACACGTGGCGGCGGCATGGAAACGGAAGCCGAGGAAGTGCTCACACGAGGAAGGGGTACTGCAGGGGAGGAAGACATAGGAAGGGAAGGGAGCTCAGAGATGAGGGAAGAAATGGAGGGGGACAACTCCGCGAGAGAGGAGAAGATGGACGAAGCAGGAGGAATGGTAGAAGAAGGGGGAGAGGAGACGACCAAAGGAATGGTTGCTTGGGTCACTTGAGGACGGGAAGGAGGAGAAGGAGAAGGAACAGAAGGGACCTCAGTTGTTATAGCCGTGGCCACATCCTAAGTGGATATGCCTATTGTAACATCTTCTGCCACTTCTTCTTCTGTGCTTTTCGGGATTTCAACCCATTCTTGTGAAGCGGAAGGAGGGCTTTCTGGAGCTTCCTATTGGGTGGAACTGGATTCACCCTCTTTACCTTTACCCTTGCCTTTTGGCTGCTATTTTGATCAAGGAGGTACGTTACCCAACAGATAGGTTGTGAAATCGACTCTGAGGTAGATGAGCCCGTTCATTCGGCACCAATGTTCTGTTCTGCGCAGAGTTTCCTTGACCCTTTCCTCAATTGTCTGAGGTTCTTTAGTTCTATCAATTACCGCGAAAGGCCAATCATCCCCACCTATGTCAAGATACACTTGATCCACTTCTTACTCAGTAGTTTGGTAGCCTTTGGGGATGATGGCCACCCCGTACTGGATGATTTCTGCTAAGGCCAAATGATAATGGTCCTTCCTCCTGAGCTCAACCTCATGATATATATCGATGTAGATATCTTTAATCTGAGGGATATGGATCGGATCGAGCTTGGCCCGAGGTAGAAAATTTCTCGGGTCGAAGGTGGGCCTTGCTGGGAAATTATGTTTCAGATTCAGCAGCTCCAGCTCTGAAAACATGTCTTTTACCTTGTGGTGAGTGAGACATGTATACCTACCCACTGTGAGGGGGAAAGGAGTTCCACCCTTCTTTCTCTTGAGGCATTTCTCATGGTAGGTGATTATCTGTCTTGACAGCTCTAGCAGAATCAATTTGGGACCGGCATACCTTGGTAGTTTAGTTGGCTCCCCCAAGAAGTTAGCCACCCTTAGATAAGTGAATGTGGGGAATTAAGTGAACAAGGCCCCCCATTTCTCTATGGCTGTCACGATGCTCTTGGTCGTATGACCGTGAGTCATATTCAGCCTCAACAGGCAGATGATGAAATAAAAAAATGCATCATTGATCTTTGTAAATTGGGGGATGCTATTTTCTAGCTTTAGTTCTAGATAATATTCATAGATTTTAACTTGGGGCCAAACCCCACTCCACATCAGAGCTGGGTAGTCCCTTTCTGAAGCTACAGCGTAAACAACGTAGGAATTCATGTAGAACTTCCCCGTTGTGGTAAGTTGTTGCAGCTGCTCTGATATCGTGCTGCTTATGATTTCTGCCCACTCAAAGCATTGATCGGGCATATTTTTGTTCATTGTTTCTAAATACCGCAGCATCCATTTATGGAAGTCGTGGGCATCAGGAAGCCTAAACACCCTGCTCAGGAACATGATTGTGTCACTAAGCTCCTCTGAAAAATCACTGCGGTGAATGATTTGTGGCCATCGGGTCACCACCTTTTTATTCTTCAAATATACCTCGTTCATCAGCTGCATGCACTGATCTTCATTGTCATCCCAGGCCTTAATGCAGTCTTCCCGACTTACGGCCACAAAGTGCCGGTGGTGAGGGATGTCGAGCATTAATTCAAAGTGGCGGGCATTGAGGTTGATTACGACCTCGCCCTTCTCATTTACGACACATCTTGTGTCTTTATTGTAGCACCGGGTAATCACCATCATAAATTCATTATTCACGGCACTTACTGGGATTCCTCCAGCAAAGTGCAGCGCACTGCCTATCAATTTGTCCATCCATGGACTTCTTGTGACCTTCTGAGTTCTGACCTAGAACTCCTCCATATCAATATGACCCAACTCTGAGTCTCTGATGTCTAGGTCACACTCGGCCTGGGACTCGGGCATTCTAACCCTCTGATACTTATACTTCATTTCTTCTTCTGTGAGCTTGGCCTTGCCTTTGGATTTGGTAGGTCTTTTGCTTAATGTTGACATACGTAACTCTGAGCTCAATTTCTGATCTGCAAGGAGAAGAAGTGAAACACAACACATGAAAGTCATATCAGTTATTTGATCCTCCATTACAGCATTAACAGGAGAAGGAGTTAATGATTTAAGGCCTCAGGGCGTGGGGCGCATGAATATTGCAGGCTACAGGGCTAAATAATAAGGCGCACAGGAAAGGGTGTTGTAAAGGATAAATCAGTGCCAAAGGGCGCATGGCGCATGGATACTGCACGTTGCATTTTTGTTGTTGCAAGAATAAGCGAGCCCGCGCCATGTGTATACATTTTATAAAGGGCGCAGATATTTATCATGTTACATGGGTACAGGATGTGCCAAAGGGTGCATGATTTGCGCATGTTACATTATTTTTTTGTGCGCCAAAAGGAAACCGGTGCGGTGCATGGAAGGTTTGCATGACACAATGTTGTTGCAATGAGGGATGCGCCGGCGTTGTCTATAGCTTTGCACTTGGCGCATAGGGAAGGATTGTTACATGGATGCTGGGTGCACCAATGGCATGAGTTTTATCAATGCAACACACGAGTTTGGTGTGCCAAGCAGGACGCAAGGAAAGTGTTTGCAACAAGCGATGGAAGTGCGCCATGAGGGCGCAACTTTTCATTATGTAGAAGGTAGGAAAAATGCACCATTGGTGCAACTGTTTTTTGTGTAACAGGGGTGACAGATGCACCATTGGTGCAACTATTTATCATGTTACAGGGTGTGCCAATGCGCCAAAGGAGAAGAAAAATACAGTTTCTTCTTAAGCTTTGATTCTTTTTCTGAGGGGTTTCATTCTTTCAAACTTCTTCTTGAGATTGTTTTGGGTGATAAAGAGGCTTTAAACAAAGAGTTTTAGGCAATCATTTCAGGACAGAGCTTTCCCCTACCAGCAGATCTGGAAAGAGGGGGAAGAACATGGGGGAGAATGGAAAAGATAGCAAGGAAGGGGGGGAAAATTCATGATTCGAAGTCTTTCCAATCCAAAACCATACCAACAAGCAGCCAAAAACCACAAACACAAAAATGCAAAAAAGAAAGAGGACATTACTTTTAAATCATGGAAAGTCAATCCTAGCTTTCATTTCCATGGCCATAAGAGGACTATCCCCATCCACCAAGGTGTCATATATCTCAATAGTCAATACTTGTCTAGTGTTGTTGGCAATGACCGATGTCCTGCTATGATTTCTCCCCTTCCCAAGCAAACTTGTATCTATTCTAAACATCCTATGTACAGAGACCCTGTCTCTGAACCACACCCTAAACAAGTTCTCCATAGCAACAACAAAGGTAAGGAAGTGGTGGGCTATGTTTCGAAGGGTAAAGAAATTGTGGTTGATGATAGCCCCCCCTCTATTTTACTTAATATTGTTGTTGGCACCAGTTTAGAGAATAAATTTAACATGCAAGCTAGTGTGGTTAAAACCCTTGAAGAAAATGTGGATTTTCTGCTAAAATCTACTATCAAAGAGACAACCTCAGATCCCATTGTAGGTGTTAAAGATGAAATTGCTACCATGAAAACCAAGTTTAAGGATCTAGAGGACAAATACAACAATTGTTTAGTTATGCACAATGTTATAATCAAATTTATGCAGGTACACATCTAGCAAATTTGTGACTCTAGTGGCATCTCAGACATGGCGTGGAAGAACAGAAACATCACAAGGAATTTAAAATATTCTAACTGGGACCCCACCATCACTATTGCATTGAAACTCGATCAAGCATCCATGGTTGTCAAAAATTTTAGCAAGTCTGTTGGATAATGTTGTCAGTTCCCTATTTTCGGTGTTGTAATTTTTTATGTTGTTGTTTAAGATATCTTTTTGCTGTCGATATGTTGTTACTAGGATCTTTGTAGGCAATTGGCCTCTGCCTTTACTTTCTACTTTTTTTTTCTCTTGTGGATGGGGTGTGGACCCCACAGATCAAAAAACCACAATGTTTCTATGTGTTTATTTTGGATGTTGAGCATTTTTCTATAAACTTGGGTAAGGTCCCACCATAACCTTTTACTAATAATTATTATTATTATATTAAATAAATAAAAATATTATATATTTTTATTTATTTAATTATAAACTAAATTTATAACTTAAGAACACTTCAGATGGGTTAAACCCTACTTAAGATTAATGTTATAACACACTCCCTTACTATTAAGTGGGGTTTATATGCCAACACTTCCTGTTTAGACAACGAGATTTACAATCCTTAAACCACAACGAGGGTTTAGGATAGAATATCACATTTGAAGGATTTATACACCTTCATCATGTTAAACTTACCTTTTCGTATAAAAGGATTTAGAATCCATAAATTAGAAGTGATGATTTAGGATAAGCATGATTTTTGAGACTACATCTCACTGTTTCTCATGGAAAATATATACCATTATCTTTAGGAGAATTTTATAAAGTAAGGACCTTATTTACAACATGATTCTACATTAATACACTACACGGTAAAATTAGAGTGCTAAGTTTACTAAGATCATAAAATAGATCTTTTACAATGCTTTAAATTGGAGAAGATTTATAAAGGTGAATAAGAAAAAACATGGCCAAATGTTAGGAGGTGGCATCGCCATGCACACTCCCCCTCAATAGAAAATATGAAAGGCCAAGCATTGTATGAAACTTACAAGACTTTGTGGTACACAATGGCTTCATAAATATATTTACAAATTGATCTTCAGTAGGGAAGTACTGGAGATCTTTATCAACGCAGAGCACATTCCCTTGGATGAAATGCATATGTATCTCTATATGCTTCTTTCTTTGATGCTGAACTGAATTATTATCAAGAGCAATACAACTTTGACTATCACATAAAAAAGGAATAATTCTTGTAACTTCTATATGAATTTCTTCCTGTAAGCTATGAAAAATACACTACTAACAAGGAAGTAAAATACCAATAATCATACCTCCTCCTTCGCGTTCCGTAGCAAACCTCAGAATGGGCTAGGAAACTTGGATTGAGCCCTGATTTTGTGATATGTAGGTGCTTTTCTTCAAGACGGAGCAAGAACTTCCTGCAACAACGATCCTCTTACTTTGCACTGGATGGGAAAAAGGATTATGAGGCTATTTTGACATTAGGACAAGGCAGAATGATGTTCTTTGCTCAAAGGATGCAAGAACTTAGATATGGCATGAAAGCTTATTCTCCGTGTCTTTAGAGGGGAGGGGTAAGGTTGTATTTATAGCCTGAGGGAGTGATTAGCTTAAATTAATTTAAGTAATCATGGTTTGAAAATGTGGGCAAGATTAAGTGGGTGGTTTGAAAATGTGGGCAAGATTAGGTGGATGGTTTGAAAATGTGGGCAAGATTAGGTGGATGGTTTGAAAATGTGGGCAATATTAGATGAGTGGGGGCCACGAAGAATGGGTGAGGATTTGAATTATATTTTAATTCATAAGTGGAGGATTTTAGGTGAGTGGGGACCACGAATGGTGGGTGAGGATTTGAATTTGAATTTTTAATTCAATAGTGGAAAAACATGGAGAATAATGACATGTTGTGAGGATTAGATTATTTTTAGATTTGGAAATGGATAATTAATCAAATTATATTTGATTAATTCGAAGTGTATTTTTGTGGGAAATGAGGAAGGGAAATTAATTGATTTAGGATAGATGTGAAATTGGGGTGTCTACATTTGCCCCTCTTTGGAAGGGTACTATGAAAGTAGTGTCCTTTCAAAGAAAGTAGACGGTATGGGGGAAGAATTCAATCTACTTTTTAAAAGGTAGAGTGAATGTTTGTTGGGGAGAATAGAAAGTGGTGAGTGACGGATGTCATGGTATCCTCCAAGACAAAAATGTCATGAGAAGATGTGATTATGGATAGATGTGGTGATGCCCCCTCGAGAGGATTGACGAGAATGAAATATACGACAGAACTCTCGAAAAGCAGGGAAATGGATTTGGTGGAGAAGAGGACGATAATGGAGTGGAAGAGACTGGAATGACCGCACGACGCAAATGGAGAAAGGATTCAATCGACCTTGAATGCTAGGTGTGAGGGTGTGTGGGAAAGAGAAAAGGGAATGGATAGGGTTGGGGGTTGATTATGAGAAGAGTAAGGGAGATAGGGGAGGGGAACAAAAGGAAGGAAAAAAAGTAGAAATAAGAGAGAGGGATGATAGGGAAAGAAGGGAATGATGAAGGACAAACAAGGCAAAAACAAAAAAAGTGACAGAGTAGAGGGTGAAGGGGAAAAAAGAGAGAGATGTGCAAAATGAAGGAAGCAACAGAGATAGTAAAGAGGGATGAGTGGAAGTGAAAAAGTAGGAAAGGAGAAATAAGAAGGAGAAAACGAGGTTGGGAGTAGGGAGTGAAATAGAGGAAAATAGAAGAGGACTAAAGAAGAAGTAGAACGAGAAAAAAAAAGAAACTATGAGGGGTGAAGAAAGTGTGAAAAAGAGGAGAGAAAGGAAGAGAAACATATACAGAATGAACGAAAAGGTAGGGGTGGTAGAGAAAAGGGGAAGTGGTTAGAAATAAACGTGAAAAGTAGGGGAGAGGAAAGGAAGATAGTAACAAATACAAGGAGAAGATTGAAGGAAGTTACATCATGGCGAGGAAGACCAAGGCAAAGAGTATGGAAACAGATCGTATGGAGATGCATTGGAGAGTGGGATGATAAAAAGACATGACAACGCTGAACAACAGGTTATCGATGGGGATGTAAGGAGGAACGTGATGGAAAAAGGGGAAGAAAGATGATATAGGGGAAGGGGAATAGACAAGGGGTGGGAGAGGAGAAGAGGATAACAAAGAAAATGATGGAGAAGGAAGGGAATACAGAAAGGGGGTAATAAGTGGAAAGGAAATGGTAGAAGGAAATGTTCAAAGAAAGAAAGAGGGAGAATGACATCGATTGGAAAAGATGTGGAGATGCATGACAATGAGGATACTAGTATGATGGGAAAATAGAAAAAAGGAGGTATGATGAAGACAGTAAAGATATTGAAGAGGGCAAAGAGGAGATGGAGAGATGGGTAAAAAGTGACAAGAAAGGGTGGGAGTGAGGGAAAATAATAGGAGAGAAAAGAGAATGGGGGATAGAAGAGGGCAATTCCAATGAAGGGATGTTAGGGAAATCCCCTTGACAATGAGTGGTGGGGAAGGGTGAAAGAAAAAATGAAGAAAAAGAGAAAGCGAATGAGGACTGGAAAGGGTAACGCCAACAAAGGGACGTTAGGGAAAACCCGTTGCCAATGAGTGGTGGGCTTAGAGGAGGGAAGGAATGAAGGGAACTCTAGAAGGTCCAAGGGAGTGAATGAGGTCGTGCGGAATGCGGATTGATAATTTTTAGGGAAAATCCGTGGACAATTATGAGCGCGGGAAGAGAAGATGATGATGAAAGAATGATATAGGAGTGTTAACAAGAATGGCGAATATGTGTGTGGGTAGAACTGTGGGGGGAATTTGAGAAGATGAAGTGGAAAGATTGAAGAAGATGGGAGGGATGAGTTGGGACTAAGTGAAAGCGAGGAAGAGGATGGGGGTGATGAGGATGAACGAGGTGAGGATGAAGAACCAAGACATGAAAAGAATGGGAAGAAACGGTATGAAGGATGATGGATCAAGGAGGGGAAAATGGGGGAAAAGAATGTGATTGTAGGTGGAAGAGATGATTTGTATGTTGTAAGAGAATATGTGGAGAAAGGATAATAGGAGGAGGAAAAAGTGGGTAATAGGAGATACTAGGTGGAAGAAGCGATCAAAAAATTGAACGAAGAATGAGGCGGGGGAGAAGTTCACGATGACAAGTTAAGTGTAGGGAGGACCCTGACATAAGATGGTCATGTGACGGAAGTGGTTAAGTAAGATTGCCATGTGAGAAAAACTGGAGATGACAAATGGTCAAGCGAGAAGTGGTGTTTGCGAGAATCGAAAAGGAGGTGAAAGGATGTGATAATGGGGAATGCTGAGAAAAATAAAGGTGAAGGGTGTGTAGTGATGGGGAAAGGCAAGGAGACAGATCATCCTTAAGAGGGACTCTTAAGTGAGATCGCCATGCCGGGTGAGTGGTTAAGTAAGATTGCCAAGCAGAGGAGGGTGATAGTGGTGGGAAAAAGATGTGATGATGGGAATGAAGAGGAAATATGGATGGTGAGATTGGAGAGTGATGGGTGAGTGTAAGATGACATGTCATGCTTAATAGAATCTCTTAAGTAAGATTGTCATACTGCTGGAGAGGTTCGTAGGGTCTCCCAACCGACAGGGATGATATGTAAGAGAAAGACAAAATGATATTGGAGATAAGGGTGGAATGGTAGGGTGAAGAAGATGATCGCGATGAGAAGTGGGAGAAGGAAAATGGGGGAAATATGATGGGATGGGGAAGGTCACAGGGCAGATCAACCTTAAGTGGAAGTCTTAAGTAAGATTGCCATGCGGCTGGAATGGTTAAGTAAGATCGCCAAGCTAAGGAAGAAGGATGATGTTAGAGTTGGTGGGAATAGGGTATGACAAAATGGATTGAAGGGGAACCTTCAAGTGAATTTGCCATACTACGAGAGCGTGTAAGTAGGATGACCAGCATAAGGTGGATTTGGGGAAGGATGAGAAAGAGTGAGTGAGGTATGCCTAAGTGGTATATGATATGAGATGAGGTGATAATAAGAAAAAAAGGACACAAAGGAGTGTAACTTGAATGGATGAAGGAATATATGCAGTGGAGGGTGGAGAGTGTGAGGGGAATCCTTAATTGGGATGCCCACGTGGTGAGAGTAATGATGCAGGAATGGGAAGTAGAAGAGGTGGAGTTGGAAGATGTGTTTGGGGTGATGGTTATTTGATGAGAGGGCAGGTGGTGAAGAAGCTTCTACAGCGGGAAGATCTTAGGGAGAGGGTAAACCTCCACTGAGAATTCCATATAGAAGGGGTTATTAAGTAAGATTGTCAAGCGGGAAAAAAAGGGGTGAAAGGAAAGAATACCAATGGGTGAGAGGGGACAGGAATGGTGAGAAAGGTAATATGGGTATAAGCGGCAGAGGAGTAAAAATGAGAAGTGAGAATGAATGGATCAAATACATGGTGATCATGGTGGGGGAGAAGGCGCTGCTGGATAGTGAATGATACTTGAGAAAGATCATCAAGTAGGATTCGCTAACTGCAATGGTGATCAAGCAGGATTCGCAAACTAGAGAATGCATTAGTATGGGTGAATGGATGGGGTGCAAAGTAAGATGTTGATCATGCAGGAAGATACTCACATGACGAAAAGCATCTTAATTTATATAGCACATAACAGGATGCATCATGATATAAAAGATCAGGATGACTAGACTGTAATATGCGTGATAGCATACACAGGGGCCATCAAAAAGGTTTGATGCCCAGTACGATATGCAAATGGAAGAGAAGCATAGACAGAGGCCATCAAGAAAGTATGATGCCCCAGTACGACATGTAATCAGATAACATAAGAATATTACAGAGAACACCAGGATACATAAAATCAGATGCCCCCTGTAATATATCAAGATACAAGAAAGCAATTAATAATTTTCTACTAATAATGCAACACAAGAACCAGTAAACATGCCCCTAACGTGTTCCACGGTGATGATTGATTAGATGTGCCCCCAAGTAGGGGTACAAGGGATTGGGTCAGTCTCCTCAAACAAGGAAACAATGAGAGCCGGATTTTCCCCAAGCGAGGATTCACGCGAGGAGAAGTGGTTTGAAATTGGTAGTCATAAGGTGGTTGGACCATTTGTTTGGGATAATAGTTCAAAGGATGAATTGTGTTGCTTATTGAGTTTTTACGATTTTGTGGATGCTTTTGGTCTTTTGAAAATTTTGCAAATGTTTTTGTATTTTGGATATTTTCTAATGTTTTTTGTTTTTTGATTTTTAGATTTTCTAATGTTTGTTTTTGAATTTTATAATTTTTTTGGATTTTCTAATGTTTTTGAATTTTTATGATGTTTACACTGTGTTTGGATTTTTGACAATTTTCAAATGTTTTTGGATTTTTGATGATTTTCAAATGTTTTTTGATTTTTAGATTTTTACATTGTTTTTGGATTTTTGGATTTTGACACTGTTTTTAGATTTTTAGATTTTTACACTGTTTTTAGATTTTTGATGATTTTCAAATGTTTTTTGATTTTTGGATTTTTACATTGTTTTTAGATTTTTTTACGATTTTCAAATGTTTTTTGATTTTTGGATTTTTACATTGTTTTTGGATTTTTTTACGATTTTCAAATGTTTTTTGATTTTTGGATTTTTACATTGTTTTTAGATTTTTTTACAATTTTCAAATGTTTTTTGATTTTTACATTGTGATTGACAATTTATGGACTAGAGTGCAGACTTATTTTTGAGAGATGATGTACTGTGTTCCGCATTGTAACTTATGATCAAAATAACATAAATTCACTTTCCATTGGCATGATATGGTGGTGATGATATGATGAAAAGAATTCCAACTCCATTCTTGACTCCACACAACTAGTAAGATGTGTGGGCTCATCACCAAGAATCAAGAAGGACGTAGGAGGTAGATAATGAATATAGAGACAAATGCTAACAACAATCCCTTTGGGAAATTGTGACTCCATTCTTCATAATGGTACTAAACCGGTTTCAAAAATAGCTTTCACTTTATGAGTCACATGCTAGACTTAGACAGTTATGTGGCCTGCTGATTGATAAGATATGAGGTTAAGGGATAGTTCTCTCTTCACTTAGGCATCTAAATTACGTGTTTGGGGATTCTATAATTGTAAGCACTATAAGATTTTGTATTTTTGAAATGACTCCCTATGCTACTAGTGAGAAGCAAAGGCTCATCACCAAAGGCAAAATATAGGCGAGTGAATTTCTTTTTAGTCTTTTTTTTTTGGCTTTGTTTTATTTTATTTTTTGGAATATTTTGCAATGTTTTTATGATTGTATGAGAATGACCCTCTACGCTTTGCCCCATGCCACTTGTAAGAGGCAAGGGTTATCACCGAAGACAAGACGTAGACGAGTAAGGGCACCTTCCTCCATTCCTAGTCTCACACTACTAGTAAGAAGTGTGGGCTCAACACCAAAGACTATGAAGGACGAAAGATGTGACAATGAATTATTCATAAGTTATTAAATTGATGGATTTTTTTACAATAGTGCTTTGTATTTGGGAAGAAACATCTGCCCCCAATCTCAGCCCCACACGACTAGTAGGACGCGAGGGTTCAACACCGAAGACTGAGATGGACGACCAAACGAACTGGGTAACGAAGTTTAGAGCTTTGTTATGAAAGAGAGAATGTATTAGAAGGAGATATATTACCATCAGTAAGCTTCTAGGTATGACCATAGAGGAAAGCAACTGAAAATGGAAGAAGTATGACGCTCACAAACTTAATAGGATTTATATTAGCACTTATATCATGATGATAAATATGAAGATGTGATTTTGATAAAGAAAATATCTGCCAATGGAAATGAAATAAATTTAAATTATTCGGAGATAAGAAAGACAAAAGGAACAATGTACACGTTGTATCCTAGAATAGTGAACATCTCAAGGATAAAATTTCTTTAAATGAACTACATTCATTGGTTCATCAAGATCTTGACCATCTGCAGTGGCCAATTTATAAGCTCCAGAGCCAAATTTATCTATGATTTCGTTGGGCTCAAATTTGTCTTGTTTGTCTCGTTCTTTGGGTGTGTTCTTTCGATTTTCTTTGAGAATGAAATGATTGACCTTAAATTTTCTAGGTTTGAATTTTTTATGGTAGCTATGTCGTAGCTGATTTTGATATACTTGAAGATGATCTAGGGCATTAAGTTGTTTTTCATCAAGAAGCTTGAGTTCATTAAGGCGTGACTGTTGATAATAATCTTTATTGATTACATCTTTGAAGGATATTCTAAAGGATGGGAATTCAACCTTGACATGTAAAATATCTTCCCCACCATAAACAAGGGAGAGAGGAGTGGCCTCAGTTTGCATTGTTTGATTTTTTTCTTCTGTTTGTCCATGAATTAATTGATTTGACGATAGATTCAAAATTAAAGATGGAAAAGGTGGCATAAAGATATTCCTAGGTATACATACCTCGTAGATATATGCACATAGAAGTCTTGATAGGTGAGAATCATTAGTGATGAGATGCCTACAAGATCGATCATTGAAAGTATGATGGTCATGACAGGTTGCATTGTTGCAAGTGTCCAAACTTGATGTGGTTGTGTTTCGACAAAAAGGCTAGAGATGTTAGGCATAAGAGCCAATATTGGAAGAATAGAATCAAACTTAATGGTACCTGTTGATGGAACCTCGTCTGTAGTGTCTACAGTAATATCAAGGTTTGAAAGGGAGTCTTGAAATGAGATCAAGGTCTCATTAGATGTTGGAAGAATGTTGTCACCCAAAACAGGTTCAATATATGTTTGGGCTGAAAGAGAATCTTGAAATAAGTTCAAGTGCTGAGTAGATGTTGGAAGAATGTTGTTGTCCAAAACAGGTTCAATGTATGTTTGAACTAATGGAAGGAAATTTGAAGAAGATATGGATTGGTTTGGAATTAGAGAGTCTTGACTGTTGTCGTCATGATCTCGTGGAATTTCAGTATATATAGTAGTTTCGACAGTAGTTAGCTCTTCATGGAAAGTTGTGGTATTGGATGTGTCATTGGTTGTAAGAGCATTGTCATCAAGTTCTACAGAGATGACGTCGTCGTCAATTAAGTCTTGGACGTAATTCTTAAATCGTACACATTTATCTATGTGATGACCATCAATGCGATGAAAGTCACAGTATGTGTTAGGCTTGTACCAGCATGGCTTAGCTTCCCCTTTGACAAAGGGTTTTGTAATTGGATATTTTATCAGTTTAGCCTCTTTTAGTTGATGAAAAACACTAGAGAGACTTTCTCCAAGGGGGGTAAACTGACGTTGGACTTTACGTGAACTGATTTCTTCGTGAGGTTGTATGATCGGCTTTTTGGGTGATCGCTCACTGATTTGGGTAGCCATATGAGAGAGTTGTGTTGTCATCTTATTAATTTGTTCTAATAGCTCATTGTGTGATGTTTTTCGTGAATTCTTCATGTTTGAAAGAGAGGGAGAACGAAGAAATGTGCAATGAAGAAATCAACCTATTGATTATGATCTTTGTTTTCGCTTAATCAAGTTTTAACAAGGCTATAAGGAGTAAGCTCAAACAAGCTACTCGGGATACAAGTGGGATATAACTTAAACAAGCTATGACGAATATGTTGATTGGTTTGGATTAAACAAGCTTAACAAACGAAAATGTAAGGAGTACACTCAAACAAGGTACTCAATACAAGTGGGATGTAGCTCAAACAAGCTATGATGAATATGTTGATTTGTTTGGCTTTAACAAGCTCTGGATTTTTGATAGGAAGAGTAACTCAAACAAGTGACTCAACACAGTTGTGAACTCAAAATGAGTTTTGAAGGGATTTGTGTCGGATGGGATTTTGTTAAACTCGACAGCTGATGAAATAATGAGTGAACTCAAACAAGTCACTCAATGTCATTTTGATATAGCTTGAAACAAGCTAGAAAGAATGTTCTGACAATTGATGAGATAAGGAGTGAACGCAAGTCACTCAATATTTATTGGATATAGTTGAAGACAAGCTATGACAGATGTATTATTGGCTAAAGTGAGCTAATGAAATTGGTGTGATGTTTTAGTCTGTGTTGTTGGATTGTTTGGATGTTTTCGCTTGGTATTGAATTGGTCGAGAACTGATTTTTTTGTGGAACACAACGAGGGTCTGAACTTTTACAATGAACACATTGATATCAGCCAAGTTTTATGATAAAATAATGCTAAACTATTGTGTTTTCAAACAGCAAGCAGTCTGTGTGGATTCAATTGTTTTGGCTTATGAGGTAACTTCTTCAGGAATGATCATTGTTTCATGCAATCATGCAAGTATGTTGTGAAATGGTGGATGCAGACTCTTATTACTCCAAGAAGATGCGTCCTCCGATATACCCTAGTCCTGATATACCTAATTCTGTACGGGGACAGAATTGGTACGGGGAACCCTTAGAGCACTGGAGGAGACTCACCAACTCTTACTTGCCTGTTTCGGAGTGAATCACCACGTCCAGAACAGGTTTTGTGAAAAGGTGGAAGGTGATGGAGGGATGAATGTGTATGGTGTCCTTATAACTCCCCGAAGATTTACAGGGACGATGCCCAGGCTTCGTTGTTACAGCTATTTAGGCGTGACTCGCATGCGCTACACGACAACATTACCTGTAAGTGAAGAGCAGCGGCGAGGTAAATACCGAACGCTGTGATGAGACTAGGTCTCAAAGTGCAATGCAAATGCAAATGTTGTTGGTGCGTGGTAGTCAAGTCCACGTCACTGGTGTAGCTTTGGTGGTGATGAAATCCACCTCGTCTACGTGCAAAAACAATATGATAAAGTGATTAAACGCAAGGTTCTTTCCAACTTGAAATAAATCACTAGTAGAAAATAATTGCGTACCTGAGCGTCCCCTTTTTTTTTTAGTTTCAGCAATTGTCTTTAAATGGTGGTATTTTTGCGGGATTTTTGTTGTTTTTTTTTAATTTTTTTTTTGACAATATTCCAGCAACGCGGTTCTACAAAAAACAAATTAGTAGTTATCCTGCAAATGAAATGTTAGAAA
This sequence comes from Taxus chinensis, assembly GCA_019776745.2. Lineage (NCBI taxonomy): Eukaryota > Viridiplantae > Streptophyta > Pinopsida > Cupressales > Taxaceae > Taxus > Taxus chinensis. The sequence goes on from CM034149.1 coordinate 645,570,108, forward strand.
AGTGATCGTGGTTGTTTTTGATTTTCCAGATCGCTCAAAGGCGCAGGAAAAGAGCATACACAACCAACGACCAAAAAAATATTAAGAATATGACAAAGGAAAATAATTATTAAAATGACAGTTGAAAAACCAATCTAGAGGATCCTGCAATGTTAGAATAAGAAACTAAAAAAATTGTGACCGTTTCTGATTTTCTAGATCGCTTGAAGGCCAAGAAAAGAGCATACGCGGATACAATTAAAATAGTTTTTTTTTTTAATTTTAAATATTAATAATTATTGCAATTAATCATGATTGTGAAATAGCGATAATGATTATGTTCACAAAAAATAAAAATGATGAAAGAAGAGGGTGAAAACGTTACCTAGAAGTGTTTTTGTGGAAAATTTAAATGTAAGGCAAAAAATTAAAAATAAAAATTATTTTCTAAAGCTTGAGTGGCCTCACGTTTTTGATTTCCAAGATCACTTTTGAAGTGCGAGGAAAGAGCATACGTGTGAGGATGTTTCATGAAATAAAAATTAAAAAATAAAAATAAATAAAACTATAATTTTGTTGGTTTTTTTTTTTAAAGACAGGTGTTAGAAAAAATGAAACCAATTTTTTTTTGTAAGTCTAAAGCTAAAAATGATTTTTTCATTGCATATATCTTTTCAATACCTTTCCGTTAAAAAAAAAATGAAGTCATTCCGAGTTCGGGAGCAAAAGTTATGGCTTCCGGAAGATGGGCTACGAGAACGCTCGGAATGAAAATTTTAAACATGAGAAAAACGTCCCGGGAGCTGGTTTTTTATTTTCTGACTTCTATACTTCACCTTAGAAGCTAAATTTTGACAACAAGGTTAAAAAAGAAAAATAAACAGAAAGAAAGAGTTAGATCACAAAATGATTGATTAAAATAAAAGAAAATAAAAAATGATTAACTTCCTACAAAGCAGTTATTTTAGCAAAAATAAATAAATAAATACATTTCCGGATTGGTTGTCCCATGACACTAAGATGATAAACTAATGATTAGTGCTTGTGTTTCTATAGATTACGAGTGAATAGCGAAATCAGAACTACTAAACACCAAGCACCGAGGAGATCAAAGACAGGATGAGCTGCATAGTTTCATTGTTGCTATAAACCTGCAGATCACACCACAAGACACCACACAACAAAAACACTACCCAAAGCATGAAGATCAACCAAAGAAGACCAAAAGGAAAAGAAAAGGAAATAATAATAAACAATAATAAACAAAGAACAAATAAACCCACTAATTGGGAAATTAATGGTAACAGATCGAAAGAAACCGGGCGTGCCAGAATGTAAGCTATGAAAAATACACCTACTAACAGGAATAAAATACCATAATCATAGAGCATACCTCCCCTTCGCGTTCCCCCGTAGCAAACCTCAGAATGGCTAGGAAACTGGATTAAGCCCTGATTTTGTGATATGTAGGTGCTTTTCTTCAAGACGGAGCAAGACCTTCCTGCAACAACGATCCTCTTACTTTGCACTGGATGGGGAAAAAGGAATTAGAGGCTATATTTTGACATTAGGACAAGGTTAAGTTGAGACATGTCATACATTCTCCTAAAGTTAACATGAACTAATATTTCATGATACAACTAAACATCATTCCTATTTTGAGTAGAAAAACATGAATCAGATGTAAAATCTTTAAATACATATAAACCATTCTTTTGTATGCCTTCAAAAAAAGTAAAATCAAACTCATTTTTAATAAACCATTTATCCTTTAGTAAAATTACACTATATATTTTGTGAGTTAGCTGTGAACATGAAAGAAAATTCATTTTCAGTTTAGGAGCACACAAAAGATCATTTATAAAACCATTGAAAACTTTAACTTTTCCTTGAATTTGGACATCAAGAATGGAATAATCACCGAGATAGATTTGATCATTACATTCTTTGATATCAAACAAAATGTCACATTCTATAAGTCATGTTCCTAGATGCACCACTATGTAATATCCATTCATTTTATTTAGCAGTAACTAATGTAAACATTAACTAATGCAACGTATAAAACAACTACATTTTGTTTTTAAATTTTTTTAAAATTTATTTATTTATTTTGATTTGGTTTGTTCCCTTTTTTATTTTTGAAATTTGGCTTTTTTTTGTTTACTCTACAGTCTTTCTTTTTGTGTCCCAAATTTCCCACGATTGTGACATTTCCCATCAAAACAGACTTTTAGGTGATTATTCCTTGTTTTATTATCTTTACTAGGGGTTTTAAGTTTGATTTGAAATTTTGATTCTTGTTAAACCTAGAAAATTTATTCTTAGGATTTTGAGTGAGAATTTCCTAAGTAACATTCTCCTTTGAATCAAAGTTTGACATGACTTGCTCTTCCTACATTAGGAGAGCACTAAGAGTAAATAAGTAAGGAATATCTTGTTCAGTTTGATATTTTGAATTTGAAATGAAAATTAAGTTCCTAAACCTTTCATGGATGTTCATCTTGAATAATAAAATACAAAAATTTATTATGAATCAAATCACAGTTACTCATGCAGTTTCTAGGAAGCACTCTCATGCTATTTGCTTCCACTTCTACGCTTTCCAAACCTCTCTCTACTATCAAGGTTGCACCTCTGGTCACTCTTGCGGAGTCAGTGTTAGAGACTGAGGATTTCTTCTCCTCCAATGGTTTGATTTGCGGCTTCAATGGACTCTGTCCAGGTCTTCCCCTCCTTCGCTCATGGATTGCTACGAAGTATCGTCCTATTGTTTTGGGTAGGATTGACATTTACCCCTATGCAAGGTTTTTTTATCGTAGATTTTAATGTTGATGATGATAGGATTATCATTCTCTCAAAGAGATGATAATTTCAAGATCATCACGTATTGATGAAACCATGTTTCCCGACTTTTAACCCTCTCACAGCCTCTTTCTTTTTAAAATCGTTTTGGATTTGTGTACCCCATCTGCCATTACAGTTTTGGGGAGAGGAAAGTTTAACTACTATTGGAAATGTTGTGGGTAAATTTTTACCCATTGATTCCAATGTGGAATCCTACCCTCACACTACCTTTGCACGTATATTGGTGGATCTAGATACTTTGTTTGATCTACATGCTTCTATTGACCTCAAAGTACTAGATAGGGTTTGGTCGCAACCCCCTTGTTTACTAAAGATTGCCCTTCAGATGTAGAAAATGATTTGACTTAGGGCATCTTATTTCAAATTGCAATATGGTAAAGCATAAAGCTAAGAAGGAAAAGGTTTCTTGGTGGAAGGGGATCTCATCAAGATATATTATTTATTGATGTGGAACCTGAGTTAGTTATTGACACTAAGGATGGTTTTGATAAGGAATCCATTCCAAAGTCATGGGTTGCGCCTTCAGAGGAGAAGGTTGGATCACTTATGGTGGATCAAGTGCCGACATTGATTCCAGTTATTGCTACTAGGCAGTGATGGATTCGTTTTTTTGGATCAGGTGCAGACACAGATTCCAGTTGTTACTCACTGATGGTGATGTTACCAACTCAACTACTGAGAAGCCCAATTATGGTAGTTTGGCTTCCGCTGAGATTTGACCTCCAAATCACTCACACAAAAAATTTAGATCCTAACAAGAGTTATGATTGGATTGTTGTTAAAAGAAAAAACAAAAAAAAAATGCATCTTAGATCCCACATTAGGGATCTTACAAGGTAATCTGGTTTCAGTGATAACTATGTGTTGCAATCTTCAATTTTTATACTCGATGGTGTTTACCTTTTGATGTTCCCCTTTGTTGTTAGGGGCTTCCTTTTTTTCTATGCTTTATTGTTTATCAAGCCTTGAGGGCTAGTTGTACAAGGATGCAGGTCCTTTCAAAACCCCTAAATTTTACCAATTTTCAAAAAAATCACAGTTACATCAATCTAATTGATATTTAATGTTTTTAATTTTTGCTAGCAAATTAACTAATTGTTCATCTCCCTTCGTGGGAGTTTTCATTAGTTCAACAGTCATTTTTGTAATTTTTGAAAGATGCATAAATTCGTGCATTGATTCTAACTGTTTCCAATCTTCACTCGGACTTTCCTGGTTTCTAATGTGCAACAGAAAATTATCTTGCACGCTTCACAATATAATTGACATCGATTCCTTCACTTTTATTGAAATGTAGATATGTTGTCTATTATTTCCTATATACCGATCGACGCCTTCTCCATACCATTCATGACAGTCCAAATCTTAAGTGTCATGAATTCTGACTTCAACCATATCTTCCAAATGTTGGAGTTAGTACCGTTCAACATATGTGTCTTGTCAATGGTGAAATGATTAGATCCCATTTTGAGCGAATCTTTTAAAATAAAATCAAGAAGGAAAAAACAAGATTAGTACGACAATTGAATACTCAAATCCTTATTCTACACTTTTGATTAAAAATAGGCTTTTAAGGGCAACAAAGCAAAAGGTTTAGCAAAATCTCCTTCTCATGTCGATTTTTGGAGTTTTTTTGTCCTCTTTCCATAATTATCCTCTCACCTATTTCTTATGACACGTAAATGAAAACTTGACGGTTAATTTCAAAATTGAATAAAATTTTCTAATAATTAAAGAAAATAATTTTAATAAAGATCTCCTGAAAAAGAGATACAATAACATATTTATCGATTTAACTCCTAAATTTAAAATTTAAAATTCAATTTATTAAATTTTATACATTTTATCAAATTTTAATTTCTTTTATCAAAAAAATTACTAAAGACATTTACATTTGAACCCAGTTTAATGTTAAAAGAATGGGTTTTGAACCCTTTTTAACCTAGTTATCGATTTCCCTAAAGACTTTTACATTTGTATTTTTAACAAAATACTATTTTAAGTTTTACATAGTATTTAAAATAAAATAGACCTAAGCCAAAATGTGGCATTCAAATCAAGGTGGAGCGGTCAAAAATATGGAGTCAAAAAAAAAGGGCCATTTAATTCGAAGTATATGCGGTCAAGAAACCACTCTAACCAAGCTTATGATCAGTGTTTAGGAGTGAGCAACTTGCATGTGGTCAAGGGGTGTAAATTTTAAACAAAAAACATTTAAGATATATACTTCATATCATTTAACATTTAAACGGCTAAGGGGAGAAATTTCCAAGCACGTGCTTTAAATGATTTACTCGTTCAATGCCAACCAAGCATAGCGCATTGCATAAGTGGTTAACGGGTTCATTTAATAGATTTAGAGTTTTTAATACAAAAAATTTCTATTAAATGAAAACACTAAAATAAATATTTCGGCGGCCAAATTATATTGTCTAGGTTTTAATTTTGTAAAGATTTAAAAAAAAAAATTGCTATGCAAAGAGGTCCCAAGCCAATGTTTTGTCATGTGCCGATGAGAAAATTTAGATTCCTATAAACTTGGAAATTATCTTCAATTTGGAAGATATTCCAATTATCTTTGAGAATTAATTTTCATGCACACATTAGAACTAAAATTCATATTAATGTTGAAATTAAAAAAAATAATTGCATGCATGTATTTGAATTTAGGTGAGTCCCCGCCAAATCTTGATTTCAAACACATTAAGTTTGAAAGGGTTAATAAAAATTTTAAGAGAAAAAAGTTAGTGCGAGAAAGTATGTGTGACGAATTAAATAAAATTGAAGGGGTCCTATTTTATAAGGGTAAAAATACCAACCACTTTTTCCACCGAACCATTTAATAAATCAAATTATTTGATATATTGATTTAATTTAACATGATTTAGCACCATGTTAAGTTATGGGCATTTAAATATACATAACAAAGTTTTTATAAATAAAGTGAAATAAACTATAATAAATAAATACATTAAACAAATTACACAAGACACCAAATTTATGTGGAAAACCCCGAAGGGTAAAAACCCATGGTAGAAATAGATTTCCATTTCAGTGAGAAACTATTTACAAGTCTAGTAAAACAATCTCCTTCACCACTTCTGTCCATAAACATTTTTCATGTTTTTCCCATGAAATCAATTCCACATACCTCAAGGGCCATATTTAAATTATTTTTATTAGTGTGTCTTCTTGTGAAGCACCCCACCACGTTTGATAAATTGATTTCATAAATAATTAAACCTTACAAACTAAAGTTTATATTAAATAAATAAACAAATATTTTTATCTTTTTATTTAATTAATTATAAACTATAGTTTATAACTTAAGAACACTTAAGAGGGGTTAAACCCTGCTTAAGATTAATGTTCTAACAAACTCACATTCAAGACACTAGCGCCTTGTACATACACTAGTGCCTAAGCGGTCATGTCCCCCTTTGGGCGTTTTCATCTAGAACTCTATTTTCTGGATGAAGCATATACAACCTAGATCTAGCATGTTTCACCAATATTCTAGCCCATAATCATCACAGAAAGTGCGTTATCATCTAATTCATTCTTATACTCTCATTACTTGCACTTGCTTACCATTTGGATGTTATATCTTGTATGTTTATGATATTATCTATTTGATCTTAGTCCTCTGATAAAGATTTAAATTTTGTTAAATCATTTGGTGAACCCGATCCTTGCATGCCCATTATCAGATCTATTTTTCCTATCCCTAGTGATTATAGGTTTTGTGTGCTTCTTCTTTCATGCCCATTACCCGTAGTGTCCACTTTGGTATTCCACATCATATTGAGCTTCTCTCACAGACACATAATCATTCTAATAGTATGGCTAAAACCACACATGGTAATCCTCTCTTCAATTCCCCTCATATCCCCCTCTATGACAAAGAAAATTCTGATAGTGAATATTCTTATGATGAAGGCACTAATGTGGATCAAGAACAACTTGATGCTCTCACCAATTTCTGTTCTACATTACGTGATGATCCCACTCATGTACCACATGCCCTTGGTGATTTATTAGTGCCCCAGCATGCCCGTGATAATGTTTCTCATGTCAGTATGGTTCGTACCTTAGAGCTCTCTATTGTTACCCACCCCCTTCTATACCACTTTCCTCTCCTCCCCACGAATGTGGGGATATTCACCATACATATGCCTATTTCCATACCTACTACTCACTTTTATTCTCCCATCATTTCTCATATCTAACCTAGTTCTTCTTTAGGAACCCATGCCTTACAAGCTCAAATTCATCAATGGTAATATGTTTCTTCTTCTTCATCTCCATCTCTTGATTCTTCACTTCTCCTACATAGTCCTCTTTTACCAAAACTTTATGTTATCACAAAATTACAACACTCTCTGATATGTCATGAACCATGAATGAGTAATCAATGTAACTGAGTAACATGGGATTGTCTCAAGTTGTGGGACCCTTGCGATTGAGATAAACCTCTAAAGAAGGTTGGTTCATCTACATATTCCTAATGCTAAAACTACTCCTACTGCAAAAATAAAAAATCCTAAACTAACATGCTAAGGGACCAGGGTTAGAAGGAGATACAAAAACAAATGAAATCCTAAGCTAAAGGGGTGTGATAGCACCAGAAAATAAATGATAGTTGAGCTCTGCCCACGAGGGGAAGGAAACTAGGAACATGGTAGATCAGGAAGACACGCATTCCATAGATCAAGAACCATGAACTCCACTTTCCCATGCATTTACAACACAACAAAATGGAACTTGCAAGCAAAAGATACACACAACATGTAAAAAAATGAATAGAAAGGAAAGAATGCAACTAAAATTAGCTAGTGCAAATAAAACGTGCCACAAAACAAATTCTATTGCTTAAAAGATGCACAATTCCATTATATTCATGGCAGAAGGTGTGAGTTTACATTGCAAATGATATATTCAAGGTTAGGAACTGATGAGAAGTTGGCCACCATTTTGGCATGGTGTTGCTACAACAAAGAAAACCTCAAGAACCCAACTAACAACACTTCAAATGGGCGAATTTTACATATATATAGAAAATCAGCTCCCACATAACAGGAATTAACTACCTAACAGGTAGTTGAGCTACCTGAACTACCATCATTGATGCTGAGCTTGTAGTTGATGCTCATGTTGATGATCAGTTACATTTTCTTCCTCTTTTTGGCCAATAGCTATTAGGAATTAGAGAACAAATATGCAGAAAAAATTCCTCAAATCACAACAATAGGAAACTATTTAGCAAAATTGTACTTGTAGAAATATAACATCATATATAAACAATGCACAAAAGAAGACAAGACAAGATTTAATGTCATTCACCCAATGTGGGCTACATCTAGCAAGAACTTGCTCAAATTTTATTATCAACAAGAGTAAAACCAACTCTCACAGTCTTCTCTCAATTATAATTGCACATCTATCCCTCATGAACCCACAACAAAATTCCAAAAGATGTTAAACCACAAATAAGACACAATTTCTCAACCTTGATCACCTCTTGATGTTCTAAAACTCAAGATTTCTTGATCACTCAAGATACATTAGGTCGCCCCTAGCACCTCTATTTATAAGATTACAATCCTTCTAGGAAGTTCTATAGCCGACTGATCAGGGGATCATTTTCAAAAGTTCCCTAAACATCCCTAAATGGTGTCAATGTAGAAGATCATCTCGAGAGCTTTCCAATGACTATGAGAATGTGGCAAACGGACATCGGGAGCTCTAGATATGTCTGGTCAAAGTTTAGACAGCGAGAAAGTCAACTCTGGTCAACTGATCAATATTGGACCAATGGCACTGCGACATGTGGCGAAAAGGCAAAGGGAGTTGTTTGTTGGTTGTCGATCTTCGGTCTTCGATGGTCGTAAAAGATTGCTCACCGGTCGCCATGTGGACTATGGTATTATCACCAACGTGGTGGGTCCACAAGCCACCACGAATCGAATACGATCGATTTGCCTATCGGGAGACGACAAGTGGAATATATGCTATTGACCGAGTTAATTATTTCCATACCACATTACATGGGTCAAAATTATATTTACTTGGTAAGTCCACTTTCCAAATACTGCACATTATTCCCAAATGCAACATACCACACATTATGCCATAAACTAAACATATTAATGTTTATACATTAGTATTAAACCAACCACTTAACCACCATTTTGCCAAGGACCATGTGGAAGGGCGAAGTGAAGCATTGTTGGAGGGGGCAGTTATGCTCACATGGTCTTTTGACCACTTCATTTGCGTGGGGGAAAGGCTTATTAAAGCCTTAAAAAATTTCCATCCCACCAAATATGGGATTTTTATCCCTTATCAAATGCTATGCTGCCCTATATGGGTATGTAATCCCCATGGTCACATGGTCTTTTGACCACTTCATTTGCGTGGGGGAAAGGCTTATTAAAGCCTTAAAAAATTTCCGTCCCACCAAATATGGGATTTTTATCCCTTATCAAATGCTATGCTGCCCTATATGGGTATGTAATCCCATTATACATGCTACGAGTAAGGTTTAAAAATAGCCTAAGGATAATATGCAATGCATATTTTTTGGGCCCTAAAAATGTATAAATAGGGAACCCATTTGCATTGTAAACATGCAACTTGGAAGCTTAAAGCAAGAGCTTGAGGAATATTTCCCGAGTAAGTAGAGGAGCGTTCATTTTATAAGACCTATTTTATTAGGCATATTATAAAGTTGTGAAGACCTATTTATTTAAATAGGCATTATTGTGGCTAGGAGTTAATAATAATACCTAGTCGGCCCATAGAGCCACATCAATTACTTGCAAATCCTGGATTGTTGACTGGAGTGCTAGCATTGTATTGATAGCGTTGGGAAGGCCAATCGAAGCCGAAGGACATTGTGTATCAGGAAGGTGAAGAACAATTCAACTGATCATCGGAATTTTTGGAAGAACTAGTGTATTGATAGGCAAGTAAAATTCCATTAGGTTTTCTTGTGAAAGTACTATTGTAACTTACAAGTTTTGACTAGTGGAACAGTTCGACCACGAACCCGGAGACGTAGGCAATTACCAAACTCCATAATCAATCTTTGTGCAATTGTCTTTATTGTCTTGCATTAATTTTTAAATTGATTACTTAAAAGGAGAAAATTGTCGGCAAATATTTAAAGCCTACAAGGGTCCGAGATCAGGTAGTAATAACTTGATTATTTTTAGATCATGTTTGGTATCAGAGTTGGTTTAGCTCCATATTTTTTTTTCAGTAAATCTGATTAACAAAGTGATTGCTTTAAGATTGGTGCAGTTGGTTCAATTTGTGTGATAGGGTACAAGTGCACTATGGGCAAGATGTCTAAATAGGAAAAGCTCGAGGAAATTGAAGCTTATAATCACCAGATTTAGGAAGAGAAATCTCTCATGTGATCCATGTATTACTCCTTGGAAGAGGAGTATGCTCGTTTGAAATCAGAACTGCAAACCAAGGATGAGCTCTTGGCAAGGTTGTAGTGTGGTGATCAAAGGAAGGAAATACCTTCAACTTCAGATGCAGAGGCCATGGTAGATGATTGCACTATAAGTTGTTCACCATTGGAATCTTCTTCTTCCTCCCATTCAGTTTCGGATTCAGGTAATGAAGTCTTTCATTTGTTTGAAAATCATACTAGAGGCATTGGATCCAAGTTACTATCTAAAATGGGATTTGATGGAATAGGCCTTGGTAAAAATGGCCAAGGCATTTCTAACCCAATACAGGTCGAGGATCGTCCTCGTTTTGCAAGTTTGGGTTATCCTAGTGCGGGAATGGAAATTGGAGAATGCTCCAAGAATATTGATGGGAGACAAGCTTCCGAAAGCAAATTGATTACCCCACTAGTCCTGCAAGAAGATTCTAAGCAAGAAATTTGTGCTTTTTCATCACAGGCAAGATGTGGTAAGAGAAATCAGCGAAGAGGTAATGAGATTCCACCTCTAGTTTCTTACCATAATCATAAGCATAGAAAATTTTCTGATCCACTTTTTCATCTTAAGAAGTATGGTTATGATTTTTAGAAGATGTGGAATTCCTTTCCATGTACTTTTTGTGGATTGCATATTCATTCAGTGGCCAGATGCTGGAAGAGAAGGACACTAATGAAGAAGTTGATGTTGTTCGTCACAAACAAGGCAAATCAGAAAGACCAATCTCGTCATGCAGAGTCGAGAAATGGCAGAAAGAGTTCCTGCTCCCAGAAGAAGGAGATAAAGAGGAATTTTTGTGCTCATTTGCAGAGGAATGGGCACCAGGTGGAAAATTGCTGGAAACTACATCCATCTCGCCATTAGAGTAATGGCAAGCCAAAGATGGAATGGAGGCCTATTGCAAAGGTAGAAGAAGTTTCCACTCCACCACTAGTTGACAATTTAACCCAAGACCAAGTAATACCTGAAAGTGAAAGTCCTTTCAAATGGGTAAGTCAACAAATTTTCAATTAAATATTGCATAATTCAGATTGATGAATAGTATGCAGTATTAAGTTTGGAGATCAAATTCTGTGAGAAAATGCTGAGAGAAAGGTTTACAATACTCAGTGGATTTTCATACTTAGAAAATTTGATTAATGCTCCAAACATATCTCCTAATCAGTTGGTGAGTACATGTTACAGCTTGGACACATGAATTATCTCATATAAGGCTTGGAGATTGATCTGACATTTGTGCAGACAGTAGAGTTCACAGAGATTAGCTTGGAACTTCATTCTGTGTAGAGGCATTGTGACCGTGTAACAAAATGGTAGCTAAATCACCGTTGGCATTGACATTGGGTCGGAACTCCATTATGTGTAGAGGCATTGCGACTGTGCAGCAGAATGGTACCTGATATTGTATGTCAACAAGAGGAACTCTCAAAGGATTATCTCGGAACGTCATTTGGAGTCAAGGCATTGCGACCGCACATTCCAATGGTAGTTGATCATCATACTTAGCATCGTGCATTGGAGGCTCGAGGTCCTGAAAGAGGCTTAACATCATGTATTGGAGGAGTTGATGTCTGAAATAGACTTAGCATCATGCATCAGAGGCTCAAGGTATTGAAAGAGGCTTAACATCATGCATTGGAGGCGTTGAGGTCTGAAAAGGGACAATTCATTGTCCATCATTAACATCAGATCAATCAAATCTCTACGTAACATGGAGTTCCTTCAAACCAGTTTGGATTATGCGGAATCAACTTAGAGCTAAAAGTTGTGTTATAGAGTAAAAGAAGATCCTTGTTGTCAGATATCAAGAAGCTTAGCACCGCACAGAAGGAGCGTTGAGGTTTCATTCAAAAAATTAGAACCATATAGCAGAGGTGTGAAGGTCTTCTTTAGATATCAAAGTGGCGCAGTAGAAGCATGGTGGGCCCATAACCCACAGGTCCAGGATTAGAACAAAGTTTTCGAAGTGAGAAGGTTGGAGGAGAAGACCCAAGGGTCTACCACAGCAGCACTTCTGAGGTGGCAACAGAGTTTTTCAGATTTATGACAATATGGAAGCTTTTTGGGACAAAAAGCCTTTCTCAGTGGGGAGGTGTGATCAGGGGATCCTTTTCAAAAGTTTCCTAAACATCCCTAAATGGTGTTAGTGGAGAATATCATCTCGATAGCTTTCCAACGACTGTGAGAACTCGGCAAATGGACATCGGGAGCTCTAGATATGTCCGGTCAAAGTTCAAATAACAAGAAAGTCAACTCTGGTCAACTGGTCAATATTGGACCAATGGCATTGCGACACATGGTGAAAAGTAAAAGGGAGTCATTTTTTGGTTGTCGATCTCTGGTCTTCGACATTCGTAAAAGATTGCTCGCTGGCCACCGTGTGGACTATGGTATTATCACTAACATGGTGGGTCTACAAGCCACCACAAATCGAATATGATCGATTTTCCTATCGGGATATGACAAGTGGAATATATGCTATTGATCAAGTTAATTATTTCCATACCACATTACATGGGTCGAAATTATATTTACTTGGTAAGTCCACTTTCCAAATGCCACGTATTATTCCCAAATGCAACATACCACACATTATGCCACAAACTAAACATATTAATGTTTATACATTAGTATTAAACCAACCACTTAACTACCATTTTGCCAAGGACCATGTAGAAGGGCGAAGTGAAGCATTGTTGGAGGGGGCATTTATGCTCACATGGTCTTTTGACCACTTCATTTGCGTGGGGGAAAGGCTTATTAAAGCCTTAAAAAATTTCCATCCCACCAAATATGGGATTTAGCCCACTTTATTAAATTTGTCTCTAAGGGATTTTTATCCCTCATCAAATGCTATGCCGCCCTATATGGGTATGTAATCCTATTATACATGCTATGGGTAAGGTTTAAACATAGCCTAAGGATAATATGCAATGCATATTTTTTGGGCCCCTAAAAATGTATAAATAGGGAACCCATTTGCATTATAAACACACACAACTTGGAAGCTCAAAGCAAGAGCTTGAGGAATATTTCCCGAGTAAGCGGAGGAGCAATTCATTTTATAAGACCTATTTTATTAGGCATATTATAAAGTTGTGAAGACCTATTTATTTAATCAGGAATTATTGTGGCTAGGAGTTATTAATACTACCTAGTCGGCCCATAGAACCACACCAATTACTTGCAAATCATGGATTGTTGACCGAAGAGCTAGTGTCGCATTGATAGCATCGAGAAGGTCGATCGAAGCTGAAGGAGATTGTGCATCAAGAAGGTGAAGAACAATTCGATTGATCATCGGAATTTTTTGAAGAACTGGTGTACTGATAGGCAAGTAAAATTCCATTAGGTTTTCTTGTGAAAGTACTATTGTAACTTACAATTTTTGACTAGTGGAACGGTTTCGACCATGAACCCGGAGACGTAGGAAATTGCTAAACTTCATAATCAATCTTTGTGTAATTTTCTTTATTGTCTTGCATTAATTTTTAAATTGATTACTTAAAAGGAGCAAATTGTCGGCAAATATTTAAAGCCTACAAGGGTCCGAGATCAGGTAGTAATAACTTGATTATTTTCGGATCACTGACCCTAGATGTTTGAAATTCGTGACCTTTCAACTTCCCACAGATGAAAATATGTCACTATGACAACCACCAAACTACCACTAATATGTAGAAAACATGCAGCATGAAAACAACACATGACTGTAGAATACTTATGAAGTCTCCAAACTTAACCGTTCAAACTCCAACACTTCAATGTTGATTCTAGAAGACTAAAAACATGCTCCACACCCCAATAATCTCCCACTTAGAGATTAGTTCCCACTGAGAAAATTTTCTCGACCCTTTCATTCATGAAGGTCAACCAAAGTTGAACACAACTTCAATTTCTCCCTTGTGAATGCCTTGGTCATCATATCTGTAGGATTATGACTGGTATGAATATTTTTCAAGCTTCAACTTATCTTCTTCCAAAGTCGTCCCTGATGAAATGATATCTCAGATGAATGTGCTTAATCCCTAGAGTGGAAATTGGAGTTATTCACTAAATGAATAACACTCTAACTATCACTGTGTAGTCTCCCAACTTCCTTCTTATGCCTCAACTCATCAAGCAACTTCTATAGCCAAATCATCTCCTTGCTTTCCTTTGTGGCGACAACATACTCAACCTTTGTGGTTTACAAAGCCACAACCTTTTGTAACCATGAAATCCAACTCACAACTTTATCACCAACCATAAATACATAACCTATCATGTTCCTCCTGCTATCCAAATTTTATGCCATGTTTGAATCTACATAGCCATGCAATGTAGTGTCCAATCCACCAAAACACAATGTTGTTCCCATGGTCCCTCTCAAATATGGAAGGATCCACTTCATTGCCTACCATTTCTCTCTACCTGGATCACTCATAATCCTACTCACTTCTCCCACTGCATGGGAAATATTAGGCTTAGTGCATACCATATCATACATCAAGCTTCCAACCACTGATGAGTATGGTACCCTAGACATTTGGATTCTATCCTCCTTAGTCTTAGGACTCTTCTCCTTTAAGAATTTAAAGTGACCTGCCAAAGGAGTACCAACCGATTAAGCATCCTACATACTAAACCTCTCCAAGAGCTTCTTTATGAAATCTTCTTGAGATAGAACCATCTTCCTCTCATTCATGTTTTGAGTTATTCTCATACCAAGGATTTAATTTTTTGCCCCCCAAATCCTTCATAACAAAGGAGTTACCTAGTTATTTCTTAAGTACCTTTATTTCCTACATGATCTTCCTTACAACAAGCATATCATCCACATATAGGCACAAAAATAATATAACTACCATCAAGAAGCTTCTTGATGTACACGCAGTGGTCTGAGTGGCACCTGAAGTAACCATGCTCCTGTATAAAATTGTCAAACTTCTTGTACCACTGTTGTGGAGCTTGTTTCAAGCCATAAAATATCTTCTTAAATTTCACACTAACCTCTCATTCCCTTTGACCTCATAACCCTATGGATATTACATATACAATTCCTCCTCCAACTCACCATGAAGGAATGCAGTCTTCACATTCAACTTCTCTAAGTGTGAGTCTTCTACTGTTATTAAACCAAGAACAATCATAATAGAAGTCATTTTAACAATAGGAGAAAAAATTTCATCAAAGTCTATACCTTTCTTCTGTGTAAATCCCTTGACCACCAACCAGGCCCTGTACCTTTTTTTTCCTCCATCTTTCTCTTTTATTTTGTACACCCACTTATTCTTTAATGCTCTCTTACCCTCAGGTAGCTCCACCAAATCCCAAGTCCAGTTCTCCATAAGATATTTATGCTCTTCATCCATGGCCTTCTCCCACTTCTTCGTAGCATCCACCTGCACTGCTTCCCTCAAAGCACTATGGCTCTCCACTGTCAATGAGAAATATGTAATTCAAAAGATGGAGTACACTGTTCAGGTTCCCTTCTTACCCTAGAAGACCTTCTTGCCTTAGGAGTTTTAGGTATCCTAATGAGTAGGTTTCTGAACTAGCTGTGTCAGAGCATGTTGCACCTGAACTGGACCCCTGAACACCTTGCCATCTGCAATATCCTCTAACATTGTGTATTATTTATTTGATGCCTCTTTATGTTCTTGTAACTAATCTTTATACATGAATTTTTCATTAAAGACAATATATCTAGACCAAAATATTTTCTTTTCCTTAAGAATCTAAACACATAAACCAAAGTCATCCTCACCATATCCAACAAAGGTGCATTTCTTAGACTTAGCCTCTAACTTGGTCCTATCATCTTTATCACTGTGAACAAATAACTCACATCCAAATACTCTAAGAAATGAGTAATCAATTTTCTTATTAGACCAAGTTTCCTCAGGTTTATCTCCATCCAAGGCCATAAAGGGTCCTCTATTAATTAGATAAATAGTTGTTCTCACCGCTTCTACCTAAAACATGAGTGGTAGCCCTGTATGTAACCTCATGCACCTATCACGCTCCATGATTGTCCTGTTCATTCTCTCCGAGACTCCATTTACCTGTAGAGTATTTGAAACCATTCTTTTCCTACAGATCCCATTTATCAAACAATAATCAAGAAATTCATCATTGCAATACTCCCCTCCATTATCCAACTTGATACATTTCAGCTTGAGACTTGTTTCATTCTCAACCAAGGCTTTTCATCTTTTGAAAGTTTCAAATAAATCAGATTTCTTTCTAATTCCATATACCCAAACTTTTCTAGTTACATCATCAATAAAAGTGACATAGTAACATGAACCACCAATAGATTTTACCTTAGTTGGCCCCCATACATCTATATGCACCAACTCCTACTTACCCTCCTTCTTGGTAGGTCCAACCTTGAGGAATCTTACCCACTTATGTTTCCCATAAACACAGTTCTCACATAAGTTCAAATATAACTCCTTTAATCTAGGCAACATGTCCTTTAGAATGTGCATGCCCTTTTGAATCATATGACCGAGTCTCTGGTGTCAAAAATTTGCATCTCCATCTGCACCAACTAAATTACAATAATCAACACCACTAGTTAAATACAAAGTACTAATTTTCTTACCTCTTGCAACCACAAGAGCTCCCTTGGTAACCTTCCAAGAATCCATTGTAAAATTTATCGTATAACCATCACTACCTAGGTGACCCACTGATATCAATTTCCACCTCAACTTAGGCACATGCCTGATGTCCTTAAGTAGCCATGTTGTTCCCATTCTACATTTTCACCTGAACACAACCTTTCCCTATTATGGTGCATGGTTCATCATCACCAAGATATACATGTCCAAAATCACCTTGAACAAACTCAGTAAAGTAATGTCTATGTGGGGTGGCATGGAAAGAAGCCCTAAAATCTAACATCCAAGTCACAACAATATTATCTAAAAAAGAATTAAGGCATCTTAAAAAACATCACATGCTGCCACATTTACCTCCTTAGTTTACTCCTTGTTCTTCTTATCCCGAAGAGCCCAAAATATTTCTTAGCATGACCAACCTTCGCACAGTGCCAAAATTCCAACTTTCTCTTTAACTTTGACCTTCCATGATCATTCAACTTCCCATGATTACTTTTCCCTCTATTATTTTATCTCCCTCTGCTCCCCACCATCAAAGCGTTTCTAGAAGTAGAAGAATCCCTATAGCTCTTCCTTTGCATTTCCTTGCTCAATATCACACCTATCACATCTTCAAACTTCAACTTTGATTTATTAGAGATTGAATTACTTATAGCCATAACCAAGCTATCCCAGCTATCTGACAAGGAGCACAAAATCAACAAAGCCCTAACCTCATCATAAAATTCAATTTTCACTAAGTTTAACATACTCACAACCATATTAAATTCATTCAAATGATTAGCAACAGAACCATTCTTAGACATCTTCATATTAAACAAATTTTTCATTAAAAACATTTTATTAGAGGCAGAGAGTTTTTCATATAACTTCCCTGATCCATTCATGAGACCTTCTGTGGTCTTCTCCTATGATATGTTGAAAGCAACCGAATATGCAAGACATAACCAAATTGCCCCAAGTGCTTTTCTATCCAACAAATTCTAATCCTCATCTGACATGGTTGTAGTTTTCTTTTCTTTTCTAGCCAAAGGAACATGGAGGTCCTTCCTATACAAGTAATCCTCCATCTACATATTCCATAAACCAAAGTTCTACCCATTGAACTTATCAACCTTTGATTTGTCCTCATCTATCATAGTTCCCACTCAATCTAAAATTTCCCTGTGATTCACCACTTCAGCCGAAAACCACCAAAGCTTTGATACCAGTTGTTAGGAATTAGAAAACAAATATGTGGAAACAATTCCTCAAATCATATAGTTGGAAACTATTTAACAGAATTGTGCTTGTAGGAATATAACAACATATATAAACAATGCACAAAATAAGACAAGACAAGATTTAATGTGGTTCACCCAATGTGGGCTACATCTACTAAGAATTTTCTCAGATTTTACTATCAACAAGAGTAAAACCAACTCTCACAGTCTTCTCTCAATTACAATTACACAACTATCACTCATGAACTCACAACAGAATTCCCAAAGGTGTTAAACCACATCTAAGAAACAATTGACACCCAATTTCTCAACCTTGATCACTCAAGATCACCTCTTGATATTCTAAGACTCAAGATCCGTTGATCACTCAAGATGCATTATGACACCCCTAGTACCTCTATTTATAAAATTACAATCCTTCTAGAAAGTTCTATAGCCAACCCTAGAAGTTTCAAAGTTGTGACCTTTCAACTTCCTATGGATGAAAATATGTCATTGTGAACACCATCAAACTACTACCAATATACAGCAAACGTGCAACATGAAAACAACACGTGACTACAGAATGCTCCTGAAGTCTTAAAACTTAACTATTCTAACTCCAAGACTTCAATGCTAATCCCAGAAAAACAAAAAACATGCTCCTCACCCCAACCGTAGCTTCAATTTTCCATTTGTTAGATGATATCATGATTAACTTGCTATCAGTCAGTTGTATCCTGCTTCTCGTTCTTTCCTATTGTCATCTGGTAGCACAAAATCCATTGTCATCTAGTATAATTCATATAACTGCTATCGGTGCACTTGTTGTCGACCAACTACTCTTTGTTGTCACCTTTTTGCTACCGGTCAGTATCACTAAAAATTCTATTAGTTGGTAGCATGCATTTAAATGCTACTGACATCCACTCTAACTCTACGCACTGCCAACATTCTACTACCAATCCTTTCTAGCATCCAATAGCATATAAAATGCTACCGGTCAATAGCATTAATACCTACTACTGGCTGATAGCATATTAAATGCTACAAACCGGTAACATCATTATTTGCTACCGGCTGGTAGAAACATAATTCTATTAGTCGGTAGCATCTTTTGATGTTACCAATAGCTTTTCATTTCCACTCTTACATGCAACCCCATTAATTCGCCACAACCCGTCGATAAGATACCAACTCACTGAATCACCCATTAAAAAAAACTCGGCTTGAACCCTTTGCCACGGAGAGCTACAACTCGTACGAGATTGATTCTAACTCAACCAAGAAAATCCTGATCTACCTTTCCTTTCTGAAACCTAGGGCTGAATTTTATTGCCTCCTGCACATCCCAGGATTTTGATTGACTAAGTACATTTGGGTAGGTTGTCCAAATTTATCCAGTGAAGGTAAATTTGGGACAATAATTTGGAGACCTCTAGGGGACATTTGCCTACTAGATAAATAGACCAGTAGCCTTGAATTTTCCATTGGGCATGGAGTTAAGCCCATCCTTGAAGGACCGATCCTTTCTTTTGAAAACTTGTGTAACATCGTCATTTTAAGTCTTTAATAATATGGGAAATACTTTTTTGTACTTTCCTTTATGCTTCTTGCTCTAAATACCCATATATTTAAATCCAACATAAACCTTAATGTTCAATGTTCCAAATTCACATAATTTAGAACAAACGTTCATTTAGCTAATCCATCTCATAACAGTAACCATATGCAACTGTAATGACTCGGTACTATACCAATTTCTCATTTCATGACTCGATATTAAACTAGCCTCTCATGTGTATACCAAGTATACTAATGGTTCCCTTATTCCATTAAGGGTCAATCAAGTGTTAAAAACTAAACATCCTATCTAAGTATCCGTTACGGATACTCATTTGACATCATGCATCTTTAGTCAAAGTGAAATCAAGACAACGCAATAAATAACTTACGATACTTTGGCCAAAGTTTTAAGACATATATTCCATGATTTTATTCCTAAATTACATACTCATCAAAAGGGATATGTCTTTCACCATACTTGAATCTTTTATCTAGATTAGATTACCTTGAATTCAGTCAACAAATCCATGTCCATGTTAGGTGTTAAGTAGGGATAGTCCACATAAACAAGAACCAAGGATTTTCTTAAGGAGACTAAGGGAAATCAAGCGCAACCAAATTGACTTATGTCATCTTGGTTTCACTGCATTCCCCATAATCATCATTTAGATGAACTTAGTACGGTTTTATACCATTATTGCTATTTAATATGTAACGATGACCTGAATTAATAGTTTACAAAGTATCGCATAAGGGAGCTAGGTGGGTGGTTGCGACATAGTGGAAGCTCCACAGTAACCACATAATGACTTGCATCATTAAGTGGGTATTGTGCAACAACAACTATGTTGTGATAACCCATCAATCTCCACTATGCGGGGCTTCGTATATTAACAAGTTCTTTAATTAGTTTAATTCGTAGCTTGTTAACCTTTCCAATTAACATGTCATCGTTAGGTGGCATGCCTAAAGATCAATTTGGGTTGATACGATTAATCCTTTAAGGAAGGATCGTAACATATCTCCTTATGAAGTGAAGGTATATAGATCAAATCTACATTAAGTTCAATGAGTTAATTATTCATTTTCCATTGGTCCTTTAAGTGTCACTACTCAATCTGATTATAACAAGTAAAAGACAACATCTAACCACTATCTTATTATTTCATACTAGTAAGTGTAACTCAAATTTATATAAATTATATATTATGTTCGTGTGACTTTTATTAAGTCGCCTAAACTTAACATAACATTTTCCCCACTCAATACATAAACATTTGAACACATTTTACCATGTTCCTTAACTTGTCAAACTTTATAGTTTATAGACAACAACATAGGTTTATGATTCAATCATTAACACCATTCCAACTTTAGAGGTGTGTCCCCTTTCTTTCCATTAAAGGAAATACTATCTTATCTATAAGTTCACAATGATACATTATGGCTTAACCCTTATAAAGAACAGAATATCATTTTCATATGAACATAATATTACATTTCAACAAATTCTAGATAAGGTTTACCATATCATCTTTATAGGTTCATATTAGTTCATCATTTAGCTCATTAGACTAATGGAATTTATGTATAGTTCTTCACTTAATCAACATAACAAGCTATGTGGCATTCATTAAGTCATAATTATGTTTAAATTATAAACACTATGAAGTTAATATGAATCATTTATAATGAAAGAATCACACTAACTTCCAAATTCACAACATTCAGCCATTTAAAAGATCAATATAATCAAGAATCCATCTTTATTTATTTCTACTAAAAAACCATCAACAAATTTCAGTCTCTAGAAATAAACATGTTTCCAAACTATTGGTGCACAAATTATTCTCGTTCCGTTTGTCCTTGAAGTTCTCTAGTTTGTGGGCTCTGTCATGTTCTCTATCTTCCGTATTTATGCATAAAAAATATGTCCTCCATTTGGTTGCCATGATCAGTCCCTTCCTTGGTCGAGGATCACTTAAGATTGCAGAATTTTTTTTCGTTCTTATGTCTGTGTGAAAGAGTCTGTAACTTGGGCGTAAAACTCGGGTTTTTCCTTTCCTTTTGTTTTCCATAATCACGTTTTGTTGTCTCTATCATTTGTGTCCCAAATATCTATGGAAACATAATTGGATGTGGCTTGGAGGATCACATTTGGGACTTATATCATTTCCAAACTCTCTGTCGATGAAGAAAGATTCATTTCTGGGCTCAAATGGTGATTTTCCTGCATTTTATGGTGTGACTGGTGTATTTTTCTGGTCAAATTTACTTCTCAACATCAATGGAACCATGGCCCTTTCTGGTTGGATGTGGCTTGGTGGGGCACTTTAAAAACTCTAAGGCTCACTTTGAATCAAAAATTGTCCACATGGAGAGTCGGTGCTCATCTGAAAAATTGCTTTTTGGTTTGGCCCTAGAGTTACACCGGGGAGACACGTGGAGGTTTCCGCTACCTTGCCCAGACTTAGACAAAATTTTCATGTAGCTGGTAAAATTTTGGTGGACCATGGAAATGTGGAGGGCTAGCGCTCATTTAAATATCTGCCTTAGGGTCCCACCTTAACAAGTACGATAGAGAGACATGTGGAGGTTTCCGTCGGCTCTGCTCTATACTTAAACTTTTCAAAGCAATTTTCAAAGGCCTGGGACACATAGAGGGACCGTGCCTATTTGGGGACCGGCCCTTAAATTTTATTTTGAAGAAACACCAAGAGGAAACTTGGAGGCTTCCGCTCATTCTACCCTTTCTTGGACTTTTCAACGGCCAGGGAAAACTGTCTCAGACCCTAGACACATGGTGCCTTCTGTTGATATTTCAACTTTTGAAACAAATTTGCTTGATTGAGACACGTAGTGAGCCTACACTTGTTTGGGGTCTCTATTTTTGGGCACCATATCAAAAGAGCGCAATGAACACATGTGGAGGTTTCTGCTGGCTCCTTTTATATTGAGACTTTTTAAAGGCCAAAAGGCATTTTTCTTGGGCCTAGGGCATGTGGAAGGCCCGTGCTTGTTTGGAAACTTTCCCCTATACTTATCCTTTACAGGTACACCAAGGAAACATGTGGAAGGATGTGATATAAAGTAAAAAAGGGGTAGAATCAACAGTTGATGTGTATTGCATCTATTTTTTTGCCATTTTTGCTCCAAGACTCCTAGAGATGTAAATACGCATGGATTTTCATCATTTTTGATGAAATTCCTTGTCATCTCTGTCTATAAAGTGCCATTGAATCGATTCACAACTTAATTTATGAGTCCAAGATTTGTTAAGATTGATATTTTGAAGTTGGAATTTCTTAGGCACTTGCAAAAATGAGAATTACCAGAGAAGTTGGATGTGGGATAGAGTTATAGAGGAAAGAAAGGGAAAAGGATGAAATGATGAAAGTAGTAGGCACAAAAGATGAAAGAGGTGTTGCCTCAAGGGTGAAAAGGATTACCTGTCATATCTAGCTGTGTATAGCCTCCAGAAAATGATTAAAAAGGGGATTTCTCGCATGACAGAATCGGAATGATTATAAGGATTTCCAAAAATTTGTGGCATGGCATCCTAGTCATTAGTCGAGGGCTCAAGAAATGTGATTAGTTCACAATTGGTCCACTTGGCAGCTTTCGGATGTGAATTTGTTAAATGTCATTTTGTGAGGCAAATTGGTAACAAGCAAAGGTCCCTCGAATATTCTTCTCTTTTAGGAGGGAAAATTGAGTGAGAAAAATGTATAAATGCAATGAGAATACTCTTACAAATGGTTGGGGATTAAATTTCATAAGAAAAATTTGAGAAAAGTTGTATTCTGAGAAACCCGTATGAGATACCTTGTTAATTTCCTTTATGTTAGATTTTCTATCATGACAAGTTGGTTATAGATGTATAGCCATTGACAAGCATTGAGATTAGTTTCTACTTTATTTTAGAATGTCTGCAAGTAGTTTTTCTTATTCCTATTGCAATCTTACATTGAAATATTTTTGAAATCACACAAGATCTCATCCCTGTGACAATTTAGTGGCATTTGCAATTTTTTTTAAGGAAGATCCTTCATCCTATGATGAGATAAACAAATTTAAAATCATTCCACTATCATTTGTTGATAAAAAATTGTCTATAAGTATTTACGTGTACCTTATAGTGTGATTGATTAGAGATTTCGGTGTTTAAATGAGTCTTTTAGCTCGAGCCTTTGTGCTATATTCATAAAGATTGTGTGAAAATGTGCTGATCTGGGCCTCCATTGAAGCACACCTTCTGGTTAAAGGAACATCTTAACTATTCTAAAGTTTTTTGTTGTTGAGTTTTCCATTGTTGTGAAGTGTCTCAGAGATCTGGTATAATCAACTTTATCCTCCTTAATCTCCCACCAAAATTATTCAAAAACCATGAATCCATCCTTAACTACCCCTGTTTGTCCTGTATATCAACAAAGGAACAAAATCTATTTACTAAAATATGCAGAATAGTCAGGATTTAATAATGTCTCCAGTAACCTTAATCTTGTTTTGAAAGTATCTCCATTTTTTAGAAGTGAAAACTCTTAAGAGTTAAATTATGGAGTATTGACTATATTTTCCCAAGGTTTTCTTGAAAAAATTTGTGCAAAAGAAGGATATCTCCATCTCCTTCATCAAAAATAGGTTACACTAAGGGTCCTCTCACCCTAGTTGAAGAGGCACGACTTAAAGTAGTGAGGACATGTCAAATCCTCTTGAAGGTGTTATCCATCTCTCCACAAATCTAAGTGACAAAGGGCCAATTAGATCTCATCCCTGTATACAAATTGACATACATCATGATCTATCTTTCCCTAAGCTCCATGGAAAATTTGTGATGTTGCTCAACTTGAAAAGGAGAAAAAAATTGGATACCAACACTCATGGCATCGTTACCCGGGGAATCTTTGAAGTATTTGAACAAAGGTGTACACGTACAGACCCTGGTAATGCTTTTTACAGATTTTAAAGTGCAAATACATTACTGAAACATCATTTTCTATTCATATATGTAAGAATTGTTCAAAGTTATGAGTTTTGAGTGCAATATTTCCAGCTTATATAGTTATTGCACTAAAGTTTGTATCATCATTGATAAATTTGGGTAGAAGAATAGTAGATCTTGTAAGCTTTATATGATTCTAGTATTGACAGACATTTGATAGGTATTTCATAAGTGCATTTGTACAAACTAAGGTGAAAATCCTTAGTGGTGACTTCGTGTTCTTTAAATTATTTATAAATACCAGTGTCTTAACATATATCAAGTAAGATTTGTCACTGATATCTGTAAAGTTGGAAGGAAGAAGATCTATCTTCACCAGGGACCCTAGTAGAAGTTTTTTTCAAGAGTTGGGAAAGTTTAATTCAGAAGGAAGAAGAATTTGGAAGGTTTTTGGATATCAAGCATCAAGAAAAGAGATCTTCATTCGTGAAACTAATCATCATGTGATTGAAGATTGCAATACTTCCTTAAGTGCTTCTGAATCAGGTAGTCTCTTTGTAAATCTGAATTCTCCAATTGGAGAGGGTCCTTCTTTTGTATTTGAAATATTTGCATCTCATTTTGTCCCTGTATTCTCCAAAGATGATAGGATCTTCTAAGAAATAGTGTTCTTAGATAACATCCATTCTGAGAATTGCATCCTTATACCACATAGACCCCTCAATCCGCATCATTTTGTTTCTCCTGTAAGATCACCTCCTCAAAATAATATGGCTTAGCCTCCACCCAGACCTCCATTTGTTGTTAATACTTTTGGTCCCATCAATTTTAGAGGTATGGCTGGCTATCCAAATGTTGTACCACAAGATGTAAGAAATAGATTGCCTAAGTTTCAAGGAAATAATGCAATCACTAGTGATCAACACTTGAAGCTATTTATTAATATGATGGAGGAATTTGAAATAGTAATTTGAGGATGTATACATTAAATTGTTTATCCATACTCTAGACGAAGATGTAAGGGACTGGTATAAATCTTTGCCAAATAATTCCATTGATTCTTGGACAAAGATGAAGAATGATTTTGGAATGCAGTATGGTGATAAAATAGACCCTAGGTTTATTTTATCAGAATTTGAAAATATAAAAAAGAATCCTAATGAATCGACTGCATGATTTCAATACAAGATTTAAATTTTTTTGAGAAGACTACTTGTTAATTTGAGTCCATGCGATGAATCATGTTTGATAAAGTATTCTGATGCATTTGATAAGAAAGATGCTTACTATTTGAGGGATAAGAACCCTGGAACTTTAAGGAAGACCTTTACCATGGCTCTGAGAATTAAGAACAACATTAAAGTAGTTAGAAACCCTCCTAAGAGGGAGGGTGTTAAACTAATCAACCCAGAAAATCCTCAATCAAGTAAGGTTGTGGATCTTGACGAAGTTGTACAGACTTTGGTTGGGGTTGTCAAAGAAATCTCTTACAAGCTAGCCAGGGAAGGGAAAGGGATTGGACAAGGTTCTCAGGGTCAGCATAGGCAATAAGGACAAGAAATACTTGCAAATCATCCTAGAAATGATCAGAGGTATGATGATAGAGGTAAAGGACCCGTGGGAGTGAGACAACCCCAAGCTAGGGAAAATAGAGAAGTGCATAATCCTCTAAATGCTAGAGTTGTTGTTGTTGAAGAGGATAATGAAATTGATTTGTGTGACAAGTGTTTATTTCCCCACCCACCATGTGAAGTGGATAATCAAGTTGGAGAAGCTGATGATGATGATAACGCTGATGGTGATGTGTGCATGGTGGATTACTCTACAAGCTCACAGCAAGGAGCAACTTCAATTGAAGTAATAAGTGCAAGAACTGTTGTAAGTTTTTAGGACTGCATTCATCAAGTACCTCTTATTCCTCCCTCTCATACTTTAGAAATAGATATCGTGTAAGCTTTTGAACTTCCTAATAATGATTTTGAGTACCTAAGAGCTCTAATGATTAAGAAGTATGATGGAGGAATCCCATTAGAAGAGGATAGACAACTATTACTGAATGTTGTTCTTGCCTAAGAAAACAAGTATAACACAAGAAGTAAAGTTGTCAAAGGGGTAGGGCCTTAAGCCAAATGTAAGACCTCAGTTCTTACCAATGTACCAAAAAGAGGCTCTAAAGAAATATGCATTTAGCAAAGGCCTTATTGTCTCAAGTAGAACTGGTGTTCCCACCCATGCCCAAAATGTGAAAAATCTTGTGCCATCTGATGAATTTGTCAATGTTTCTCAAAATGCTGCTTTGCCCAAATACATTCCCTATGACATTGCCCAAGTCTTGAGTCAAGTCAAGATTTCTGTCCCAATTGTTGAGCTTATTAGGATTCCTGAGCACAAGGAGAGGGATTTTGAGTATTTGGGATTAGAGGAAGATAGGATTGCCCTAGGTAGAAATATAAATAATGTAAACACTCCTCCTTCAACCATTGCAAACCTAGAAAAACCACCAACATTGGAGGAGATAGGTGAACCACCTGCAGTTTACTTGGGAACATCTTTGGTTGAGTCTCAATTAAATGTTGATCCATTTTTGACAACACTGATTATTAAGGACAGACTGCTGCACAATTGTATGTTTGATCCTGGAGCATCATGCAATTTTATGCCTCTAGAATTCATGAATGAATTGAAAATTAAAGTGACAACAACTTATGGAAATTGTACTGTAATTGATTCTAGAGAGGTGCTAGTTGTAGGGTGTGTAAAATGTTTGGTGGTACAACTTGTAGCTTATCCAGGTAAGAACTTGTATCTTGATGTTGTTATTGTTGATTGCCCTGCCAAATGGGGCATGTTGTTATCAAAAAAGTGGGCTGCAAGTGTTGGTGAAAGTGTTAACATGGATATGTATTTTGCCACCATTCCAATTGAAGGAAGCCTTTAAAGTTATATGGAGAGAAAAAGATGTTGCACCTCATTGAAGATCCCAATAATGCCTCTTATGAAGTGTTGTATGCCGATGTAGATGTTGATAAATTTTTTGGGTTTTGCTGATGGAAAAGAGCATAAGATTGATCAATGTAAATTTCTTGAACATGTAGGTTTACCTTGGACCTTGTTATTTGATGGAGCTTGTTCCAAGTTTGGAAATGGTGTTGGCATTGTTTTGAT
Organism: Taxus chinensis; assembly: GCA_019776745.2. Classification (NCBI taxonomy): domain Eukaryota; kingdom Viridiplantae; phylum Streptophyta; class Pinopsida; order Cupressales; family Taxaceae; genus Taxus; species Taxus chinensis. The sequence continues at coordinate 645,597,901 of CM034149.1, forward strand.
TTCTCCAGGCTAGGAAGAGTTTGTTTTTTCTTTCAAACTCAACTTTGAATGCACTAAAAACATTGCTGAGTATGAAACATTGTTATTAGGCTTAAGAATTGCATAGAAATATGGAATAAAGGATATCATTGTCAAAGGGGATTCAGAACTGATTGTCAAGAAAATTAGAAAATTGTATTTTACTAAAAATCAGAGAATGAAACAATACAAGCATGCAATCTAGGATTTAATTGAAATGTTTGACTCTTTTAATATTGTGCACCATGATAGAAAGTTTAATGATGTTGCAGACAAGTTAGCAGTGCTAGGATCCATATTTGGGAATTGTACAGTGTCTCCATTTTGTGAGTATGATGTTGAAATTTACTAACAAGGCCATCTATCCCTAATAACATTAAAAATTGGCAACTGTTTGATGATGATGCCCAACAAGTGAAATGGTTTCTGTAGAACCAAGGTGAGTTTTCTGACCAAAATATAGATTGGGAACCAATGGTCTGTGTTGTTGAAGGAAAGGAAACTTTATTTGGCAAAGACATCATCCAACTGATGATAAACACGATTCCCCAGAGGTTTGGTGGCTCTTGAATCAAAATTTGATAATGTTGATTGCATTATTAAAAGAAGTATGTTGGTTTCAAGAGATGTGGAAGAACACGACCTAGCCATAAAGGAAAAACCATGTAAAATATGGTTAGGAAGAAATCCGAGCAAGGAAGAGAAGCAGTCCTATGTTCAATTGTTGAAAAAATATCAAGACTTCCTAGCTTGGTCTTACTCTGAGTTGAAGGCATATAGGGAAGATTTTTTCCAACATGAAATTCCTCTTAAATCTAATGCCAAGCCTTCTAGGAAAAAATAGAGGCCCATCAATCTGCTCTTTCCTTTGAAGATGCAAGAAGAACTAAAGAAGTTGAGGAATGGAGGGATTATTCATCCCACAAGGTAATCTTCTTGGGTTGCAAATTTAGTACATGTTAGAAAAAAGAATGGTGATATAAGGCTATGCGTAGACTTCAGGAACTTGAATAAAGCATCATTGAAAGATAAGTACCCTATGGCAAACATGGAGAGTATGCTACAATTGGCAACTAGTTCTGAATTGTTTATCCACTCTGGATGGTTTCTCTGGCTATAATCAAGTTGTTGTGAAGGATTCAGAAAGAATAAAGACTGCCTTTACTACTCCTTGGGGAACTTATGTTTATTTCAGGATGCCTTTTGGCTTAATGAATGCTAGAGAAAATTTCCAAAGAGCAATGGATGTAGCATTTGCTGGTTATATTAATGACTTCATTGATGTTTATTAAGATGATGTAACTGTGTTTTCTAGAAATAGAAATGATCACTTGAAACACTTGGAGAGAATGCTAATAAGGTGTAGAGAGTATGGCATATCATTGAATCCTAAGAAGTGCCAATTTGGAGTGTAAAAGTAAAAAATGCTTGGTCACATTGTATCAAAAGAAGGGGTCATGATTGATCCCGAGAGAGTGGAGGTCATCAACAAGGTTTAAATTCTAAGAACTAAGAAGGGAGTTCAATCCTTCTTTGGAAAAATAAATTTTATCAAAAGATTTGTGTCTAACTTTCCTGAGCTGACCATCCCCATTACTAGCATGCTGAAAAAGGACCAAGTTATCAAATGAGAAGAAGCTTCCATTCAATCTTTCAATGGGATCAAGGAAGCACTAAAACATGCCCCCGTTTTGGAAGCTCCAAATTACAAGAAGCCTTTTCAAGTGTTCTCTTTTTCTTCAGAAAATGCCATTGCCTCTGTTTTGTTGCAAAAGGATGATGAAGGGGCTGAGAGACCAATTTCCTTTTTCAGTAAGGAATTGGAAGGAGCTAAGTTGAAGTACACCATCATGGAGAAGCAATCATTTGCCTTGGTGAAAGCAACAAAGGTTTTCAGACCCTACATATTGAGCTCTAAAGTTGTTTCTTATGTTCCCCACACCATGGTTAAAGACATCTTATCAGAGATGGAGGTCTCAAGCAAAAGATGCAGATGGGTGAACAAGTTATAGGAATATGGCATGGATATCCAAACCATGAAATTGGTAAGAGGTGTATGGCTAGCTAAGCTTATGGCTGAGAGAAACTTGCAAACTATTGAGGTGAATGAAGTAGAAGGAGAAAGGGTGGATGTCCTTGAAAAGTTGGTAAGATTTGAATGGTACAAGGATATAATATTTTATCTCAGACATCTATGTTACCTTGAATATTTGAGTAAAAATCAGAAAAGAGCTCTTAAGTTAGCCTCTCAGAAATATGTCATTACTGATTTTGGGTTAGCTTGGAAGAACCCGGAGGGAGTGCTCTTAAGATGCATTGCTGAGGATGAAGCCCCAAAGGTAATTGATGATCTCCATGGCAGGATTTTGTGGGGGACATTTTGCTGGAAGAGTTACAACCCATAAAATCTTGAGGGTTGGTTATTGGTGGCCAACTCTCTTCAAGGATACAACTCTATTGGTTAGGAAATGTGAAAGTTTTCTAGCATTTTTTTGGAAGAATGAAAGCTTCAGGCTCCCTTCCTTTACATCCTGTGTCATTTGAAGCCCCATTTAAACAATGGGGAATGGATTTCATTGGTGAAATTTCTTATCCTTCCAGTGCTGGTCATAAATGGATTCTTGTAGCCACTTATTATTTCACTAAGTGGGTGGAAGCAATCCCCACCAAGAAAACAACACACAAAGTTATCATGGACTTCATACTGAATCAAATTATATGTAGATTTGGAGTGCCAGCTAAAATTTTTGTTGATAATGCCATGAGTTTTAGAGCCAAACCTTTGGTGGTAATGTGCAAGGAGTATGTAATCAATTTGACATATGCTTCTAACTACAATCCCTAAGGAAATGGAGAAGCTAAGTCCAACAATAAAAACTTTTTGAAGATCATTAGAAGAACCTTGGAGCTAAACAAAAAGAAGTGGGGTGAGCAACTGAAGTTTGCTATTTGGGCTGACATAATCACTGTCAAAAGAGATACTAGTAAGAGCCCATTTGAGTTGGTATATGAAACTCAAGATTTGCTTCCCCTTCATTTGCAATGGTCTTCATTTTAGTTTGTTTAGAAAATTGAAGATCAAGAATTTAGTCCATATGATTCTTGAATCAATCAGATTATTGAGTTAGATGAAGAAACAAGGGCATCCCATCAGAGGCATGTGAAGTTTAGAGAAAAGTTGAAGCAGTTATTTGACAAGAAGGTGACTCCAAGAGCTTTCAGCATTGGGGATATTGTGCTATTATGGGATAACAAGCATGAAGATAAGGACAAGCATGCTAAATTTGATGCATTATGGATGGGCCCTTATTCAATTGATATTCAAATTAGTGAAAATACCTTCCTCCTAAAAGACTTAGATGGGGAATTGCTTGAATTGTCTATTAATGGAAGGCATTTAAAACATTTCCTTGATTGATTTGTCAAAATCAAGGTATAATCCATTTGTATAGTGTATAGTTCTTTGTTTTCATTCTACTTTTGTGTTTTTGTTTGTTTTGGTCCTTGGTGACCAGGTTTTCTTGGTTTCTCAGTTCGTTTTTTTGGAGGATGGTTGTGGTTTCTCTGCTCCATAAGATTATTCTTTAACTTTGTTTCCCAATGGACTGTTTTTGGCACTTGGTCTACTATTTGTTCTTGTGGCACTCATAGGGAGTGCCCATCCCCGAGTCGGAGTTGATGTTGGTGCTCAAATTAATCTCATCCCGTTTGTCCTTGAAGTTCTCTAGTTTGCGGGGCTCTGTCGTGTTCTCTATCTCCCGTATTGATTCATAAATTTTTCTATCCTCCATTTGGTTGCCATGATCAGTACCTTCCTTGGTCGAGGATCACTTAAAATTCTAGATTTTTTTTTTCATTCCTCTGTCCGTGTGAAAGAGTTTGTAACTTGGGCGTAAAACTCAAGTTTTTCCTTTCCTTCTGTTTTCCACAGTCATGTTTTTTTGTCCCTGTCATTTGTGTCCTAAATATCTATGGAAACATGATTGGATGTAGCTTGGAGGATCACATTTGGGCCTTATATCATTTCCAAACTCTCTTTTTGTGAAGAAAGATTCATTTTCGGGCTCAAAGGGGTGATTTTCCTGCATTTTACGGTTTGGCGGGTGTATTTTTCCAGTCAAATTTACTTTCTCATCATCAATGGAATTGTGGCCATTTCTAGTTAGATGCGGCTCAGTGAGGCACTTTAAAAACTCTAAGGATCACTTCGACTCAAACTTGTCCATGTCGAGAGTCAACGTGCCTGAAAATTTACTTTTTTCTTTGGCCCTGGAGTTGCGTCGGGGAGACACGGTGGAGGTTTCCACTACCTTGCCGAGGAATTATAAAAAAATTCATGCGGATGGTACAATTTTAGTGGACCATGGACATATGGAGGGTTAGCGCTCATTTGAGGATCCGCCTCAGGGTCCCACCTTAACAAGTGCAACAAATAGACATGTGGAGGTTTCCTGCTGGATCCTTTTATATTGAGACTTTTAAAGGCCAAAAGGTGTTTTTCTTGGGCCTAGGGCACGTGGAAGGCTCGCACTTGTTTGGAAACTTGCCCCTGTACTTCTCCTTTGCAATCACACCAAGGAAACACGTGGAAAACTGTGATATAAAGTAGAAAAAGGGGGTAGAATCAATGATTATTGTGTATTGCGTCTGTTTTTCTACCATTTTTTGCTCCAAGACTTCTAGAGATGTGAATACACACTATTTTTCATCATTTTTGATGATTTTTTTTTTCATATCTATTTATAAAGTGCCATTGAATGGATTTTGAACTTAATTTTTGAGTCCAAGGTCTGTTAAGATTGATATTTTGAAGTTGGAATTGCTCATGCACTTGTAAAAATAGGAATTACCAGAGAAGCTGGATGCGGGAAAGAGTTGCAGAGGAAAGAAAGGGAAAAGAATGAAATGATGAAAGTAGTAGTTGTAAAAGATGAAAAAGGTGTTGCCTCAAAGGTGAAAAGGATTACCTGTCATATCTAGTTGTGCAGAGCCTCCATAAAAATGATTAAAAAGGGGATTTCTTGTATGACAGAATCAAAATGATTAGAAGGATTGCCAAAAAGTTATGGCATGGCATCCTAGTCATTATTCGAGGGCCCAGGAAATGTGATCAGTTCACAATTGGTCCACCTGGTAGCTTTCAAACGTGAATTTGTTAAATGTTTTTTTCTTAGGCAAATTGGTAACAAGCAAAGGTCTCTTGAATATTCTTATTTTTTAGGGGGGAAAATTGAGTGATAAAAATGTATAAATGCAATGAGAATACTCTTGCAAATGGTCGGGGAATAAATTTCATAAGAAAAATTTGAGAAAATTTATATTGTGAGAAACCCATCTAAGATACTTGGTTAATTTCTTGTGTTATATTTTCTATCATGTCGAGTTGGTTACAGATGTATAGCCATTGAAAATTACTGAGATTTCTCTGGAAGCTTTCCCTTGCTAATGAATTTAACCAATTTTTGAAATTAATTTATGTCAAATCTTAGATAAATTTGTGTCTACTTTGTTTCAGAATGTCTACAAGTAATTTTTCTTGTTCCTATTACAATCTTACATTAAAATATTTGTGAAATCACACAAGATCTCATCCCTATGACACTTTAGTGGCATTTGCATATTTCGTTTCAAGAAGATCCTTCATCCTATGATGAGATAAACAAATTTAAATTCATTCCACTGTCATTTGTTGATAAAGAATTGTCTGTAAGTCTTTGGGTGTACCATATGGTGTGATTGATTAGATATTTTGGTGTTTAATTGAGTCTTTTAGCTCGATCCTTCATGCTATATTCTCAAATATTGTTTGAAAACATGTTGATCTATGCCTCCATTGAAGGACACCTTCTAGTTGAAGGAACGTCTTAACTATTCTGAAGTTTTTTGTTCTTGAGTTGTCCGTTGTTGTGAAGTGTCTTAGAGATCTAGTATAATCAATTTTATCCTGCTTAATCTCCCACCAAAATTATTCAAAAACCATGAATCCATCCTAAACTACCCTTGTTTCCCTTATATATCAACAAAGGAACAAAATCTATTTACTAAAATATGCAGAACAGTCATGAATTAATAATGTCTTCAGTAACCTTAGCCTTGTTTTGAAAGTATCTCCATCTTTTAGAAGTGATAACTCTTGAGAGTTAAATTATGGAGTATTGACCATATTTTCCCAAGGTTTTCTTCATAAAATTTTTGCAAAAGAAGGATATCTCCATCTCCTTCATCAAACAGAGGTTACACTAAGGGTCCTCTTACCCTGGTCGAAGAGACATGACCTAAAGCAGTGAGGATAGGTCAAATTCTCTTGAAGGTGATATCCATCTCTCCACAAATCCAAGTGAAAAAGGGACAATTAGATCTCATCCCGGACTACAAAATGACATACATCATGATCTATCTATCTCTAAGCTCTGTGCCAAATCTATGATGCTACTCAGCTTGAAAAGGAGAACAAATTTGGATACCAACACAAATGATTACAATAATATGGCTCTAGGCCTTCCATGTTTTTCCAAATAGAACCACTTCAAGAAACTTATACGATAATCATTTAATTAGATCAATTTCTTTAATCAGTAAAATAAATTCAACTTCTTATAAGTCTTTCTTCTTTCATCTTTCATGAAATCCATCTACAAGATTGTTAGCATGAGTCAGTTCACATGAACAGAGCATGATAAGTACTAAATCTTCATAATAACATGCTATAACTTAACAATTTCATAAAAGGACAATTTTTTTAATAAAATCATTCTAAATTTTAAAAGTAATAAAAAAATATTTTAAGCATGCCAAGAACAACTTAATAAATGAATCCATGAAAATAAATCAGTTTAAGTCACACACTTCCTCATAATATTTTTTATAAATAATAATTTTAGTCACTTAAGGTACAAGACAAGTACATTTGATCCTTTTATATCATAAAACATAGGTATAAGTGTAACATGATTTTAGTCATATAATCACATTCTTATATGCTTGCAATCATTTACCTTGTCCCACAATTTTAATATCTTACTTATCTAAGTATTACATTACCATCAAAAATAATAATCAAATAGTGTCTTATTCAATCTAAGACAATATCTATAGAGTTGCAGTCATATAATCCCACAATTATATGACTCAAACCATCTATATCATCAATCTAGTTTATACAACTTTATTTAAGAGCCTTTTGTTATCTATACAAACAATAATAAGGAATGTAGACAACATTATACTAAGTATATTTTTCTAGTCATTTCATTCACTCACACTGAATACATGTTCCAAATACATGAGCTATTATAGAAACACCAATTCTAAATTAGGGTCAATTAAGGATGAACTAAATTCGAAATAAGATCTAGGATCATTCTTTATTGATGATAAAGCAATAGGTACGAGCTAATTTTTATAACAGACTAAGCTCTATCACTATCTATATCAAACATAGGAGGGTTTATCATGGATAGAATCCATTTCATACTTAGTTACAAACCACTGTATAGGATCACCAATATTTTATAACACAAAAATTCAATCACAAATCAATCTATTTGAGCCGTCCAAATAGTACATACTTTATCAAGCTACATGTAGAATTATTTCAACCTCACAATTCCTAAGAGGCCAAAGTTCAAATATTGATGCATTGGAGTGGGAATCGAGTTGAAATCGATCTTCACAGAGACCTAGGCCCAAACTAGTACTTAATTTTCATTCAAACTTGTATTGTTCCCTATGGAGTTCAAATTTAAAATATAAACCAAAAAGTAAAACCATTCATCATGTGTGAGTTCATGAACCCAATCAATGATCAAATTAAAATTGACCTCAATCAAATTTCAGATTTATATCATACTCTGCCAGTTTTAAAATGATTAAGATCATACTGAATTTCCATAAAATCATAGAATAATGGAGTCAGATCAGATACTATTCGAATTTAATAGGATCACTATAACCCAAAGAAAAGTTGAATATGGCTCTAAGTACAATCACAAAGGTGTTCATAGAAAGGAAAAAAAGTAACATACTTTAAGTAGAACTTAAAAACGACACAAGATCCTACATGGATCTGAAGCACTACCTAACAATCCGGTCATAGACTTGAAAGCATCCATAATGGACCTAAACCTAACATTCAAACTAGTTGCAATATCCTACAAAAAAAATCTTTGTATCTTCAAAACTTTAAGAACCAGTAAGGTTATTGACTCATATTTGAGTCTTAAGAAGAATCAAAACAAAATCACAATATACGGTCAATAGAGATCGAATCAACAAGCATGCATAGATCTGAATAGACAACTAAGGAACCAAATGAACCCATATTAAATAATTCCCTATACTGACAAGTAACTCTACTAAAATATTCCTTTAATATTTATACTAACGTAGTAGAGATGGGTTTTCAGTAAATAATTACAGTGCTTCAAAAAAACACCCAAACTTTATTTCTTTGTGGGTATTGATTATGCAAACTTGCCTAATATACCCTGGTATAATAATGATTCAGTTTAAAACAAAATACACACCAAAAAAATAGGGTAAATCACTATTTCCTCAAAAAAAATCATTCACAACCATGCATATAAACAGAAGTCGATTCAATCGAAGTGTAACCAGATTACAAGCAATATTAACAACACAACAAAAATAATCATTGAAAATAAAAAAAACCACAAAACCCAGAACCTAGAATACGATTCCACATGAAGAAAATATTTATTTTCATGAAAAAATTAAATAGAGAAAGATATTATAGTGAGTTAGAGCCTATCATGCCTGGTAGAGATCCTGTAAATTTCCTCTAAGCTCCCAAACTCTATATCCAAGTATTCCTGTAAGATTATTCAAAAACTTTGAAAATATTCCACAGAAATCCCAAATTCCTTTTCCTCATTATTTTTTATAGTGCAAACCACAAATTTATCTCCGTTAAATCCTCCATGTGATGGAGAGTTCATTAATGAAGAAGAAACGAACTAACAATTTGAATATCAAAAGATCATCATGCAGAGACAAAGTGCTTGAAATACCACAGGATAAATGAAAAACAACTCCTATTTCTTTGCCAAAAACCATAGTGTTTTTTCCAAGGTGGTTTTCCCCAATTTTCCAAGACATTAATTTCCATCGGTAGGACTGCTAGTTTTCCCCATTAATCCACCAACCACCATTTTAAATTTAGCAGCAAATAACAGTTTGACCAACACCACAAAAATTCCTTAATCACCTTAATTCTTGTGCATATCAAGTTAGACTTGGTCTACAACAAAGGTTGTGGAAATGCCCCTTTAATTGTATTTAATTCAAAGTACTGCATGGGTAGGTGTCATGCTGACCTTACTCCTGCCCATAGTCAATAGGCCACCCGTATTTAGGTCTTAGGTTCGGTTTAGGATCTTAGTTAGGTGTAGATCCCCTTAATGTAAAGTTTCAACCTTAGTTTAGGTTGGTATTATTATTAAATAAAATACACTAGGATAACATTAGGTCACATAGTGTATAGTCTTACCTTAGGATAGTTTAGTTTTGGCCTTCAAGATATAGCCTAACACTTTAATCAAATCAATATTAAATCGTGAAGTAGTAAGACTACTGAATATAAGCCATTTAAAAAAAACCAATGCAAGCTTAAAATCAACAAGTCTAAATATACAGTAAGTCACAAATCATTAAGAGACCATTCAAACTTATCCAACATGATCAAAATAGTAAATTGATCAAGGAGAATGCCTCAGATCGCTGAAATTGATCCAAGATATTTTCCTTCATATATCATTCATATTATAGTCTTAGCTTACCAGGTTACCTATTCGTCCCATTGTCCCAACAAGCTAAGATCACTTAGTGTACTTCAAAAACCAGTCAAGTGAGTATTAGATGATAATTCAACATAAGTAGAACATTACCAAAATAATGATTAACATCAGATTTACCAGGAAACTGATATATTTCCAGAAAACATGATCAAACAGTTCAAAAGAGCACATCAATTCAGAACACAATCACATGTCAATGTTTTCCAACTTTACTCAAAGAAGGAAGTACAAATATCATCACAGTAGAGGCATAACATGCCTTCCCTTTAAAAATCATCATCATCTCAATGGTTGACTTAATTCAACCTAATTTAAATAACCTAGGTAATAACATATTTTATTCAACCATAAGATTATTTAAACAAAAAACAAAATTTTAATCAAAAAAATTCAAGTTTCAGAGATTCATAACAGCTTCAAAAGGCTGTAACATCACTTCTTAAAAAGTGTTTTGTTCAAAAATAAAAAATTTAGAGATAGTTCTTAAATTAAATATCTCAAGTATGTCAATATTTGACAGAAAATCCAGAATAATCTAATCCGAAAACAAAGTTTTTAGTTCTCTCAATTTCAAGAAAAATGTCATTTTATCTTTCCCAAAATGTACTAGTAGTCTAACTGGTATCACCATAAAAATTTTAGGTTCTAGACTCTTTAACTCCTTCATTTTTTCTTCATGTTCAGCCTGTTAATTTGTAATTGCAATCTAAATCTTCTTTTGTGGATTGTTCTCCTTGTTTCTCAAGGGGAAATCCTTAGCATAGTGACCATTGTCACCACATTTAAAGCAAACAGTGAAAGGTATCTTCATTTCAAACCTATTATTACTACTAGTAAAATCTTCTTTCCCATTCTTTCTTAATTTTCTAACAGTATTTTTTTCACCATTATGAGTTTTACTTTTCTCCTTCTTTCCCCATGTCTTTCCAGTTGACTATGGTAATAGAGTGTTATTCAATTTACAGTTCTCATATTTGTGAGTAGTTATGGCTTAGAGATTTTTCTCTTGCCTAATGGCCTTCTCAAATACTGCTTCCATCATTCGTGGCCCATGTACATCAAATTTGCCACCTATTATAGGTTTTAACCCCATAATAAACTTCCTTATACGAAATTTCTCATCTGTTTAGTATTGTGGTACATACTTAAGGAGTTTGGTAAATTTCTCCCAGTACTTAGTTACATTCATTCTACCTTGTTCAATGTTCTAAAATGCTATAATATTTTGTTCATTATATAATTGGGGTAACCAGCACTTCCTGAAACAATCCTTAAACTAGTCTCATGTTATTTTTTCATTGTCTACTCCTCAATTCCACTTTCCCGGTTGTCTCACCATGAGGATGCCTTGTTGGAGAGATGATATGCTCCCCATAATACTTTGGTTTCCTTAGAGAAGTTCATTATTGCAAAGTAATTCTCCATGTTGATCAAAGAACACTTGACATAACTCACAGAAGAATTTTTTGCAGGGAAACAGGCCAGGTTTAAGGGCATGGAGGGACAGGAAGAACCTACATGCAGAGGGAAAGTTCAACATTCAGGACTTAGCCAGTTTTGAGCATGAAGACCTATTTTTAGAATATGACGTGCAGAACACACCAACGATGTAGAGATGTGTGTGCCACACATTGTCTATCTTTGGAGGATCAGATCGAATCATTTTGCATGGAGATGAGCTAAGAATAGGATGGTCACTCCAGTTAACTGTAAAATTTCTACAAATATCACACTTGCATGTGTGGCTATTCCTGTAAATGGCGTGTGGTTATTAATAGCATGCAACCTATTTCTGGAATAGATAAGTAGTGAAGGGAAAGTACCCACCCTATATATATGATGTGAATCACATATTAGTAGAGTGTGGTGGAGAGATGAATGTATGGAGGTATAGAGATATGCGCATATGATTGGATTACTGTATTAAATCCATGTGCACATTGGTATAGATTTCCATTACTGTAAGGAGCTTTTGTGTTTATTAATAGATGGAAGATATTGGCCAAACCTAAGTGTCATTCCTATGTGTAAATTGAGTAGTGCATGTTCTTGATTCAATCATGATTATTGTTTAAGCTTGTTCTTTCATAAATCTGAATACGACATACATTGTAGAATGATGGATTAGTTATGGATCTATATGTTTCTTCCTTCATCACGCTAACATCTTACTACAACAAACCTAAAGAGGGACCTGGTACCTTTGCGCACTTTGGGTGAGCGTTTAGACTAGGTTGAGTGATATTTCAGTGCGTCTAGGGTGTTATCTAGTAAATTCTAGGCTGCATCATTGGTTCCATTACCGGGACCTCTTTTTCAGATGTTTTCAAGATGGTTCGCGATGAAGACATACCAGTTAACTCTAGCAAGTATTGAGGAGTGGATACACGATATGGAGGAATAATATGCACGATAGTTCAACATTGGATCTGAGTTTAATGCACATAGTTGGGTAGAACAAAATATGTATGACAACTTATATGAGATCTTTTTTTCCATCTTTCTAGTAGAATTCTATGAGTGGCTGATTGCTTATGCATCTAAGCGGAATTGGAGGTATCGCGCACTTGTCTGGACACAGGAAAAATTTTAGGCCCTTTATGATGCTGATCTGATCTAGACTCACGTTATGGATACGTGGTTTTGTGGTGTTATAAGTATTTATATTCTAGAATATTCAATTTTGACATATTCTTTCCCGGAGCTAGCTGAATTCTAGTTTTTATGTTATCCTAGAGGAGCATATTTGCAAGGTATTCCACTAGTGATCAAGATCTTGATGGTAACTTCAAACCTGGAGAGTAAACTGATGGCTAACTAAAACCTCACCTCGTGTGAGGGAAGGAACATATTTGGTGAAAGATGGCAGACCTAGCAGTAGAAAGGCAGAGAGAGGAAAGGTGACTTAAGTACAATGAGGCACATGAGAGGGAGATAGAAAAGTAGTGTACCATTGAGGAGAGAGATGGCTCATGAAGGATTTGAAGCTCATGTAGAAGACATGGAGCCAGAGCATTAGGAACTCCCCCATCTTGGAAAGCATGACAGAGATCCCCCCTTGGCTTCACACAGAAGTGCACTAACAAAGACTACCTGGGCTGCAGGCGCGTATCTTAATCCACCTGGTGACCTAGCCCTTGTGCTCGGATTTCCAGTATCTAGTATGAGAAGTAACCAACAAGATAACTTGGGAAGTAGGAGAGTAGGAGTAAGTCAGGGAGCAAGTACATCAATGGCAGGACATACGACTTTAATGTTATTCAGAGGAACATTTTTAGGCACATCATCTACACATAATGTGAGCACGTAGAATGTTGGATTCACCTCTGGAAGTGGAACTACCTCAAATACTATAGGGGTTCAGTATAGTACTACTTTTGAAGCACAAGGGAGTACATATATAGGTCTTATTCCAGCTGTAAGTGGAGGATTAGGAGGTACGGGTGGTTCTAGTTTTGGTGGATTTGGTGGTTCTAGAGGTAGAGGAAACACAAGAGGTTCTGGATCAGGTGGTTAAAGACCACAAAAAAAACAAAATATTTGTATGGATATGTATCTTTGTCTCCCAGAATATAGAGGTATAGAGGATGCTACCAAAATGTGCATATGTGTGAAATCTTGTGGCGTGCGAAAGGGATCACGGCTTTTGAGCGCAAGGCAAGTCAATTTACTACTACATTACAAGGACGTGCACATAGCTGGTATAGGAAGTTTGATCCTAATCAAACTTGCATGGATTATGAAGAACTAAAGGATGCTTTCTTGAAAGAGTTCCATATCCCTGAGTTTGAGTAGAAGAGTATTAATGCGCTCAAGGATATCAAGCAAGGCACTACTGAGAGTGTACGGGAGTATGATGCCCATTTTAAGACACTTCTATCTAAGTTGTTTTATGATATTCACGTTATCCAGCATACACAATGGTTTGTTGGAGGATTGATTAAACCATTCAAAAGAGCACTATCACATAATACATACACTAATCCACGTGAAGCACTGGAAGTAACTTTGTGTGCTGAGGTAGTTGCGAGCATTGACATTGGAGTTAGTCCTTTTTTTTAGAGGCACATATTACAGCTATGGACAAATTAATTAGAGAAGCTATCAAAAAATTCAGCCCATGACACATGCTCAGGAATTTGGTGTAAAGATTGTGAAGTGGAAGGTCACACCAAGGATAGTTTCCCTCGGAGATCTATACACTCATTACTATTGGTTTATGACATCTGTCATTTGAATCATGATGTTAGTCACTGTCCTTTGTTACAGTGCACGATAAGGAAGAATGTATCCTGCTTTTGCAAAATTTATAGGTCCACGACCCATGATAATAAGGATTGGCAATTGATTGGTCAGATCCATGATGCTATAGACATTGGGGCATGCCAGACAAGTGTAACATGTAATTCTAAGATTAAGAATGAGCACTGGGATAGGGATCATAATCAAACACGTTATGACAGGAATGAGGGGCATTTTGAAGGAGGTCGTGGAAGGGGACATGGATATCATGGTGGATATGGAGGATGAGGTTGTAGTGGAGGAAGAGGTGAGTTCCCTCATGGAACATGTTATACGTGTGGATCTCCTCACCACTATAGGTGCGAATGTCCTCAAAATTTTGCATGTTATTTTTGTGAAAAGAACCATAGCTATGAAGAGTGCCTGAACTTATATGAGAATCTAAGTAAGCAACATAAGAAAGAAAAAAAAGGTGCCAGGATGGTTAGAATCCAACGCGCAGTAGAAGATCATTGGATGCCCAAGATAGCACCATAACCTGAGGCCTTAATTGTGAAGATTACTACATGAGCTGAAGTGGCATGCACAAGAGAGGCATTTCACCAGAAGCCTATGATCATTAAGAAGGAGGTTTTGCATGCAAGGTACCTAGATGCTTCTCATCAGAAGGAATTTTACTAGGATACCATGGAAGTGCTAAGGAATATTCAAGGTGAGATAAATTACTTACAAGAGTAGAAGAAAGCATAAGAGACAATCCAAACTGATATCAATGATATCAGAGAAGTGTGTAAAATGTTGTGCCAGGAGAAAATCATTCCACTATTAGGAAATTTTTTAAAAGGGAACACTTCGCGCGCAAGTATTGATACCAAACAATAGATCCTGCATATAAATCTCCCCCCCGATAGCATTGACTATGAAAAATAAATTACTTTGAATGTTGTTATAGATGGATGGCTGTTGAGCAATATTTTTATTGATATAGGTGCGGAAGTAAATGTGCTTACATTAGATGCATGGGTAAAAATGGGGAGGCCTCCATTGCAACCATCTTCTAATGTGTTGTTTATGGAAAATAGAACTAAGGCCACTCCCATAGGAATTTTGAAGGATGCATCTATAACCATATAAGGGGCCAAGTTCACTGGGGATTTTGAGGTATTAACACTTGCAAAAGTAGACAATTTTTCCAGCCTTTCTTGGACGCCCTTGGTGTTATGCAGATAATTCTGATTTGAGATTCAATAAGGGGTATATTAGCTTTGATAACAAAGAATAAAGGGTTGTGATACCTTTGACAGATGGTAATTCTACACCATATGTTGAGCCTCTAAGTGAGGAGGACTTAAATATAATTTATGTACGTGCTATTTAGGACCCTGAGGTCAATGAGCCATCGAAGGAAGGCATCCTACAGTGGGAGGACTCTTATTCTATTAGTGATACTATGAGTATTGCTTATGCTAATTGGTCTCATGGTGCGTATGAACTAGCAGGGAACGAGGGAAAATGCACGGTTACATGCAAGAATGGATTTCATTCTATTCAATGGATAGGTAGCACAATACCTTGGCATACATGGGTAGAAGATATTCTTGTATTTTTGAAAGACATGGAAACACAGTGGATAGATCAAATTAAGAGAAGATATATGTTAGTATATACCTTGCATGGGACAGTAGTGCACTGGTGGGTAGTCCACAGAGATAATATTATAGAATGGGAAGAAATTAGAGTCACCTTATCTATTAGGTTTACAATGAACAATGCACCTATGTAGATCTGCACTTATCATGGTGATCAACCTATTCAGCATCACATTCAGCAGTGTGAGAGACTCTAGACAATAGGACAGGAAGTATTACCACCTTCACTTTGGGTGCATAGATTGTATCTACTCTACAAGGATGCACATGTGCTTGGTATGTATATGTAGAACTTCATTGAGAGACTAGAAACTGGTAAAATTTTACTACAGGAATGCTCCAGACCTTTGACTACTTCTCGACTAAACCTCCAGTGGAAGAAGCATTAAAATTTGTCAAGTGCTTAACTATGGGAGATAGTGCAAAGGCAGAAAAGCATATTCAAAAATTATTGGGTGAGACAGATTCTGGAGCACATTTTGAAAGAGAAGAAGAAATGGAATCCATATTACTTGAATGTTCTCTACTTGAGAAAGAAAAATGAAAGATGTTTTACATCGTGGATGATGAGGAAGTTGAGAACCTGGATATTGAACATTCATAAGGGGTGCGCGAGGTCTTAGACAGTGTAGATAAGGATGCACGTGCCTATCACGAACCCATGAAGATAAATAAGGTGAATGTAGGCTTGGAGGCTAAGCCTAAGGAGGCCATCATTGGAGACTACTAGTTAGACTCGGAGGTGGAAAAGATCATTGAGTTACTCAGGGATTATCAGGACTTATTCCCTCGAGGTTATCATGAACTTAAAGGTGTGCATAAATCTCTTGGGGAAGTTAAGATAAAGCTCAAGGATGGTGCACACCCAGTTAGAAAGTGACCTAATAGAATGAACCCCAATTTGCGTGAAAAATTCAAAGATGAAATTGATAAAATGTTGAAGTCTAGAATGATTTGACCTTTGGATGAGTCAGAGTGGGTTAATCCAATAGTGATCAGTATCAAGAAGGATGGACGGATTAGAATATGTGTGGAATATAGGGAGCTAAATTTCACATGTGTAACAAACCCATTTCCTACACCATTTACTGATGAAATATTAGGAGTTGCAAGGCGCGAAATATATTCCTTCATAGATGGGTTTTTTGGGTATCATTAGGTTAGGATTGCTGAGGAGGATCAAGAAAAGACAAATTTTAGTACTGAATGGGGAAGTTTTGCATATATTGTGATGCCCTTTGGATTGAAAAATGCACCTGCTATATTCTCATAGATAGTTGTTTAGGCATTCAAATATTTTATTCACAATTTCTTACAGGTCTACCTCGATGATTGGATAATATATGGGCTTGTTGAGGATCACTGTGACAATCTGCACTTAATGTTTGAACGGTGCAGACAATTGAGTATCTCTTTGAACATTGAGAAGTGCATATTTTCTACACCTTTTGGAATATTATTAGGACATATAATCTACAAGGAAGGTTTGTTGGCTGATCCAGCTAAGTTTGCAGTCATTCTAGGCCTGAAAAATACCTACCAGTCAAAGTGAGGTGCACAGATTTTTAGGTCATACATGATATTATAGAAAATTCATCAAAGGGTATGCCAAAGTTTTTACACCCTTGGAAGAGTTACTAAAAGGGAAAGGTACATTTTATTGGGGAGAACCGCAACAGTGCGTGTTTGAAACATTGAACGAGAAACTTACTATTGTGCCTATCCTACGTTTTCCTTCATGGGACAAACCATTCCACATGCATGTGCATTCCTTTGGCATGGCCATTAGTGTTGTTCTAGCTCAACCAGGAGAAGGTATTATAGATCATCCAATTTTTTTTTGCTAGTAGGAAGCTGACTCCTAATGAACAAAATTATACAACTATAGAGTGCAAAGTTCTATCAATGATCTATGCATTGCACAAGTTTCAACAATACATGTTAGCAAAACCATTTGTGTTTTATACATATCACATGGCATTGAAGTACTTGGTAAACAAGCCTATTTTACAGGGGTGAATATGCAGATGGGTACTCTTATTTCAAGATTTTGACTTCACAGTTGTGGTGAATCCAGGGAATAGTAACTCTGGACCAGAACATTTATCTAGAATCAACTCAGGAGAGGAAGCATAGACAATTGAAGAAACCATGCCAAATGCACATTTATATAGGTTATAATGTGTGCCATCAGAATTAACATACATTTTTGTCTTTCTACGGACTAGTGTAGAACTAGAAGGAATGACAACATTAGAAAAGAAACAACTTGCTATACGCATGGCACCATTTATGTTAATCAGTGGTGACCTCTAAAAGTTAGGAAGAGATGAAGTATCACACCATTTTGTATAAGAGCATGAGTGCTAGGATATTATGGGGAAAGCCCATGGTGGTATTATAGTAGGCTATTATGCAGGTGATGTGACTGCATGGAAGATCCTACTTGCTGGGTTATGGTAGGAGACATTGTATAAAGACTGTAAGAATATTGTAAGGCGTGTGATCATTGTCAGCACCTAGGAAAACTAGGAAAAAGAGATGAAATGCCTTTGAGACCAATTACTAGTGCCAAACCATTTGAGAAATGGGCCATTGAATTTGTAGGACCTATTTCGCCAACTGCGAATAGGACTAGGCCGCAGTATATCATTACTTGCACAAATTATCTCACACGGGGGGCAGAAGAAGCACCTACGAAAGACTTTTTAAATGAAACCATAAGGATCCTATTAGATGATTTTATGGTTACCCACCATAAGACTACACCGTACCACCCTTAGGAAAATGGACTTGTTGAGGCTTTCAAAAAGATTTTGAGCTAGACTTTGACAAAAAAAATTGATGTTGGAAGAAAGGATTGGGATGAAAAATTGTCAACTATTCTTTGGGCATATAGAACAACCTACAAGAGATTGAATAAAGCCACACCGTTTTAGTTGGTTTTTGGCACAAAATGCATTCTCCCTATAGAATTTATGTTACCTTCTTTGCGCATTACACGCATTGGAGGTCTAGCTGATGAGCAGGCTTTAGAAGAGTGTATTGAGAAGATGATTCAACTGGATGAGTGAAGAGCCATAGAATGATGGAATCAGAAGTAGGAAAAGGCCAGGTAGAAAGCATGGCATGAAAAAAACATACATGATAAGAAGTTTGAGATTGGATGAATGGTACTTCTTTATGACTCAAAGTTCTTACGCTATTCAGGAAAGTACAAAGTACATTGGTTGTGGCCATATGTCATCACTTACATACTTGAATCTGGTGCTTGCTAGTTAGAAGCACTTGATGTAACGCAGCTACCTGGTTACTTTAATGGCAGTAGGTTGAAGCCCTACTATAATTAAGTCTTCTTGGTGTTTGTAATAAGGCAGTATTTCCATTTAGATTAGGTTTCCATTATGTCTTTCCTTAATGTATTTCCTTCATTGTCGTTATGCTTTGTCAATTTAGTTGTTGTTCTTGTTTAATAAGCACACTTGTGTGCATGAAGCTAATTAATATGTGAAGAATGTTTATGTGTAGAGGACTGCACATACCTTTAGTGTGGGGTGGTTGTAGTTATCCAAGTAAAAGACTGTGGGAATTGAAAGGTGAAAGGAATAAGCTGATCCGGGTGTGCTTTAAGTCAAAATAATATTTCTTCTCAAAAGTGACCAAGGATGGAGATGAATGAAAGGAAAATATAACACAAGGTAAGCAAAGGCCATGATAACTACTAGGAGAAGGTACAGCGATGAGGTACTTGAGTGCAAGGGCACGCGCTGAAGAGAATTCTATGACTAGGGGTTAGGAAGGCATGCTAAAAGTTTATAGTTGGGGCGTGAAGATGTACCACGTGGAACGAATCAATTTGGTCAATGAATGAGAGGATTTTGTAGGTGAAGGAGAAATAAATGCATCAAAATTTTAAAAATTATATAAGGATGGGATGCGAATTCATTTTTACCATTGCGACTAAGAGAAGTTGAGGAAAGAGCTAAGTGCAAAGGGTGTGAAACCAAACATGATAAACTGATTTGTCTAAAAAGAAGCTTACATCCCTGATGGTAAAGGGTTTGAGTGAAGCATGGAGACAGAGAGGAGTTAGGGCATGAATTTTCCACCTAAGGCATGATTGAATCGAGCTAGGGTTTGGTTTGCAAATTACAGGTTTAAAAAGGAGATGATTGTAAGGAAAAAATGGCACCCAAGATGGCAGTTACAGTAGGAACAAAAGGAATGAAGAATATGGTCATTGAGGAGGAAGAGATGGCACTTAAAAGTGATTTTTCAAAAATGCAATATCTAGAAGGAGTCATCATCGGCCAAGAATGGGATTTACCCATCAGAAAGAGAAAAGTGAGTGAGTACAATCACAAGACCTCATAGAACAAGAAGGAGCTTGATTCCTTACTCACTATAAGGATGAAAAAACATATGGCAGATGACATGTTGGTTTATGACGATGTAGGCGAGAAGCTTCCGAAGAGAATTGGGGTCTACCAATTATATGAGATTCCATATTTCAGGAAGTATGAGCCCTTGTATCAGTGGCTCATGAGTAGAGTACAAGAGGACTTCTTCTACTTTGTAGGATGCAGAGTTAGAATCTCATATGTGCTTATCTCATTAGTTAGAGGTTTGAAAGCCACAGGAGAGGATATAAAGAATGATCTCATAGATAAAGCCACGATCCTAAATACCAGACAAGAGTTGGGGTACCTGAAGGGTTAACACAGTATGAATATAGAAAAATTGAAGAACTGTTCGGTTGTGTAAGAAAAAACACACCTTGTTACAAATTTGAAAGACCAAGAGTAGTGGTCACAAGAAAATACTATGTGGTTACACGTTTCACGCAAGATATGAGAAGGAGTAGTCTACACTATTATAGGCTACATTGCAAAGAAAATAGTCGAGGAAGTGCGCACAGGAGGGAAGATCAGCTTTGGGGCTGTTCTACTATCACTAGTATTCATGGAAATTGGAGTACCAGATGGTCCAAAGGAAAAGGTACGAGAATACCCCATGGAGAATAAGTCACCAGCTAAAAGGTTTGGCAAGTACCTATGTAAAGGGGCCTTGACAGATGACGTAAAGAAAAGGGTGGAGAAATGGTACGACAGGCTCCATGTGACATTTGGAGAAGAGTGGTGCATCCCAAAGGATCTACCATCAATAGTAGGGAAACAAGTCTAGTTTGATGTATATCAGTTTTTTTGCATCACACACTTCCCAATGAGAGATGGAGTTTGGATCCCTTGGTGTAAATTACCTTACGCATTCACTGCAAGATATTTCCAAGCATCTGGTCACCTATTCACAGACACGTGCCGACTGGTATTCAATGTAGATAAGGTAGAATATGACTACCACACGTTAAGGAAGAAGTATGTGTATCCTAGAAGAAGTTCCTATACTGAAAGGATCATTTCGGAGGTGTTGAATATTAAGCCAATAAGTCTGGCTGTAGAAGATGTAGGGGCAACATTAGTGTATCTTCAACTGAAGCCTAATATGGAGAAAAATCAGTATGTGGAGAATGAATTCATACTCCCAAGTCCACCAAAGGGTAAGCACACAATGGAAAACATATCGGCACAAAGGCCCACAGAAACTGTTGAAGTAGAGGATGAAGAAGAGGAGCATGAAGATAGTGGAGGCTTAGAGCACGGAAGAAAGCAACCTTATGATAGGGAAGAGTTACAACACATGACCACTCTACCTCAGGGTCAAGATGAAGAGGAAGATAAGAAGGTTGGGTAGGGGAAGTATAGATTTAAGAAAGTATTCAAATGCACAAGGACTTAAAGTGGAACCCCACAAGCAGTAAGGAAATCACCTCATCCATCTCCACACAAGGAGACCACTGAACCAAAGAAGAGAAGAAAGTTGAATTTGGATAAAGAGGAAAAGGAATAAGGGGAGAGCAAGTGTGCATCTCTGATCCCACTTGAGAAAGAAGATGAGCCACATCAAGAGGAAGAGAAAAAAGATGAAGATACGAAGGATGGATAAGAAAAATAAAAGGAAACCTCTGAATCCACTCATACAACTGCTCAAGATGTAACAGGATAGGATCCTAACCTTGTAGCTACAATTCCCAAGGGTCCTAGATTAAAGAGGATGAGTGGAGAGCACATTCCATCAGTCATGGGGTATGCAAAGGGAACAGTTAAAATTGTTTGCGCCCGCTTCTAGAGCACGATAGCGCAGAAGGATTTATTCAGCTGGGAGATAATGAATGAGAATATGGCAATTGTGTGCACTCAAAAGAAATTATCATGGTCAATACACACCCCACACGGATGAGCCTGACTTTGATGTATGAGAAGAATCATGCATTTTGAGAGAGTTGAAGAAGGCACCCCAAGTTAGACATATGATGGTAAAGCCTACTATCATGTCAAATGAGTAGGTCAAAAATGCATTGGTGAAGGTTTCTATTAAAATTTCTAGAAGAAACACAGAAAAAGCTGCAACAATCAGAGCATTGCAAAAGGAGCTAAAGATGAAGGATGCAAAGATAATGCACATAACACAAGAGAGGGACTTGGCACAGAAGAAGAACAAAGTATTTAAATGTTTCGTAGAGGATATTGGGGATAATGTCATAAGATCTAGGCCAAACTTGGAGACCAAGGTACCACATACATTTCCCTCAATGATACATTATGTAGGAAAGTTGGTGGACCTAGTACTCGAAGATGAACCTCTACACATATCAGCGCTAAGGAATCTAGAACAAGAGGTAGGACGGGAGAAAGATTCAGTGATGTGAAAGATTACGTCCTATGCAGAGCTGCTCCAAGCACTACAGGAAGTATTGAAGAAAGTAAACCAGGCTTTAAACATCTACACAGCTCCAGAGGTACTTATCTACATAAAGAACCTGGAGGAAAATAATGAGGTCCGAAAATAAATGAAGGACGAGACATTGGTCTGTGTAGAAATATTTTCAATGCTTAAGCAGAAGCGCAAGGCCCTGGAAGCAGCACAAGAGCTGTAGAAGACTCGGCTAGAAGAGCTTGGGAAGCTCATTGCGCAGAAGATGGATCTTCTAAAAGGAAGAATGACCTCAATGTCCAGCATTGTGTTAGTTCTGTAAAATGAAAAGGGGGAGATTTTGAGGGATGAATTAGAGTCCATTATTGTGGACATTCCAGAAAAAGCAGAACAAGCACTTGCTGAATGGAAAACCTTGGAGGCTAAAATAAAGGAGGAGTATCCAGAGTTGATACTTCAAACTGATACTTAAGAGGCTACCTCATAAAACTTCTTTATTCATCTACATTCTTTCATTCTTATTCTTTCCATTATCCTATTCTTTACTTCAATTTTTGTAGATACCCATTGTCGGGGTGACAATGAGATTAGTGTGGGGTAATGTTGATCAAAGAACACTTGACAGAACTCACACAAGAAGTCCACGTAGGGAAACAGGCCAGGTTTAAGGGTGTGGAGGGATAGGAAGAACACGTGTGCAGAGGGCAAGTTCAACATTCAGGACTTAGCTGATTTTGAGCATGAAGACCTATTTTTAGAAGATGGCATGCGAAGCACACCAATGATGGAGAGATGTACATGCCACACATTGTCTATCTTTTGAGGATCGAATCAAAGCATTTTGCATGGAGATGAGATAAGAATAGGATTTTCACTCTAGTTAACTGTAAGAGGTCTATAGATAGCACACTTGCATGTGTGGCTATTCCTGTAAATGGCGCGTGGCTATTAATAGCATACGGCCTATTTATGTAATAGATAAGTGGTGAAGGGAAATTCCCCACCTTATATAGACACACACACACACACACACACACACCACACACACACATATATATTTATTTATATATATATATACACACACACACACACACACACACATATATATATACATATGATGTGAATCACATAGTCGTAGAGTGTGGTGGAGAGATGAATTTATGGAGGTATAGAAATATGCACATATGATTGGATTACTCTATCAGATCCATGCATGCATCGGTATAGATTTTCATTATTGTAAGGATCTTTTGTGTTTATTAATAGATGGAAGATATTGGCCAAACCTAAGTGTCATTCCTGTGTGTAATTGAGTAGTGCATGTTCTTGATTCAATCATGATTATTGTTTAAGCTTGTTCTTTCATAAATCTAAATATGGCATGCATTGTAGAATGATGGATTAGTTATGGATCTATATGTTTCTTCCTTCATCACTCTAACATCCTACTATAACAACCCTAAAGAGGGACTTGGTACCTTTGCATGCTTTGGGTGAGCACCCAGTCTAGGCTGAGTGATGTGCCAGCACGTCTAGGGTGTTATTTGGTAAATTCTAGGCTGCATCACTCCATCTCGCTGAGCCAATTCTCAGTCCCATCTCCCAGTGTGGTACCATCAAACTTAGGTGGAATTATTATTTTTATGTCTTTTTACAATTCAACTTCCAAGTGTGCTCTTGCATTTGGAGGCTGATTGGGTATATTTACATTATTATTAGCAGCGTTATAGTTATTTCAAGCATTGGAATCTCCAATGTGTACACCTTTTCCATTATGTGGTTGTTCCTAATACGTTTCACTTTCAGACTCAACATTATTTCCAGCCACTTTTTATTTAAGTACAACAAGTCGATCCCTTGTGTCATATAGAGCAACAAGGATCTCATCCAGATTTTGAGATGTAGCTGCTTCACCACCTAGAGGCTAGTCATTCATAGCTTTTCCCCTTGTCCTAACCATTTTTTTTTAACAAGAAAATAAGTTTTTATCAGTGATGGACTCAAATAGGTCCAAGAGATATAACCATTATCTCTGATACTAAAATGTAACATCCTCATTTTAAGTCTTTAATAATAGGGGAAATTTTTATTATTATTATTATTTCACTTCCCTTTATGTTTCTCGATCTAAATACCCATATATTTAAATCCAACATAAACCTTAATGTTCACCATTGCGAATTCACATAGTTTAGAACAAACATTCATTTAGCTAATCCATCTCATAACAGTAACCATATGTAGATGTAATGACTTGGTACTATACCAATCTCTCATTTCATGACTCGGTATTAAACTAATCTCTCATGTGTTTACCAAGTATACTTGTGGTTCCCTTATTCCATTAAGGGTCAATCAAGTGTTAAAAAATAAAGAGCCTATTTGAGTATATGTTACGGAAACTCATTTGACATTGCACATCTTTAGTCTAGGTGAAATCAAGACAACACAATAAGCAACTTGTGATACTTTGGCCAAATTTTTAAGACATGTAAGCCATGATTTTTTTCTTAGATGACATACTCATCAAAATGGATATGTCTTTCACCACACTTGAATCTGTTATCTAGATTAGATTACCTTGAATTCAGTCAAAAATTCCATTTCCATGTTAGGTGTTAAGTAGGGATAATCCACATAAACAAGAACCAAGGATGTGCTTAAGGAGACTAAGGGAAATCAAGCATAACCAAATTGACTTATGTCATCTTAGTTCCACTTCATTGCCCATAGTTATCATTAAGATGACCTTAGTACGGGTTCATGTCACTGTCGCTATTTAGTACATAATAGTTACCTGAATTAAAAGTTTACAAAGTATCACATAAGGGAGCTAGGTGGGTGGTTGTGTCATTAAGTGGGTACTTTGTAGTAGAAAATATGTTGTGAAAACCCATCAAACTCCGTTATGTAGGGATTTGTATCCTAAAAATTTCCTTAATTAGTTTTAATGTGCATCTTTTTAACCTTTCCAATTAACATGTCATCGTTAGCTGTCGTGCCTAAGGATCAACTAGGGTTGATATGATTAATCCTTTAAGGAAGGATCATAACATACCTCCTTATGAAGTGAAGGTATGCAGATCAAATATGCATTAAGTTCAATGAGTTAATTATTTATTTTCCATTGGTCCTTTAAGTGTCACAACTCAATCTAATTATAACAAGAATAGGAAAACATTTAAGCATTATCTTATTATTTCATAGTAGTAAGTATAGCTTACATTTATATAACTTATATATTAGGTTCGTGTGACTTCTATTAAGTCACCTAAACTTAACATAACATTTTCACCACTCAATACATAAACATTTGAACACATTTTATAATGTTCCTTAACTTGTCAAACTTTATAGTATATAAACAACATAATTTTAGGATTCAATCATTAAGACCATTCCAACTTTAGAGTTGTGTCCCTATTCTTTCCATTAAATGACATATGATCTTATTTATAAGTTCACAATGATACATTATAGTATAACCCTTATAAAGAACACAATATCATTTCTATATGAAAATAATATTACATTTCAACTTCTAGATAAGGTTTACCATATCATCTTTATAATTTCATATCAGTTCATCCTTTGGCTAATTAGATTAATAGACTTTATGTATAGTCCTTCAATTAATCAACATAATAAGCTACGTATAATTCATTAAGTCCTAGTTGTGTTTAACTTATAAAAACTATGAAGGTAATATGAATCATTTATAATGAAAGAATCACACTAACTTCAAAATTCACAACATTCGTCCATTTACAAGATCAATAAAAGCAAGAATCCATCTTTATTTATTTCTACTAAAATACCATCAACAAATTTCAGTCTCCAAAAATCAACATGTTTCCAAATTTTTACAATAATATGGCTCCAGGCATTCCATATTTTCCAAATAGAACCACTTCAAGAAACTTATACAATAATTATTTAATCAGATCAATTGACTTTAATCGATAAAATAAATGCAACTTCTTATAAGTATTTCTTCTTTCATATTTCATGAAATCCATCTGCAAGATTGTTAGCATGATTCAGTTCACATGAACTGAGCATGATAAGTACTAAATATTCTAAACAATATGCTCTAACTTAACAATTTCATAAAAGGAACACTTCTTTTTAATGAAATCATTATAAAGTTCAAAACTAATAAACAAATATTTTAAGCATGCCAAGAATAACATAATAAATGAACCCATGAAAATAAATCAATTTAAGTCATACACTTCATCACAATATTTCTATCAATAATAATTTTAGTCACTTAAGGTACAAAACAAGTACATTTGATCCATTTCAATCATAAAACAGAATTACAAGTGTAACATGATTTCAGTCATATAATCTCATTCTTATATGCCTGTAATCATTTACCTTGTCCCACAATTTTAATATCTTACTTATCTAAGTATTACATTACAGTCAACAATAGTAATCAAATAATGTCTTATTCAATCTAAGAAAAATAAGATCTATAGATTTGCATTCAGATAATCCCATAATTATATGACTGGAACCTTTTATATCATCAATCTAGTTTATACAACTTTATTTAAGAACCTTTTTTTATCTACAAAAACAATAATAAGTCATGTAGACAACATTATACTAAGTATATTTTTCTAGTCATTTCATTCACTCACACTGAATACACGTTCCAAATACATGAGCTATTACAGAAATACTAATTCTAAATCAAGGTCGATTAAGGATGAACCAAATTCGAAATAAGATCTAGGATCTTTCTTTATTGATGATAAATCAATAGATACGAGCTAGGTTTTATAACAGACTAAGCTCTATCACTATATGTATCAAACATAGGAGCCATTTTTATCATGGATAGATTCCATTTCATACTTAGTTACAAACCATTGTAAAATGATCAAAAATCTTTATAACACAAAAAATTCAATCATAGATAAATCTATCCAAGCCCTCCAAATAGTACACACTTTATCAAGCTACATGTAGAAGTATTTCACCTTCATAATATCTAAGAGTAAAAAGTTTAAACCACTAATGCATTAGAGTGGGAATCAAGTTGAAATTGAGATTCACAAAGACCCCATCCGAAACTAGTACTTAACTTTCAGGTCTAAAACCTACATTGTTCCCTAAGGAGTTCAAATGTAAAAGATAAACCAAAAGGTAAAATCATTCATTGTGTGTGAGTTCATGACCCAAATCAATGATAAAATTACAGTAGACCTCAATTGAATGTGAGATTTATATCATACTCTACTAGTTTAAAAGCGATTAAGATCATATTGAATTTCCAAAAAAGCACAAAATAATGGAGTCAGACGGGATATTGTTCAAATTTAATAGGATCACTATAACCTAATTTTTTTTTGAATATGGCTCTAAGTTCAATCACAAAGGTGTTCATACAAATGAAAAGAAGTAACAAACTTTGAGTAGAACTTAAAAATGACATAGGATCCTACACGGATCTGAAGCACTACTTAACAACTTGGTCATAGACTCAAAAGCATCCATAATGAACCCAAAACCTAACATTCAAACTAGTTTCCATCTCCTACAATGGAATGCTTCATATCTTTAAAATGTTAAGACCCATTAAGGGTATTGAATCATATTTGAGTCTTAAGAAGAATCAAAACAAAATCATAGTATATGTTGATAGAGATTGAATCGACAAGCCTGCACAGATCCGAATAGACAACCAAGGAACCAAACGAAACCCATATTTTATAATTCCCAGACTAACTAGTAACGGTAAAAAAATCTTCCATTAAAATTTATAATAACCCAGTAAATATGGGTTTGCAATAAATAATTACCATGCTTCAAAAAAAAACACCTATAATTTATTTCTTTGTGGGTATCGATGCTACAAACTCACCTGATATACCCTAGTATAATAACGATTAAATTTAAAACAAAATACACAACCAAACAACAAGTTAACTCAATGTTTCCTCAAATAAATGATTCACAGCCATTCATATAAATAGAATTCGATTTTAATCGAAGTGTAACCAAATTGCAAGAAATATTAACAACACAAACAAAAATAATCATCAAAAATCACAAAAACCACAAAACCCAGAACCCAGAATAGGATTCCACATGAAGACTAGAGTTATTTTCATTAAAAACTAAACTAGAACAATATATTATAATGATTTAGAGCCTATGATGCCTATTAGAGCTACTACAAATTTCCTCCAAGCTCCCAAACTCTCCACATTTTCCCATAAGATTCTTCAAAAAATTCAAAGAGATTCCACAGAAATCCCAACTTCATTTTCCTCATTATTTTTATAGCCCAAACTATAAATTTCTCTCTTTTAAATCCTCTATGCAATGGAGAGTTCATTAATGAAGTATAAATGAACTAATAGTTTGAATATCAAAATATCAACATGCAGAGCCAAAGTGCTCGAAATACCATAGGAGAAATGAAAAACAACTCCCATCTCTTTTCCAAAAACAATCATGTTTTCCTCAAGGTGTTTTCCCCAATTTTCCAAGACATTAATTGCCATGGCAGGACTACCAGTTTCCCCCACAATCCGCCAACTGCCATTTTAAATTTAGCAATAAATAAACAGTTTAACCAACACCACTAAATTTCCTTAGTCACCTTAATTCCTTTGCATGCCAAATTAGACTTGGTCTATGTCAAAGGTAGGGGAAATTCCCCTTTAATTTTATTTAATTCAAAGTATTGCATGGGTTAGCATCATGCTAACCTTACGCCTACCCATAGTCAATAGGTCACCCATAGTTAGGTTTTAGGTTAGGTCGAGGATCTTAGTTAGGTGTAGATCCCCTTCATGTAAAGTATTAACCTTAGTTTAGGTTGGTATTATTATTAAATCAAATACACTAGGATAGCATTAGGTCACATAGAGTATAGTCTTCCCTTAGGATAGTTTAGTTTAGGCATTCAAGATATAGCCTAACACTTTAATCAAATCAACATTAAATCAGGGAGTAGTAAGACTATTGAATATAAGCCATTCAAGAAACACCAATGAAAGCTTAGAATCAACAAGTCTAAATATACAGTAAGTCAAAAATCATTAAGAGACCATTCAGAGTTATCTAACATGATTGAAATAGTAAATCGATCAAGGATAATGCCTTGGATCATTGAAATTGATCCAAGGTATTGTCCTTCATCTATCATTCATATTATAGTCTTAGGAATGAAAAATAATAACAAAAATTAGATATCTTACCAGGTTACCTATTTTTCTCATTGTCCCAACAAGTTAAGATCACTTAGTGTACTTCAAAAACTAATCAAGTGAGTACTAGATGATAATTCAACATAAGTATAACATTGCCAAAAGCATGATTAACATCAGATTTAACATTATTAACATCATTCTTTGTGTTTTTTACCATCAGACCAAGAACAAAGCCTAAACTCTCTACCCAATACCCAAAACAACCCAGAACTTGACCTTGACCAATACCAGTACCCTGACAAATACCTTAACCCTCAGATTCAGTCATAGCTTAGCCTATTATGAAAAAATTTGCTTATTGTAGATGAATGAGATACCTAAATCATTTTAACTATAGTAGGATTTCCTTTATTGTCATCATTACGTTGTTTTAAACAGTGGATTGATAGCCATCTAGGGAGTATCACACTTCCCAGATCTAGCATACACTAGGTAGTCCACTGTATATACTATTTAACTTTCATTTGATGGTCTTGTTTTCCATTTTAGGTAGTTCCTCCAAGAAAAAAGGAAGCTCTCATGATTAGTTATGGATCAATAAGTCATACGCGTGCAACAAATTATAACCAACATTTTGACAAGTATTCCTCCTAGCCCTTTACCCTTATCTATTTCATCAACATTCGAAGAAACGATCTGGAATCAGGTGAAACACTTTGGCACACCTAGTGGGACTCATTTGGGGTTCTTTGAATTCTTTCATTTATAGGTGAAAAGTTGCATGTTTGTTTCCTTTCTAAAAGGTTCTTACATTAAAATTTCTCCCCCAAAATCTTCTCTTCTTCTATTGTCTAAAAGCAATTTTATTTTGGTGCTTTAAGACAAAAATTTCTTTCCTTTCATTAGTATCGCA
This sequence comes from Taxus chinensis, assembly GCA_019776745.2. Taxonomy (NCBI): domain Eukaryota; kingdom Viridiplantae; phylum Streptophyta; class Pinopsida; order Cupressales; family Taxaceae; genus Taxus; species Taxus chinensis. The sequence continues at coordinate 645,628,484 of CM034149.1, forward strand.
TTAGTGAAAGATCATCCCTTCTCCTATTCATATTTTTGTGTCATTGAATTTAACATTTAAATTTAGGCCTAAAATTAACTACATTTCATTTTTCTTTACTGCATTAGATCACATTAAATGAGGGCAACCTATATGCTGGAAATCATGCCCAGCTGATGGTTGACAAACAAATCATAGAAGAGAACTTCCTTTCTCTTTCTCTCTCTCCGAGTCTTACCAAACATCAAAAAATTGAAAATACACACATTCTTAAACAACATATCACATAGAAGAAGTTGTAGGTGATCACATGATCACGGTACAGTGGGCACCCCGCTGGTTATCTTTGTCCAATACCCATCAGAGGACAGCCTGCCCCCACCATAAAATAACCTAAAACCTCTCCTGGTAGATATCCTTCTTTGTAGGAAACCATCCTCACCAAAAATTATATTCTAAAGTTCATGAGTCAGTCCTTAAATAGCTTAAGCTAAACAAACTTAATAGAAAAATAACTCTTAGGATCGTATTTTTCTTAGTGTTTCTACTTGGCTTGCATTTTGAGGTGAGAGAATTCATTCTTCATTTTCTTATTTCCCCTTGCATGCTTCTCATCACAGTTGGTGTATTCCAGCTTCATCTGAGTGTGCCTGGACCATATTCTCATCATTCTCAGAATTCTAGGTTAGATTCCACATCTAATTTTAACTCAAAACCACATTTTCTTCATTGCTTTTTCAATTTCACAGTAACCGGTGTCGGTCCAGCAACCGTCATTGATTATCCTCTGACCATCATCATTTTCACCCAACCGGCGTCGGTTTACTATTCTTTTGGTTAACCTACTCAAAAGGACACCTGATTCACCTTCTTTGCTATTCAGAGCCTCTGTCACTCTCAGAAAATTCACTTTCCATATAAATTCCATCACCATCTTGCATACTTGGCAAATTATTGGCCTTTTACCTTGTTTTGACAAACTAACCATTTTCCATAGTGACTGACCATGGTTAACTGAGACCGGCGTCAGTTTACCCTAAATGGCATCGATTAGCCTATGTAATTCTCCAACTAACATTTTTAACCCCAATCCACCTACTACCACCTGTTTCTCCTATCTCTACTGTATTTCTAGGGAATTTACAGAAAGCAATCCTACCACGTCATTACTTGTCCACATGGTGCTGATGCGTAGCCAAGTAAACACCCTAATATTCCATGCCAGTTATCAACCACTCCCACCTAGCCCTTTGCCACCTTCTATTTTACCACCCATAGATCGTACCCAACCTATCACTATCGCCATAGGGGATGAGGAGTTCGCATAACTCCTTGACCAGAACCCTGCCACCTTGCAGTTTTGTCTTTCCCACTCATCCAATCGAGATGCCTCAGGTAAATTGATATAAAACATACCCAACACTCACTCCTACTTCTACTCCAACCTCCTCTGGCTCTATGTTACCTGCACCCGCCTTGCCCCCAGTCATTTCAGAGCTAGGCCCCATACCTGTTATGACCACTGCATTTGCCACATCTATTACACCCACCACATCAAATATACCTTCGACAACCACCCATAATATAACCTCATCCATGTCTATTGTCTCACATATACCCGTAGCTACACAACCACCCCTGGTATCAATGACCCCTACCCCTTTTCAAAACATCATCCTTTCTATTCCATAGTCCTTATCCCCCATTTCCACTAGGGTCACCACGACCCTTCCACCTATATATACATACTATCAACAACCTCACGTTTCAACTATTATTCATTCTAGGTACGTACCCCCTATTTCACTCCCCCCTTTTCAATCTACTTATATGGCAGCGCCATATACTGGAATGCCACCCCCATTATATGCCCAACACCAACCTCCCTATGCTATAGAGGAAACCCAACCATCACAACCTACCGATGACTTGATCAAGTTAATGATGGACAAGATGTAGACATTGGAGGCATCTATTTTTCATTCTTGCAACACTCTCACCTACGATGAGATTTGTAATGATCCCATCCACCCATACATTCCTATTTGTCCATATCCTGTAAATTTGGAAATGCCTAAATTTAACCACTTCAATAGTAAGAAAGACCCGCAACATCATTTGTGGTCTTTCAAACATGAGTGTTATCTTATTTCCCATGATGATGCTTTGCTCCTAAGGACTTTTCCCATGTCTCTAACTGGGCCCGCATTAGACTGGTATAGTGGGTTGCCTAGACATTCTATCTTCTCATTTAATCAGGTATCCCAAGCCTTTTTGGATCACTTCTCCATCAATTTTGTTAAGAAGGTTACCATGACTGACCTCTACTCTACATGTCAATATGACGACGAATCTATCACAGATTTTTTCGCTCATTAGCATAGCCTGATTAATCAACTCGTGTTCTAATTACAACAAACTGAACTCATAGAACTCTTCACGTGGGCTTGTGCTAGACATATCTCACCAACCCTGCAGGTGTATAATTTTTGAACCTTTGATGAGGCATTCACCATGGCACGAAAGCTAGAGATTCGGGCCATCAAAGAAAAGAAAATCCAAATATGTAATAAAAACTCAGCATTTAATTCAAATGATACCTCTTCTTCTTTAAAACCACAGAACAATTATTCAAAAGCCAAGGGAACCGCTAACGCAGTGGTACTCAAGGCTATCCTAGCTCATCCCTCAAATCAAGCTAACCCCTCATCTAATCTCTCACCCGTTTAGACTTTTCAATTCAGATAGGAACAATGGAAATACACCCCAATTGGGGAACCTTATTCTTCCATCTTAGAAAATCTCATTAAAGCTAGGGCCATCACCCTTCCTCCCTTAAAGACACACACTGGTTTTGATCCTTCTTGCCCCACACCCACGTGGTACAAATAGAATGAATTCTACAACTATCATCGAGTAAAAGGTCATAGTGATGGCAATTGCATCACTTTCAAAAACATTGTCCAAGAAATGCTCGAGAAAGATGAATTAACCTTAGATAATCCTAACGCACCTAGCAATGAAAACCTACACATAATCAAGAAACCCTTTCCTAATCATGTCCCTTTTACTAATCAAACCAGAGAGAGCTCAACTCATGATAGCCATACCCACAAGGTCCATGCTATTTTCAGTGATGCACATGTTGCCTCCCAATTACCTCATATTCCTTCCATAGAGGAAATTCTAGCCCAAATCCCTCCACCTACACTTGAACCCACTTCACATGTTTCTCCACCCATAGAGGAACACGCCTTGTCTCCTCCCTCACCCATGAAGGAGACTCCTATTAACATTGAAAACATTTCACCTTTGGCTTCTCCACCTAGAGATCTATCACCTGTAGTACCTCTCTGACCTGTGAAAGAGGATTTTTTATCCCCTCCACCCACAGAGAAACACCCATCATCTCCTCCACCCACAAAGGAGCACCCATCCTCTCCTCCACCTATCAGAAATCTAGTGGAAATGCCTTTACCTCCAGGTGCCCATTCTCCATCAGTTACCTAAAATCCTACTGACTTACTCTCGGCTCTCTTACCCATAGAAGCTGAAGCTAGCAAATTCCCCATTTTTAAGACACATTTTATGGGAATTACCATTGGATCCTCATCAGCCTCACCTAAAATAGTGCCTTTCTCACATTTAGCTAATCGCCTAGATTATGTGGATAGAGCCTTACTTTGGGGGCATCTTCTCCTTCCTGTCTCCACACAAATGCAGATGTCACTTGTTGATACTTCCACTATTTATCAAAAAATATTTCGTTCAATCGAACCAAACACAACCACAACTATCAAAACTTCCACCACGATACCACTCATGGCTCAACTCACACCCCTACCCATAACCCAACATGCATTTACATCAGAACCCACACTTACATCATCTTCCTTGCTTAAACCTATTACTACCTTAGGGGTCATCCCAACCATTAGCCTTACTCATCCACCCATCAAATTAGATTTGGTTACATCCACTAAAGCTGACACCAAGTTCAATCTAGCACCCAAATAGAAGAACCCATTCCATAGATCTCATACTCTAACCTTGTCGTTCACACCTTCATCACCTCCACCCCTTCCGTCTGTCTTAAGACCTCGCTCTTGTAGCATGGGTAAGAAATCTCTACCCGCGGGTACACTAAAAACATAATAGCCCATTCCTCCATCGCAAACCACTAACATACCCAAGCTCCCAACACAGCTTCTGCCCACACCTACAACATCTTTATCATCCATACCTCTAATACCATTGATAACTTCTTCACAACCCATGACACTTCAGTCTCTTTCCCTCACACCTCCTACACGACCCATGTCATCTACCTTCACAGTACCTCAGTTATCCCCATGGGTAACTCGCCCTTTACCACCATCCGCTTTTCCCTCTAGATCTCATGTGCACGTATCACCTTTACCCTAGAAGGTGTAACTTAAAGAAAAAAATTTGCCACCCTCCAATAAGGTAATCAAACCAACCACACACTCTCTTGTCAGTTCATCTACCATACCCCTACCCAAACAAACACGACCAACACCTAAGACCACACTAGCACCTAAAACCATGGCTCTAACTACTCCCCCTCATGCAAATACCCTTCCTCTACAATCAGCTACACCTACACCCAAACCCACCTTCACTTCCCATTGTGATCCACTAGTGGGATCCTATGCCAAAATATTAACCAACCTCCTTGAAACTTTTTTCATCACATTACCACCTCTCAGACCTTATAACCCTCTCAAACCCAAACCAAAGGGGTTTGACGATGCCAAAATTTGTGCCTACCATCGAGTACCATGGAATGATGTGGAGAACTGTAAGGCTTTCAAGACCATCCTTATCCAGTTGTGTCCTCCTGAAGAAAAATTTGATGATGATGACCTTCTCGATGAGGACTCCATTTCACCAACATCCATTCTGACAGTTATTCCCTCATTTCCTACTCAACAACCAATACCTCCACCCCCACAACTCATAGAGCCACTCACAAGATTCAAAATTAACATGGTTCACATAAGAGAACTCGTTAAACCTCCACCCAAATGTTAGTGTGCCCAAATCATCTCATAAGGTTCCTTCCCACCCTTGGGATTCTACCCTTCTTGTCGCTATACATTTCATGTCTTGCTTACCTCGCCCACCTCCCCTCCTCAAATCAACATGATCCACATTGCTACTTGTGCTCAGAAGGATAAAGGGAAGGAAAAGGAAACCGACCCACTGACCAATTCTATACCCAACATACCATCTACACCCACACCTAAAATCACTATCCGCGGCCCCACATATCCTATGCCTAACGGGGTTACACATCGCATAATACTCAAACAACTACATCAATCCCCCCTCAAAATGTCCCTATATGACCTCATCCAAACCTTAGAATCCCATCGTTAAGCTCTCATGGAGGTTCTTCAGTCTATTGAGGTCTTAACCAATGACTCTACACCCGTGGCCTCCATTATTAGACCTCATCATGTAGCCTCCCTTACCAAATTACCATCTTCTCCTGCACCTTCACCTACTCACCAAGTAGCCTCCCTTAGCTTCTCAGAGGAAGAGATTGCATCACACCAAACTGATGACCCAGATTCAGCTCTCTTCATCTCTGTCCAAATTGATGATATACTTGTATGACATGTTATGATCGATGGGGGCACTAGCATTAATATCATTTCCTCCCATGCATTCACTCAAATGCGCATATCTGATAATTACATGCATAAACATCTCATCATGTTGCATTCATTCAATGACACTATCACCTCTACACTTGGCACCATCATCCTCCATGTTCGTGTGGCCCCCACACTATTCTAGAGTTATTTTATGTCTTGGAAGGGGAATTTCAATACCACTTATTGCTTGGTAGGCCCTGGATTCGTGTTATGGGTTGTGTTCCTTCCACTTTGCATCATTGTGTAAAGTTTGAGCATGAGGGACACACCTTTACCATTCTGGCTGACCCATCACCTTTCAAAACTTGCAACATGCTTTACTGACCCAATGACATACCCATTAAATCATCTACCTCAAAAATCATTACTTCTTCACCTACACCTCCACTCACCAGTGCAGCCACTACCTCAACCACACATACCTCCTCCTTTCCTACCGCTGCCACAACCTCGACGGCCGAACCGTTAGCCTCCCAATCTATTAACCCCATCTTCGATATAACCTCTTACTCATCATCTATTCCAGCTACCCACATACCAACCACCAATCCCTTGGAGTGAATTTTTCAATTCCTCACTCTAGGGGAGTATCACCTATATAGTGTCAACACATTCCTTACTCCACAAGAGTATAGAACTCTTCACCAGCACCCTTGCTATGATCACCGTATAGAAGATTGCCTCCTTTATGGTCCTCCTAACCTTCGTACCAGTCTCACCTATTGGGGACTTGATACTACCACTTACACACTGGAACCACCATCATAAACCCGCCCATTTTCTGTTAACTTCCAGTCACTCACCAATCACTGTTTTGCCCACACCTTCCTGCACTGATGTGCATGAAAGGGTTTTGGTTTTGGATTTTACAAGTAAGGCCACCATACTATTATTCCATGTACTACCCACAAACATAACGACCATAGTGGTATCAACTTTTCTGAACCACCTACCAAGAAGGCCCGCATTGAACTTATTCAGGACATCAGCCCTTCTCCACCTTCTTCACCCGCTCCACCTTCTTCATCACCTTCGCTGATAGAGTTGATGGATCCAGAATCCATTCCTCCTAAATTATTTTTTCATAAACACCATTTCCTTAGGGCATCTGACTTATCAACACTAGGGCGAGGCTCCCTCCTCTCTTCCCTTCCTGTATCCTAAAATGATCGATGACGATACACCTTCGATTAACGTCGTTCAATGTCAGGATGATGAGTCTATACTCACCTACCTTGGTGCTGAAGACTCATATATTCATCAGTCATTACCATCTGAGAACCAAACCATGTTGAATGAATTGACTATCGATATCAACATCCATACTCCGGATGACCCGCACATTCTAAAGATCGGACAATCTTTAGATATTGCTAAACAGGAAGCCATCACTTCTTTTCTCAAAAACCATAATCACACTTTCACTTGGTCTTACGCAGATATGCCCGATATTGACCCCACTAGTGGTCCAAAATATTGTAACCATTCCTGATGCCAAACCTATCAAACAAAAGCTGAGGACAATGCACCCTCACCTTGCACTTCTAGTCAAAGAAGAATTTCATCACCTTCTTTTTGTTTCCTTCATCTTACCCATTGATTATCCCCGGTGGATTTCTAACATTTTCCCTATCACTAAGGTGATAAGGGTATTCGTATTTGCATGGATTTCCATGACCTCAACCTAGCCTGCCCAAAAGATGACTTTCCTCTACTTGGTATTGACCAACTGGTTGACCTTACTGCTGGTCACGAGATGCTATCACTCATAGATGGTTTCTCGGGTTATAACCAAATCTTTCTTGCCCCAGAGGATCAACACAAAACTACATTCATCATCCGTTGGGGGACCTTCTGTTATCGAGTCATGCCTTTTGGCCTTAAAAATGCTAGTGCCACATATCAGCGGGCTATGACTTACATCTTCCATGACATCATGCATCGTATATTGGAAGATTACGTGGATGATCTCCTAGCCAAATATAAATGCCGCTTTGAGCACCTCACTGTCCTAAAAACCATATTTGAGCCCAAGAAGTGTGTCTTCACTATACTCTCAGGAAAAATCCTAGGATTTATCATCTCCTTACATGGCATAGAGGTTGATCCTGTTAAAGTCAAAGCCATTATTGAAATGCCTCCACCCATTAACCTTAGGCAACTCCGTAGCCTGCAAGGTAAGTTGCAGTCTATTCACCGTTTCATCTCGCAATTGTTTGATCGGTGTCAACCATTTCATCATCTTCTCAAGAAGGATGTCTCCTTTAAATGGGATAATGACTCCACAAAGCTTTTGAGGCATTAAAACAATACCTTCCCCAACCACCCATCCTCATTCCATCTAAAGATGATCAACCCTTCTACTTATACATCTCAGCTACCTATTATTCCTTAGGGGACATGCTCGCTCATCGTGATGAACAACAAAGGGAGAAGGTGGTTTATTACATAAGCCCTACTCTTTTGGACTACGAAACTTGTTATACCCATCCTAAAAAACTTTGCTTAGCCTTAGTGTTTGTTGCCATGAAACTCTGCCATTACCTACTCAACCACAAAACCTATTTTGTGACCAACATTGGCCCCCTACACTTCATGTATGCCAAAACTTACCAAAATCAATGTGCCACATGATGGCTTATGCTTTTGGCCGACCTCGACCTCAAATTCATCCATTAAAATTCCATCAAGGGCCAAGCCATTGCCGACCAATTGGTCGACGTACCTATTTCCAGGGATCAACCTTCTAATTTTGAGTTTTCAGATGAGTCAATTGCTTCCCTTTCCTTGGATGAGCCCGCATACCAAATTTCACTCTTCTTTGATGGTTCCAAGTGTTAGCGTGGGGGTGGGGCAGGAATTATCCTCATTTCACTTGATGGTGAACCCATGCCTTTGTATTTTAAACTTGATTTTGATTGTACAAATAATATTGCCTAATATGAAGCACTCGTATTAGGTCTCCAAGCTGCTTATGCCTTGGGTGTCAAATCCATCAACATCTTTGGTGATTCCCAATTGGTTGTAAACCAAGTCAATGATATATACCAATGTCGTAATGTGACACTTCAAAAGTATAAACATCATGTGGACATAATTTTGACCACTTTTGACTATTATGACCTTCAAACCATCCCCCGCTCTACCAACAAATTTGCAGATACCATGGCCTTCTTGGCCTCTCAAATACTTGCTTCACCCACCGATTCTAAAATCTTTATCACTTACAAAGACTCCAATCACCCTATTATTTACCTCATGAAATTTACTCTATCAGAATTACCGCTCCTGACCCAAGTGACCTTTGGTATAAACAATACTCAAACTACCTTTCCCTCTCCATCTTTCCTCCCGAACTCACTTGTAATGGACAACATACTTTTCTAATAAGGGTCTCTCATTACATCATCATGGGTGGCCTCCTCTATAAGCGTAGCTTCAATGGCATTCTCTTATGGTGCCTTACGAGTTCTGAAATTCCTTATACCATTAAGGAAGTTCATGATAGCATATGTGCAGGTCACTTCAGTGGCCTTGCTGTTGCTAAGCATATTCTTCGCCTAGGCTATTACTGGATGATCCTCAACCATGATTGTTATGACTATGTTAAGCATTGTGTAAAATTCCAACAACATGCCAACCTTCATCATACACCCAGTCATGCCTTATAGGTCGCTCATGATCTTTGGCCCTTCTCTTAATGGGGTTTGGATCTTGTCAGAGAGATCAATCCCCATTCTTCACCACGACATTAATGGATCATCACCACTACCGAATACTACACAAAATGGGTTGAACCCATACCTCTCATCTCCATGAAAGATGAGAAAATATGTGAGTTCATCAACCATCACATTATTTGTCACTTTGGTGTTCCACATCGCCTCGTCACTAATAACGGCAGACAATTCAAAAATAAAACCTTACAAAAAATTTGTGATGCCTTCGGCATTTCGCTAAGTTTCTCATCACCTTATTACCCACAAACCAACAGCCAAGCCAAATCCACCAATAAAACCTTAAACAAAATTCTCATGAAAGTGGTTAACGATACTAGGAAGGACTGGCATATGCACATTCCTTTCGCGTTATGGGCATACCACACTAGTATTCACACTTCCACAGCTACCACACATTTTTCTCTGGTCTATGTTACAGAGGATGTTCTGACTCTCGAAGTCTAGATTCCCTCACTCCACATTTCTCTCCATGATATTCTTAATGATGAAAACTTTTGTCAAGATCATTTAGCACAACTTGAGTTATTTGATGAATGTCGTCTTAATGCTCTTGACCATCTTCAAGTTTACCAGAAACGTATCAAACGTGCCTATGAAAAATGCATCTATGAATGAACCTTCCAAGTTAGTGACTTGTCCTAAAATAAAATTAACATGTAACCAAATCAGAAAAAAGTAAACAGGGAAAATTCATTCCTAATTGGTTGGGACCATACATCATGACTCATACTTATGGATCAGGTGCTTATCATTTATCTTCATTAGATGGTCAACCCAAACTTGATCCCCTCAATGCCTTGCATCTTCAACCATCTACTATTGAATTTTAGTCCTACCTCACTTTCTGCCTCTTTCATGCTCATCCCTTGAGTGCTACCCACTTCCTATGCCATCACCAACAATTAAATAGGAATCATGTGTGTACCCATCACTCTTTTATCTTATCTTAAATATGTGTACCACGGAAATGCACATGGCATGATTCTCATGGATAATTTTTGTCTACTTTTAGATGATATCTCATGGTCATTTCACCTTTCCTTCTGAATAAGAATCTAATTCATCAGCTTAAGTCTTCTTTGTGACTTAAAATTCCTAACGCAGGATCCAACTCCTTGAGTCAAACTTCCAATAAAAAGATGACTCCCTCAAAAGGACATCTTTCTCTCTACATCATTGCTATAAATAGACTACTCCCTCGAAGGACAACTATGTAAAGCCCACTTCAAAAGAGAGAGAGAGAGAGAGAGAGAGAGAGAGAGAGAGAGAGAGAATTTAAAGCTTCTTGCATCGATCAGCTTCATGAAGACCTCAAGGAGTTAATTTCCTCATCCCATATAGACTTCCCACATCGATAAGTCTATCTCAAATACAAGTCAAACAAAAACAAATCATCATAGACTTGCCCATTGTGACCTTGGATCTCTTGCCAAAATGCATGCTACCTAATACCATATAAAAACTAACCACTTTTTTACCCTCTCACCATTCATAATTTCACTTCCTACCGCCTCAAGGAACCTGCTGAAATTGTGACATTTGGTGATCATGTGACTTTTCTTCACCTTTAGAATAATCAATCATGCAATGTATTTAGGGTCTTACATTCGTCAGACTATCTAAGGTAAGACCTACTTGTTATGATCCTTACCAATTAGGTGGCTCCCTTGCCTCCTCTTGTCTTTTCTCCTTCTTCATTACATATTGATTACCTTGAACAGGATTAGATCCTCGACTCTTATCTTTGGATAATTTTCCTCTATTTCTGTAACCAACTCAACATCACCCATACCAGTGTTCCCACAATTCACCCACGCCTAACCAAAACCTAGACTCAAATCATGCCTACAACCTACCAACTCATACTCATACCTCCTCGCATTCTTCCCTAGCTTATGGGAGAACTACATCGGCCTGAGGTCCCTTTTTCCCTAGGACTATGTAGGCAGCAGTCGAGGGCATGGGGCCCTTGGAGGTTATCTTAGCCACTCTCTACCCTAACCAATGCACCTTTTATTGTCCTAAATCACAATCTACCCTTGTTATATTTATTTTTATATCACTAATTGGGAATTAAACCAAATAAACAACAAATTACTTTCCACCTTTATCATCATCAAACATACATTCATTATGTCTACCATTTCTTTACCATTATCATGCATGTTACTATAAACATCTCACACATGACCCATATCATCATTAAATGCACAAATTAATGAATTACACACTCAATCCATTTTGACTCATCCATGCCTAAACCAACACTCCTACTCAATCCATGCCTATGACCTGATTCCATCCATGCCTAAACAAAAACCTAACTCAATCCATGCCTATGACCTGACTCGATCCATGACTATGACCTGACTCTATCATGCCTACATTACTTAATTTCCATCACATATACACATCAAAATAACAGGATAACCACAACCATGTATATACATAATGACCATAATCATCATCATCTCTATAAATAAAAATATCCAAACTGTCTTCATATACATAACTCTCAAATATCCTTGGCACGCAGGCCGATATATGATCAAAAATATAAAAAACTCTCATACATCCTCACTCTCTTCAACACACAGGCTGGTATATATCAAAAATGAATCAAATAAATCAAAATGGAGGGATGTGCATCAAGCATCATCCTATCAAACATCCTCCATCTTTGTCTCTCCTATCTCCTCCTCCGGTCTTGTCTGGCAGCATAATAACATCTCACCACCCGCCATAGGCCGTGGTCGGGACCCTATTGGTACATCACCTGGAGCTAGCCTCCATGAACTAGTGGCCTCACCCTGATCCTGTATTAGAGCTTGATGGCCCCCTTTTCTCTCCACGCTATGGGTATGGGATCTAGTCCTCTCATTCGAGGCTTGTTATACCCTATACTCTCCATATGATAAAAAATCTATCCCAGCTGCCATCAACTGGTCCTAGTAATATTTGGCCTCACTTAAGGCATCCCGTAACTTAGATATGGGTACCATCTATGGTGGCCTCATCAGGCTCTGCCCCTGTACCCATCCTATGGGACCCTATCCCGTCCCTTCCTGTGAACTAGGACCATGTCCCGGTGCCTATGGAGGTGTCATCGGCCTCACACCCTGTGCATGTATCTGAGCCTATAGTGCCTAAATCTGCACCTGTGTAGTGGCCAACTGGCCCTACAACCCTATAACCTACACCTATAGGGTGGCCACCTGCTCATCATCACCCTCTTCATCTCCACCCTAGGCCATCTGGGCCTACAGACTAGCTATCTACACATGTAATGCGGCCACCTCTACCTTCGAAGTTGCTAACTTCCCCTATACCATCCCCAACTGGGTAATCAGGGTCACCACTTGCCCCTGTAAGGCATCTCTCTGCACCATGATAGTGGCTAAATCTGGCTTCCCTGGCCTAGGTGGTACTGCTCGTAAATGGGAAGCCCACCACTATCTGTATCTATCTGTCACTCCAACATCATCAATTCATTAGTCTATCACCTTCTCCTCCTGCTCGGTAGGCACTATCAGTTGGGGTAGAGGCAATGGCCTCTCCATGTCATCTCTCATATACTATGGGAAGGGTGGAGGTATATCCTGTGGTAACCCAAATTTTTGTCTGAACCTGTCAACTGGGATCATCTTGTGCTCCCCTGCATGGTGCCCCTCTATCCATCTGAGTAGTTGAAGGCCATCTAGCTCATCATCCATTTATTTGTATGAGGGATAGCCAACATACAGTCTCCAAACAATGTCCATGCTGGACAATCCCTCCAGTATCCACCTATAATAGGCTACATCATGTGTCATCATGCCTAATAGCTATGCTCCCATCACAGACACCCATCGCCTATACCCCACCCACACAAAACTAGGCTTAAATGCATCTACCCAGGGCATACCAATCAGATGAGCACAAACAATGTGCTTGTAGGCCCAACAATGAAGAATAAATGTACAACACAGACTAAAGCTACGGAGCCTCCCATACGCCCGTAGATCTCTGTATAGCTGCACTAGGAATTTTGGCACCCATGTGAAGTAGGTCTTTTCCATAATCATGTCATGTAGTACACCCATCAGGGATCATGGGAATATCCCACTCTCTGCATCTAGCATTGCAAAATAGTAGACTTCCTCCATCAGTAATACTACTAGCCTCATCTCCTCTGGACATGATAGGTACATCTCAACATAACTCAAGCTGGCAATGTGGAATGTCATCTCTGCCAATCCCTCACCAATATCGTCAACATCAACTCCTCAGATGCCTCTGAGGAGATCGAATATACCTACATCCCCAATATAGGTAATCACAGGATCCTATACATGTCCTCTAGGGTGATTGTCATCTCCCCTGTCGGTATGTGGAATGTGTTGTTCGCAGAATCCCATCTATCGATGAGAGTGACCATCAATCTTGGCTACTGGACCACATGCCAGTAATGTCAGATCCCAATCAGGCCCACATCAGTGACATGCCTCCACTCCTTGAGTGTCACCGCCCCACAAACTGTCACGAGCAAGGGTGGTACCTTGTCTCATATCCTCAACTGATTTCTCATCTACATCTAACAAAACAAACACATTATTAAAAACACGACCATATCTCCATTCACCCATACCCATTCTCATTACCCTACCCCTTTTACTTTGCTACTTACCTGTTTATCCCATGGCCTACCCTCCACCCCAACCCAACCCCAACCAACTGACCTACCTACCCTAAACCTATCCAACACAATATCACCTTACCTATTTACATGTACCACAACCTCTCACCTACTTCCATTTTCACCCACTCCCTGACCTTACCTATTTTCCCACACATCTGTACATTTTTTTCCTAACAGCTCCACCCTTACCTATTTTTACCCCTTACCTATGTTATGATTTTCTTTGAAACCACTTCTCTTACCCTTACCTACCTCACCCACCCAACCTAGGGCACTTTTGGCCCCCTTTTTCCCTAAATCGCCACTGGTATCGATTATCTCTAACCGACCCCGGTCTCCCCTAAATTGGCATCAGTCACCTATTTTGTGACTGATACCAATTCTATACCACTGACGTCAGCTAAACCTTGACCAACACCGGTCACTGTCACACCAAAAACCACGACACCCAAAACCCCCTTCTTCCTAAAATCCCTTTTCTCTCCCTTCTACCCAGCCATTCAAACCTAATATACCCCTCCACCCCTCCCCCCCACCCCTAATTCACCCAACCACCTCCCTCCCCATTCCTATTTTACCCAATTTTCCCTCCCAAAATTTAAATTCCCTCCCCCCCCCAAAAAAAAACCCATTTTCATCCACCCGACCTCTAATTCAATCTAGTAAACAAAACAAAGAGTAGCATTGACCCTTACCTTATCTCACTGTCATTGCCGTGGTGGCACATCAGGCCGCTGCACTAGTGGTCCACCCGATCGCTCTCCTACCTCTACCATCACTGAATGACCTCTCGCTCTCTAACCAATCAAATCAATCCCACCCAGCTCGTGGATCCACCTATCGACCAACTATCCCCAGTCACGTGGCTCACCAATTCAGTCCTCCATCTCACTCTGTCACTTTCCACCTTTTTCTCTCTCCTTTTTTATTTTCCCCAATTCGATAAAGGACAAATGATTTGAAAAATATGGTAATTTTTCTTTTTACAACCTACTCGACTTCACTGGCGATGGCTTTCCCTTAACCGACATCGAGTCCTTTATCCTATCTTATCAAGGTCGGTCCATCTTGATTGGTATTGGTTCCTTCAAACCATCATCAGTTTACCTGCTTAGTCTTTTTCCTACCCCCTACCCCTAATTTTTAACCTGAATCCTTTTTTACCTCACCCACACCTCACTTGGACACTCCACTTTATCTTCCCAACCTTATCATTTACCCCCTCACCTCGTCCTCATTTGGGGACTTGTTATTATACCCATACCTTGGCCCTACCTGTGTCATGACCTAGATACTTGGACCTGGAACATTGCTAGTGACATGTGACCTCATGCATTCATTATACCTTATGGCATTGTTACCTGTGTTGATGGACATACTGACCCTACCTTGTCTCTTGTAGTGACCATTTATCTTGACCCAACCTTTGGTGTACCGGAACATACCTAAACATTCCTGCACCTAACCTAGTTCATGTTTCCTAACCATATCCTATACCTTGGATACTAGAATCACTTCAACCTTGTTTGGATAAACCTATCAACCTTAGACAATGTAGAGTTTTCCTGCTCTTTAACCTAGTACCGTGCTGTAGTTTATACATGTGCTTGCATTTGACTATTACTACCTTTGACCCTAACCCATTACCTGGATTACCCAATTGGACCTTTTTACCCCCGTCATCCACCTTCTTCCTCCTCACATTCACCTTTTATCAAACCACTCACCGATTTTTCCTTCTGCCTCATCAATTCCTGGTTTGAGGGGGATCACCTTCACCCACACATGGGGCAACCACATCTTATTTTTGTCAGCGTCGCTTACCAATACAAGCTACGCAACAAAAAAGGGTAAAATGTAGACACCAAAATAAGGTCACACTCCCCTTGGTCCCTTGTCAAATAAACACCTTAAACACATTCACCTAACCATGGCCCCTTTCATCCCACTCTAATATTAATTTAATTAAATTAATTCATTAACCTCACAATATTTATTATTTAAATATCCTAATTAGATCATGCCCACATATCCACCTCACTTATACACCTCATCTAGCCACCTCATCCTAAGACCTATTATTAGTATGTCACCATAACTAACTAATAACCTACCCAAACCCTAAAAATCAAAGCTTATATTCCCTCTAACCACATTCCCACATGTTAGAAAGGAAACTTCCATTCTAATACATAAAGTAAAATGAATGAGATCCCAGAAAATCAAGGGGATCTTCCCAATTTAGTAAACCTAGGAAATCCCACCCTAACCAACGTTGGTTACCCTAAACTACTGTTGGTTAACCTAGAACCACCGTCGGTTACCATTTAATCCCTAAAGAAACCTTATTTCAAGGTTGACACATATTCTGAGAGTGAGAGATGAAACTATAGCTGTATACAAGTAGAACCAGCATTCGTACACACATCAGAGCATCCACAGCCAGCACCTAAACTAACCACAGAGCCATTTTCCTTCACGGGAGTATCCAGGGAAGTAACTGCACCACACTAAGTTCCTTTCATTTGATCACCCACCATTACCAACCAGACATCAAGCTCGTACAATAGTAAGTCTTTTATTAACCAACACTTGTCCATTGCCATTTTTAGTAGATTCTTTTACTTCTGTGATTAGTTTCTGCTCCCATTTCCATTTACCCACCATTTGCCTCCATGCAAACTTGACCATTCCTTCACCCACACCCTTGAACTACACATACTTGGATTTTAATCACCCCTGAGTATACCTAAGACCTACACAAACCCTGTCATAGCCCTCTCCATTTCCATTTAGCCTTAGATCTGCCCTCACCTCAAAAAATTTATTGAGTTTCCTGTACCCTGACCACACAATGCCAGTTACTCCCAACTGTCACTGGTCCTATCAGATTGACATCAGTCTCTGTGTTTTTTACCATCATACCAAGAATAGAGCCTGAACTTTCTACCCAATATCCAAAACATCCCAGAACTTGACCCTGACCAATACCAGTACCCTGACAAATACCTTGACCCTCATATTCAGTCATAGCTTAGCCTATTGTGAATGATTTTTATTATTGTAGATGAATGAGATACCTAAATCATTTTAACTACAGTAGTATTTCCTTTATTTTCAGCATTAAGTTGTTTCAAACAGTGGATTGACAGTCATCTAGGGAGTATCACACTTCCTAGATCTAGCATACGCTAGGCAGTCCACTGCATATATTGTTTAACTTTCATTTGGTGGTCTTGTTTTCCATTTTAGGTAGTTCCTCCAAGCAAAAATGAAGCTCTCACGATCAGCTATGGATCAAGAAGTCATACACGCACAACAAACTACAACCAGAATTTTGATAGGTATTCCTCCTAACCCTTTACCCTTATCTATTTCGTCAATATTTGAAGAAACAATCTAGAATCAGGAGAAACACAAAGAGTTAAAAAGAGCACATCAATTCAAAACACAATCACATGTCAACATTTTCCAAATTTATTCAAATAAGGAATTACATATATAATAAAAAAAGGCATTACAAATTATCTCCCAGATTCGTATGAACTTAGCACCTGAACTCAAACTACCTTGGTTACCCAAAAATGAAAAATTTACAAAGGAAAAGGCACGGAGAACTCCGGTCCTACAACTGATCTTTTGGGGTTGAAAATATGCACTCAAAATCAAAATTCTATCATGAACCCACAAAAACTATGTGAAAAGGATAAATATCATACATGCCCCAAGTAGGAAAGGAAGAGTATGCACAAACACTTGTTCTATTGGAAGCAAACCTAACTACTCTACCCTAACCAGAGACTAGAGCTAAATAAAACATGTAAAAGGAAGGGGGAAATATCTTCCCTTTTTTACAAGGTGCGGCCATGTAATTAATTTGGAAATGGCCATAGCCTTTAATAAGAATGAAAAATTGTGTTGAAGTTGGTTTTTCCACACTTCTCCACAAAGTATCAACAAGCAAGACAAATACCTCCTTTAGCTGTTCTGCATTTGGTTGGAGGTGTTGTTGTTGACCTTTGGTCCACTGAAGATCATCCTCATGCTCTGAAATGAGCATGACTAGTGACAACTCTATTTTTGGCTCCAAGCTAGCCAAATAACTTATCAAGAAAGCGGTCTCAAGAACCAATGGGATGTTCTTTGTGATTTTCTCATTCTTTTGAAACTCATCTCCATGGGTGGGGACATCCTATATATTTTCTAAAATTTCATTGCTTAGCAAGCAGATATGAAATTTGATTTTCTTCTACAAGCTACTATGCCTCCTTCCAATCCACCTTCTCCTCAACAAAAAAGAAGCCTGATAAATCAAAATCCTCCATGGATGACTCCTAGGAGTTCTCTACAACAAGAGGCTCTTTGTATTGGAAGACAGATGGTGAAACTACAAAATTGGTGAGCTAAATGGGCTCCTCTTCACCAATGAAATCTTCCAAGTCTAGTAAAATATTAGTCTCTTCATTGTCATGCTCTACAAGACACTCCTTTTGGGTGTCATCCTCCTCATGCTCCTCTTGAAATGGAGTAAATTCTTCCTCTTGAAATCTAATTTTGCAAGCTAGAGTGAATCAAAAACCTCTATGAATATAGTGCCATCGTGAACACTACATTAAGAGAAGAGATATTGTTGGTGATATTCTTATGCTTACTCTACTACAAAATTAACTTCCATCTTGTGTTCTTCAGTCCCAACCTTTGTTGAAAGTTTGGTTGGTAGTGAAATTTGATTGGACTCGAACTTTGCAGCCCAATTCTTCAAATTTTACACAAGCTCTTCCCTATCGTGTTCTGTAACTCGTTGCCATCCTTGGTTGATCTCCTAATTTTATTCTTCCCAAAGTGGGTTTGGTAATACAAGAGGAGGGGTATGTTGGGATTCAATCGATTTTTGTAACGGTTGAGTTGGAAGGGAAGGTGTATTATTTTCTTATGAAGGAGATGGATATTTAGAAGGAAGGAGGGTAGATAAATGAAGGTGGGAAGGAAGGGAAGAATATGGAGAAGTGGGATTCTCAATGGGGGCAGAAGGCAGAAAGATGGGAATATGAAAATCTAGTTGAGATGGTATATGTTAGGGAGGAGGAATAAGAGGGTTGTAAAATGGTAGCGTAGGACTAACCCATTGAATGGGTTGCCTAATACTAGATTCATGAGCCTTTATCAACTCTGCCCATTTTTAAATTTGAGGTAGCATCACAACCATGAAATCCAACTTTTGTTGACTTGGGTTGAACTAGTTTGGTATAGGTCTGACCCATGCACAAAGGACCCTAAAAGTAATTACAAATGCCTTCATGGTACACTTGACCCTGATCTACACCATGTTCAACTCCATCTCTTGAATATGCCTATGAAAATCAACATATGTTATGAATTTTTCACCATCACCTACATAACCTTGTTCTTCATAAACATCTTAGTTAGAAAAATAACCATATTAATCAGTGGGGGTAGGGTTATATGCATATTCATCCTAATGGGGCTCATATGAATGATTTGGAGGGTTTTCAAACTATGGGGATGGAGTGGACTGATGTTTCTACTGTGAAAAATAATCCCAAGAAAGAAATGAATCCATGATTGCACAACTTCATGAAAGAGGAAAATGGAAAATTATGAAAAGGAAGGGAAATAATGACTAGAAATGAGTGGGAGGAAAGGTAAAAGGTATGATGATGATATAACAGGTTTTTTGGAATAGTGCGAGTCACAAGATGTTTTTAGAAATGCCTCCAAATGCCGAATCTCACCAAGAACACATCAACTTGATGAAATGAAGTGGTAAGGTGCTTTAAACCTGTATCCCATCGGGTGTGTCAAAATTGTTATCACCAAATTACATCACCCTCTGATATGCCATGTGTTGAACCATGAATGATAAATCAATATAACTAGGTAACATGGGATTTTCTCAAGGTGTGGGACCCCTAAAATTGAAAAAAACCTCTAGAGAAGGATGGTTCCTCTACCTATTTCTAATGTAGAAATAAAAATCCTAAACTAACATGTTAAGGGACTAGGGTTAGAAGGAGATGCAAAAAAAGGGAAATCCTAAGCTAAAATGGGCATGATAGCACCAGAAAAAGGAGTGGAAGTTGAGCTCTCTCCATGAGGGGAAGAAAATGGGAAACATGGCAAATAGGCTAGACACACATGCCACAGATCAAGAACCACAGAGTCCAATTGCCTATGCATTTACAACCCAACAAAATAGAACCTGTAAGTAAAAGATACACACAACATGCCAAAAAACAAATAGAAAGGAAAGAATGCAACTAAAACTAGCTAGGGAAAACAAAACGTGCCAAAAAACACAAATTATTGCTTAAAATATGCACAATTCCATTAAATGCATGATAGAAGGTGTGAGATTACGTTGCAGAGCCAGATTCGAGGTCTAGAACTCATGAGAATTCAGCTACCATTTTAGCATGGTGCTACTACAACAAATAAAAACTCAAGAACCCAACTAAAAACCCTTCAAATGGGTGAATTTTACACACACACACACACACACAAAATGAGCTACAACCTACCAGGCATTAACTACATGATAGGTAGTTGAGCTACATGAACTACCACCATTAATGATTAGCTCATAGTTGATGCTCCTGTCGATGACCAGTTGCATTTTCTTCCTCTTTGTGGTCAGTATCTTCAATTTTCCTTGTGTTAGGTGGTAGCATGATCAATTTTCTACTGGCCAGTTGCATCTTGTTTCTCCTTCTTTTCTGTTATGGGCCAATAGCGCAAAATCCATTGTTGGCCAATTAAATTTGTAAAACTACTACGTGTGAACTTGCTGTCAACTAACTACTATTTTTTGTCACCTTTGTTCTACCGATTAGTAGCACTAAAAATGCTATTGGCCAGTAACATTTAAATTCTACCAGTGTTCGCTCCAACTATACACACCGTTGAATTTACACTACTGATCCTTGCTACCAACCAGTAGAGTATAAAATGATACCGGTTAGTAGCATCAATACCTACTACCGACCAGTAACATATAAAATGCTACCAGTCGGTAGCACAAAAATGCTACTGGATGGTAACATTTTTTATGCTACTGATAGCATTTCACTACCACTCTTACATGCGACCCCACCAGCTCACCACAAGTCATTAATGAGATACTAACTAGGTAGAGCTAACTCACCATCTCACCCATTAAAACCAACTCTGGTTCAACCCTTCGTTGTAGCTCACCAGCTCACTATGCAACCCGACTCGCTAGAAAAATTATACCAGCTCGATTCTGACTCAGTTGAGCCATCCTGATCTTCCTTTCCTTTCTGAAACCCAGGGTTGAATTTAATGGTCGCCTACATGTCCCAGGATATTGAATGACTAATTCCACTTTGGTAGGTTGTCCAAATTTATCTGGGGGGTAAATTTGGGAAAAAAAAAAATTCTCACCCACTTCCTCCAAATTTTTCTTCACCCAAATTTCCTCTTTTTAATGAAAATGCAGATCCAAAAGAGCATCTTAGATCATTTCAGGTTGCATGCTTGGAGGATACTTGTGATGGTACATTATTGACAAAGTTATTTCCTAGGAGCTTACAAGACTGTGTTTTGTTATAGTTTTATGATTTTTATTTATACTCTATTAAATCTTTTACTCCTCTAGGAAATATGTTTTCAAACCACTTTTTGATGAACATTGGGACTAAAATTTCACATGCACAAATGGCCAAAATGAAACAAGAATCTAATGATCATCTTAGTGACTATGTTTTGCACTATAAGAATAATCTTTCCAAAATGAATAATGTCTTGGTTGAATCAGAATTGCAAGATCTATTTATTCAAAGTATATTGCCTCCTTTGCAAGAATGTGTGCTCTTTTTTTATTTTCATTCTTTCAATCATTTATTGCATACTCTTAAATCACATGAAAATAAGTTACTTTCTATGGGAAAGCTTAAATATGGTGATAATACTTTCAATCAATCTACTTACAAATTTTAAGCTAAATATTCCTTTAAAAGAAAGCCTGAGTGAGCCTAGGCCTACTATTAATGTTGTATCCCAACCTATAAAGCTCCAACTGTAACCTATAGGGTGCACTTTTACTAGATTTCCATATCCACCTCGTATGTTGTTACCTCAGCTCATTGAAATTAATTTGATTTCTCTTCCGTATCCTCTTGAGTTATATCCTAATCATCCTCGTGGAAAGAATTTTGATGAAAATGCACATTGTGATTATCATAGATGTAATGGCCATTCAACTAATATATGATTTAAGCTTAGACATTTGATATAAGTTTTGATTGAAAACAATGAAATTGAGCTTCTTGAGCCTAATGTTTCTATTTCTAAATCTACTAATGAAAATGGAAAGATTAAAGTTTTCAATGATCCATTACCCACACATAAAAAAGAATCTCTTGAATATTTTTCCCATCATGTTTATCGTGTGGTTCCACCTCCATCATTTTTGGATCATCCTCTTGTATGTCTTGTTGGTACTACTGATCTTCCTTCACCTATCATTACTTTTACTGAGGCTGATTTTCATGATTCTTTCTCATCACATAGATTACACATTGATGCTTCTGCTAGTACTCATGTTGTTAAAAAGGTTATGATTCATCATACTTTCAAGTGTAATGCATTTTCATTATATTTCTTGCAATATATTGGCTTTCCATTATCTCAAATAACACATAGTTCACCTACTTCTCATTTGCAGGTGGTTCTCTCAATCACTGTTGGGCCCTTTACTATCTCCATGTCTCTATTGGATCTAAGGTTACGCATCATGACATGGTCTTAGGACTTCGTTGGCTTAGGGATGCTAACATCTTTCCATATATATTTCATTTATGCCTTAAGTTCATACATGAGCATCACATTGTCACTATTTGAGGTATCCCACCATGAGACCCTCTATCTTTGACACCTCTCACTTTCACATATTTAGTTTCTACTACCATCAGTGCACCTACTTCTACACCTACTAATGATAGTCACATAGATTTGGCATATACTACTTAGAAATATAGAGCTCTTATCACTTGTGCTACTTCTACACCTCCATCTAACTCTCAACCACATGTGAATTTTTATTCTCACCCACACCAGATACATCAGTCCCATAGCCCACCTCATAGAGATAGGTCTACACATAAGATGCATACTACCCATGGTATATCTAGGCCCAATTCATAGTCTCATTCCCTGCATGCATGACATAATTTATTACTTCACACATCTTGATATAGGAACTTTCATGTGATACACTAGGTCCTTGGATCAGTGTTCACATGTGTTCCTCTCTTGCTTTAGATAGTGGTCCCTCTTCCTCTATCCTCATTGGATAGATCCCTATGAAATTAACACTTGGCTGAATATCATCCCCCCTTGCTACTGATGATGCACTATGTTTCTATTTTAAAACATGACTGTTGAGGGTACGCTTACCTACATGAACCTCACTTTGCACACATACATTGGGGGAAACCTTTATCCCCTCCCCTCATCATAGTATTTCATATTATCATAATTCAAAAACATTCAAATATTGAAAAAAAACACAAAAACTTTAATTTATATCTTGGTTGCATGTATCCTTTCTTGCTTATACTATTCTATGTTGCATCTTGTTTATCATGTTACTTTGGATTCATAGTATGTTCTATCCTTTTACATATACACATGCACGTTCACATGGTACTTTGAGGTGAATACATATATATCTATAGGTTATCACATGATGCATGATGCTTGAAATTATTTCTCTACCAATCCCACTGAGGCTCTTAGGGGCATATACCTTCCCTACATCTCAATATTCAAGTTTTATCATTGCAATATCCACTACTTTCATTCCTATTTTTCAGTTGTATATATTGTGCCATAATATCAATTTTCTAAAATGTTAACTGGTGCTTCATGTGTAGCATTTGTATTGCAAGCCTACTCCCAACCATGGTTATTTGATTTACTTTTATCTTGTCTTCTTTTGTGTCTTGATTTTCATTGTTTGTGAGTTATGACCTATGCTTGATTGCTTGTTTTCTTGTAAAACATTGAAGGCTTCAATTGTATTGTGACATCCTAAGTGGTGTCCCATGTATTCCACCAGCACCTATAATGATATTTTGTTATATTATTGCATGTTTGGACTACTTTATATTACATTATGCCATGTTTTTTGACACTAACACTTTATGCTAGCTTTTCCCACTATTTTGCATGTTTCATGGTTGTTACCTTGTATGTTCCCTATTTCCCCTATAGGATTTCTATTTTAGAGGTGCACATCAGCTTCAAATTTCCTCATTTGGAATGTGATCGGATTGGTTCATCTCACACACCCCAAATGAGTGTTGGAAATCATTAGGTGATTATTTTACCCTCTCTAGTAGTACAAAAACCAAACACAAAATGGTACATAATAAAATCTGACCGAACAAGAGCTAATAAAATGGTTCTGAATCAGACTTAAGCCAAAAATAAGTGCAGGGATAAAAGCACCCAAAACAAATAAGAACAATGGGTGGACGTTAGTGTCCCACGTAGGTGCGGTTCTATCCTAGTGGGGGAAAATCATGTACCTTACATGTTGAAGAAGGTTCTTAGTAACATTTTTTTATCAAAATCCAATAGTATTTGATACTCATTTTTGCAAGTTTATCATCTAGTACAACAGGAACAAAATAAGTGGCAAGTTTCATACTTTGAGAAAGGGAACTAATTAATCTTATTTATCAGATTTACATATTTTTCTATTAGCATCAAATAAGGAGTGACATTGTAGGGCATATGTAGGACATGTGATAATGCTTGGAACAATGTGTCATCTATGGCTAGTATCTTTTGGGTTTGCGACCATCTACAGTGGCACTTGTCCATAGGTAATCTTTAATAGATGGAGGGAAAATCCTACATCTCTCCCCAACACTCTTTCCCTTGGTGACATAGGACACCTAAATCCTCAATGTGACAATAACACACATAAATCCTCATGTAAATTCAAACTAGTTTAGGAATTGATCACTCTTGACTCTTCCAACCATTTGTAAAGAAATAAACACATAGGAACAAGTATATCTCTTCTACTCATAACATTTAGGTATATTCTATTCTTTAATCACTTATTTTTCATATGCACTTCCATGTTGATTTTTCTTTAAGTTAAAGTTAAATTTCATATACCATGAGCATTGACTATACTTTTCTTATCTTTTACGAGTCTTTCCCTTGTCCTAACAAAAGGCAACACAAATGGAACAAGGAGTGATCTTAAGTACAAAAATTCGCTCAAGGAAATATCCAATATCTAAGTTTAAAATTTAGGCATCATTTCCACTATGCACACAAGGTCACCCCTATGGTTTCTCATCCCCTCTTATATTCCATGATACACATCTTACAATTTCCATTTGGCAAGTTATCACTTACAATATTTATTCAAAATGCTATCTGTTACAACCTCCTTCAGACTATCCACAAGGTACACTCTTTCTATCTAATTTATGCTACCGAATATTCATTCATCAACATAAAGTGGGGGGAAGACATGAAATTATGACACTTATTATTAATACATCGCACCTCTAGTATGTCATTAGATGCATGCCATTCGTGTATATGTCATCATAGACATTAACAACACTTGTATTGATTTGCATTTACATTGATTTATATTTTTATACTTCTATCATTTGATTTTATGGAACTATCCCTTTACTTTTGGACATTACATAATTTTTGACCCAACTCAGTGTATTTTGTTTTCCCTTTAGATCCTCTCGGACACTAGCTTCTAGTAGGGGATAGGAAAACCCAGATGCGTTATTGTCCCCTTTGGGTAATTTTTTCCTCTTTCCCTCTTCTATTATATTATTAAAAATCCACATCAGACAATTATCTTTTTTTAAACTTCTATTATCACTTTTGGTTATAATTTTAGTTGTTAATGATGAAATTCAAACAAGGGAATCATACATATAAATGACTTACTATTCTAAGAGGCTGGGCAATTTGAGATATGACTTCCTATCTACTACTTTGGAAAAGAGAAACATTAAAGGACTACATTTAGGCTGCATCATTCAATGCATAGAAGGGAAAATTCTAAATTCAATCAAACAAATTGATCTTGGGGAAAAAATAGTTATATTTCACTATATTGGTACGATTGGAATAAGGGTAACCTAGCTTTAAGAGACAAAATTATATCACACACATACACACACGCAACCTAAAACTACATTGAGTTTGAAATGTAACACAATGCTTGGTGTTAATCACATTGAAATGAATGTTGAGGTTATTCTAACTCAAGTATATGTATATTTTATTCCATTTAATGTGTGTTTGAGCCTTGTGTAGGTAGGTAGGGTTTGTTTTTTAGGTACATGTGTGATAGTGAAACCCTACAATGAAGTTTGAGTGAAAAATATTAAAGTAAAGGTGAGAATATAAAACCCTAAACATATCAAATCCATACTCACAACCCTGACACTAACACTAGGGAGGTCCTATCTCATTCTAGGCAATTGCATATCTAGATTTTTCAGATGAAGTATATACAACCCAGATCTAGCTTATTTCTTTGGTATTTCAGTCCATAATTATCCCAAACAATGATTTATCAACTAATTCACTCTCATCCTTTCATTACTTGCACTTGCTTTCCATTTGGATGTTATTTCTTGCATGTTTATGATATTATTTGTTTGATCTCATTCCTCTGATTAAATTCTCTTAGATCATTATGTTTCCATTTTGTTGCCAATTTTTGTGTGTAAGAATAATTTTACGAGATTCATTTCCAAATAGATTCCTAAAAATCCATTTGGAGATAATACATTTACCTTGAGTCTAAGGATCTATAGTACCCAACCCACCCTTATGTTTGGGTTGAGTACAAAGAGTCCAAGAGATCAAAACTCCATCTTTTTTATCATCCCATTTAAGCCCAAAGGAAACATTTAGCCTTATGAATCAATTTGAAATAACAATATTTTAAAGGAATCCAACAAGAATAATAAGACACATGAGTAGCCAAGAATATTCTATTAACAATTTGAATATGCCCAACCAAAGACAAAAATTTAACCTCCCAACAGTCAATCTTTTCATTGAATTTGTGAAGAAACCAATCCCACATCTGAGAAAGAGTTACTCCAATGCCAAAAAGGATGCCTAAGTACCTCATGAATTTTCCATGTTTCAGTTGTTTCCATTTCTAGGTAATCCAATCACACAATTTTCCACTCTAGTTAGGATAAATTCAATTTTATGCATTACTAATTTGAACCTGACACCCTGTAATATATATCAAGAACTTTCAAAACATTACGAATTTCTAATTTTTTGTTTTGTAGATAAATAATGTTGTCATTAAATAAATGAGAGTTGATCATAACATGTTGACATGGTAAAACTATTCCTTTTATTTTTCTTAGAAGAAAAATAAGGAAATCAAAGAGGATACGTTGAGGAATGATTGGAAAATCTAATTTTACACACATGACAAAGAGTAAATACAACAAAAATATCCAACATTGGTCAAATTTTCTTGTAATTATGCACAAGTGTTCTCGTGGAATAATAAATTATACCTTATTGAAGGCATAACTAACCCTATAAGGCATTTTTTAATCATCACACACACCATGTACACATGTTTACATTACATACTTCCATACAATGCATACCTATGTACCAAGGAATCCAAACTACATATAACTATATCTCCCTTAGACATAGGCTATAATGATGTTGGAATTAGTGGAGTCAAAGCAATTAACACAAGAAAAATACATTTTTCTTATAATTTTTCTTTACCTTTCATTTATTTTCTCAATGCTTAATCAATTCTCATATTTCCTCTTCACTATGCTTCTAGTAGAAAATAACAACTTGATTAGAAACATAAAAAACTTGTCTCCAGTTGCAGCTAATTGAAAATAGAATTATTTCTATGTTTCTGATTTTGAAAAATGATATTTGCTTTACATAATTTCCAAATTTGATTGAATTTTTCAAGAAGGCGTGCTGACTCCCCTAGGAGAATCATTTTCCAAGTAATGGATTTTGTAAGAAAAATAATAAAGAGGGATTGGTTCCAAAACCAATAAGACTAAGATAAAGGTAAAAACTAAAAGATATGTTTGAGGGTCTCTAATTGGTGGCAGAAGGGGCATAAAGGGTTGGAAACTCCCATTTGTTTAAGTCTATCAACAATAAGAAGACCTTGATGAATAATTCACCAGAGGAGATGCATTTTTTGGGTTCAATTAGAATGTGCCAAAGTTTTTAAAATCTTGTATACAAAACATGAGGAGAGGAAATGATATGTATTCTACAATTAAGATTTTCAGATGGAACAAACTTCTTGACTAAGAGGTGGTAACCAATCTGGGGTTTGTACTAGGTAAAAGGGGTGGCCATAGGCTTGTTCCAGTCTCTCCAATGTGCCACAAGAGGAAAGATTAAAATTTTGTGTAGAATATCATCATGAGTGAATGAAATTATGGAAGAAATTGCAAGAGCATCCAAATTTAAAAGCTTAAATTTCTGCTTGATAGCTAGCCAGGGAAGCCATTCTCTAGATCAATTTCAAATAAATCTGTGAAATGGAAAATCCATTTCTTGAATAATATCAACCCTTTTAATTCAAGGGAAAGTGCCAAAGGGGTGTTTGAAATTGGATCAAGGGAGACCACTAGATGGAATGGGAATTGATGAAAAAACCATTTATGAACCCATTTCCAATCCATAAAAGGTTGAGTTTAAACATATCCCATGCATGCCAAATGCTCTTAGCCAAAAAAATTCCTCCAATGTTGGTTATAAAAAGAGCAAGTAGTAAGGTTTTAAAATCAATCCCTTTATATGATTTCCTTCCAAGCAAATAGGCTTGATGAACACAATGGCTGAGTAAGATTTTCAATGCTTCAGACACTTCTAGGTTACGAATAATCCATTTAGCACTAAGAACATACCTTTAAAGTTGAATTACTCTCTTAGTGTTTCTACTTTTTATTATAAAAAAATATTCCTAAAACATCGCATTCCTTAAATTTTAATTCACAACTACAACTATCAATTAGATTTTGTTTCTTAGGATATATACATATGTATGAATCTCTAATGAATATTAATATACAAAAACTTTGAAAATAAACTACATCAACAACAATATCATGAAAGGGATATTGGGAATATATAGTACCCAAATGATTTGATTTTATCATATCGTAAATATATATTACTACGGTGTGGTAAATATTATAGTTGTATTGTATAATATATTGTTTCAACAACAATATATTTGTAGAGTTTGGTTGTACTCATAAAACTATTAACTCGTTATTTGGTTGTATGATTTCTTGGTTTGTAGGAGTTTGGTTTTCTATTTCTATGGATATATAATAGCCTTTGTATTATGTTTTTATATAATATTAATCAATGTGATTTTGCTACGTAAATTTTCTTGTTCATATTTATTTGGTATTAAAGCGATCACGGGTCTGAGGTTGTGTCCAAATGAGAGTCATCCCCCATTAAAAAATTAAGTCCATCAATTTGTGACTAGCAACATGGATTGATTATGAAATCCAATGTATTCTAATTTATACAACGTATGCTGGAGTTTTACATTCGTAAATTGGAGGTTTGTATTAGTGCATTGGTATCTTGGTATCTTCTCATAATTACATTGAGGGGGGGAACATGATCTTAATGTTCCATTTCCATTTCTGCCTCTTTTTTCAAAATTGTATTGAATGAGAATTATTTCCTACATAATTCCCTGAAGGAAAAACATTATGGAAAATATGAAAGCACAAGGAAAAACAACATCATGATATTTGAGTTGTTGGTTTTCCTGTAAAACCATATGTATGTTTTGGGTTGTTGGTTATCATGTAAAACCATTTGTATGTTTGGGTTGTTGGTAATCCTGTAAAACCATCTGGATGTTTGGGTTGTTGGTTTTCCTGTAAAACCATCCTTGCATATTGTTGGTTTTCCTTGGAAAACCATCATTGTTAAGGTTGTTGGCTGTCCTGAAAAACCATCCAGATCATGTGCATGCATGGGTAGAAAGCTACAAAATAAGTGTCTCCAATGTTCACACTAAGGGGGGGAAGGCTGGGAATATGTAGTACACACATGATTTGCATTTACCGTATGGTAAATATCTATTACTACAATGTGGTAAATATTATGGTTGTATTGTAAAAAACAGTATTTCAAAAACAATATATTTGTAGAGTTTGGTTGTACATGTAAAACTATTAACGGGTTATTTGGTTGTATGAATTCCTGGTTTGTAGGAGGTTGGTTTTCTATTTCTATGGATATATAATAGCATTTTTATTATGGTATGATATAATATTAATCATTGTGATTTTACTGTGTAAATTTGCTTGTTACAATTTAAGGGAAATGTCAAGGCCCTTGTACACTTTTTTGTAATCATACAAAAAAATTAACTTCACCTTAACACCACCTCATTGATGACCTAGGTGTTGTTATTTTTGATGGATTAGTCCATGAATAATGGAAGGGATTCAAGTGAAGATCTAGGGAAACAAAAGTAAAGTTGGAATCAAAATAAAACACACTTAAGTGTGATAGAAACCCGGGTTCCCCAAGGGAACAAAACACAATTTGAATATGCACTACATCCTCCCCATTATAATAACATCTACCTTAACCAATGGTAAATACAAGAGGGGAAAATATTTAGGTCATTAATTTCATAATTAGAGTGGACATTTTTTATAAAGTGTGATCCACTCAATGACAATGAACAATATAATTTCTCAACATATTATTTGTTATGAAGAATGGAAGTTCTCTCTTCCTAGATCATTCTCTTTCGTATGGTTTACCACATCCCACAAGTTTTATCTACGTAGTTCTTAGGAATGAACACAATGTAAATTGTTTTCTAATTACAAGATTCATTTACATATATTTTCTCCTAAAGCTTCCAAAATTAAACAATTTGGTTTCCAATTACTAATAGGTTTTCCATACAAATATATGATGTTAAAAACATCATATTAGGTTTATCAACACAAATATAAGGTCAACTCCACAAAATACACTTTACTACATTTTATATGATAATTTCTCACAAACTTGGGCACCCAACACATCAAGAGAAGGTAAAAACACAATATTACAACACTAAGGGCTGAAAAATATACAATAGGGATAGATATCCGCATATGTCACATAATAAAAAAACAAAAAATGAGGCATCACTGTAGTATATTTTTAGTTGAGGCTCACTTGTTTTTAAAGTATAAGTGTCCTTAATAGCAGTCCATCATCTATATTAATTTTCATGTTTGAATAATGTAGCTAAAACACTCTAACCAAAAAAATATATCTTCTTCAAAAGGAGCTATCAATATTAACACAATAGGATCTACAAAACATCTAAGTACCATGATTACTCCCCCAAAGAGAAATTGAATATCTCGATCAAGAATATTGGAGCATCTCATTTTTTCTTCCAAGGAGGAACCACACTCACAACATTACTCTACTAGTGTGCAATGTTAATAGAGTAAGTTAATGTTGGTAGGAAGTAGATTTATGATAATGTCAAGATTAGAAATATTGAATGAGGAAATATATGAGATAATCCAAGGCTGGTCATTTATGATTTGTTTGTAAATGTATAAATTGATATTTCAGAAGGGGATTCGATTTGGTTTGATATGCATAGGAGGATGTTTATGCATGATTTTAATTACTTGTTTTTATTTATGCTCATTCACATTTGGGGTATACTAGACCTCCTATTTCCTATAATGCACACTTTTCATATCCTTAGAATGAAACAAACATCCTATAACACATTTTTTGTTACATATCTGATAGTATAACACATATTATGACATATTTCTTTCTTTCTTGAGTTATTATTATTAGACATACATTATTTTCTTCAAGATATATATTATACACATTGAGTAACATAAATGGTTAATTCACATTATTTATTTACACACATTGTTTGATTGCATTATTGGATCTAATCATTATGGTTGATTTACACTACAATTCTTACTTAAATTGAAATCACTTCTTAGACATTGAATTTTAGCATCTATATTGATAGATAATTAGTTACTGGATATTTCTAATGAAACTTTGTATGGTTATACATTACAACTTAGATCATTTCTTATTACATATTGCACCATGCATGTTGATTGCTATATTTCAACTATGACATTGCCTATTACACATTTCCTCATGCACATTTATGTACAAAATAAAATTTGGTAACTTGTCATCATGTAGTTCCAATGTGACCTTGTATCCTTGCCAATAAAAATTATAACATTCAAAATCTAATCTCCTCATCTCTTTAGTCATTCTACAACTTACTTATCTTTACACTATGCTCTTTTGTCAATTTTGGAAATAGTATTTACTCAAAGAAACATAAAACATATGATATTCATGATCTAAATTTTAGTTTTTATATTTCTCTCTCCTATCTAAAACCATATACAAGGGTCCTGATGTGGGGTCAGTCTTAGCCGGTCTATACAGTTTTTCCCCTTCTCAACCACCATCTTTTCTTTCAATTATAAATCATTCTCTAGGTCATTTCATATTATTAGGGTTGGTTGTATTAGAATATATTTCCTACATAATACTATATAAACAAGTCATTATCACCTTATAACTCACTTGAAATTCTTACAATATCCTATAGTAAACATCATTCAAAAAATACTCAAGGGGTTCCTAAATCTGCTCAAATCAAGTGCACATCATCTAGGGAAGTCCCCATTATAGGTATGAAGCACTCAACTAGGTCAACAAGCCTAGATTTCCATCTACAAGGATACAAATATCATAGATACATGTCCTAACAAGAGAAAAGTCATCTCCAAGCATTACACAAAGGATAGGTCACGTAGATAAGGCACACCACATCTCACTATTACTATGTTGGGTACATTATATACTACGTATTTATCCTATTATCTTGGTGTCAAGAGACATGATGACCCCCCTAGGGGTTTTTTAGCTATACAAAAATACACAAGAACTTATGAGAAGTACATTAGGCTTGATTTCCACAACACGGATATGTTATGGAAAGCTTGGATTGGTTCAAAAACTGGGAGTCTAAACACCAAGGTTAGTCCAACCTCAAACAAAACATATGGTTTTCTCCTTTTTTTTCCTAATTATTTGATGAAGGGTTATGTAGGTTTCTAGGTTTTATACTTTTTTTAAGTTCATCTTGGAGTTGTACGAGCAAGAGTGACATGCATAGAGCACCATTTCCAACCAATTGAACAAAACAAGGATTTGTAGATTCAAATTATCTCAGGGTATGAAACCATATAGTTCTTTCCTAGGTCATACAAAATACATATGGTTTGGAACATGCTCATTTTCTAGTTCCATAATCTTCAATGTAAAATCCATGTGTTAATATCTTCTCGTTCATTACCCTGCACACCTAGATTGCACTTGAATTATCCTAAATAACTAATTTTATCAACCCCTCATGTTTTATCTAGATTCTTATTATTTATCAATATTTTATCCCATTCAAGTTGAATGAACTATTTTGATCATGTATATTTGATGTTGGAAATTAATTAGATCATAATAATACACTTGTTGTTAACCCTTACATCCTTCTTAGTTTGTGATACCACAACATTCTAAAATCTAACTAGGGTGTAAACATTTAGTGAAACCAACTCTTCAGTGGAATTTAGTAATAAAACCCTAGTATCCATTGTGTTTCTTATTCTAACCCCCAAATAATCCTAGTCACCATGCCTCTTCCTTCAATATTTTATGATCATCATTTCAAACCTAAATGATTACTCCCTCATTCTACTATGGGTAACCATCTCTCTATCAAGGTCCATACCCATATTTTTCTTATAGAGGGAACCTCTATGATGGTTTAATTATTTAATGACTAAAGGGGATCCTTAAAAAATTGATGTAAAAGTTGAATATATTCCTCATAAATGAAAACACCCATTTAAATTCACTTCTCCCAAAGTTATCGATATTAATGTTGTCACAACCCATCGTGCTAAGCAACCAGTTGGGGGAACACACCTTTTCCTCCCCACATATAACACCATATGATAAACCAAGTGGTACTTCTAAGGGATTTGATATCCTAGACCAATTAAATAACACCCATGCTAAGACCTCTTTCCTTAAATTATTACAAAAATGCCTATCTACAAATAAATTATATGAAACTTTGCAATCCATTAAATTTCCTTCTATTACACAACCTATTCCTTTTTCTTCCATCAAGGACACATTTAAAGAAATAAATAATGCTATAAAGTTTAGTCTGACATATATCCCACCCATTATAAGTAAGGATCCTTGTGTACCTCTTTTAATTACGTCGCAAATTCATGGCTTCCTTATCAAGTGGTTATTAAATGATGATGGCTATAGTATCAATAATTTCCCTAGTTCTTTGCTTAATAAAATGGGATTTTTTATGCACTTGGTTGACACAAGTATTACTATTGTACACGGTTTTGATAAATTTACCCATCATACATTAGATACTATCATTCTTGATCTTTTAGGGGGCCCCGTAATGTTTCCCACTACATTTTTCATAATGAATACATATCTAAATTACAGTATCCTTCTAGATTGTCCTTGGATCCATGTTATATAAGTGGTCCCATCCACTATTCATTAAAGTATCAAATTTATACATGAAGGATGTGAGTATAGTGTGGTTGTTGACTCAGATCCCTTAAAATATTGTCAATTCGATACCTCTAATTCCTAAATACCTATTATCACTCCCCCACATCAACCTATACTCATAGATAAATTTCCCACCTATGTTGTAGGTGATTATAGTCATGAAACCAACACTTATAATCAATTACAACCATATCTTCAACTTAATACCAATGCACCTCCCCCAGAAAATGTTAATGATTCATTAGATATTAATATAAAAACCATTAAAATTACTGATAGCAACCTCCATAAATCATATTTTAAACCTATCAACATGATGATGAATCTATATTTCGATCCCTCTTCACATCTACTGGTCTTGAGCATCATAAGCTCAAATATATCCCTTAAGATATTCCTACTTCTTACACATTGCCTAAGCATGGTACATGTCCTATAGCTAATTATGACCCACTAGAGTATATTGTTAACACATGAGATCCTATACCATTTTTTCATTTTATCACCATTCAAGTTATCTTGTGAAATCCACAAGAGATTATATTTATCCTATTGGAATTGACTTACTGCCTTTACTCTCTCTATGAAATTTTTATACTTGAAACTTATCTAAATAACCAAGCCATCCATTTTTTGACTCATTGGATATCTAAACATGACATTAATTACTGTAACACTCTTATTGCTAATATTACTATGCTAAGGTTGAGAGTGTTATCACCATATTATTGAAAGAATCCTAATAATTAAAATGTTCATGATCATTGGACATAACAACTTCGAACAAATTCCCATACCATGACATGCTTTCAGGCACACATCATGTTCACTAGCAATACTAAACAATGGATACATACATGTATATCACTACTCCTATGGGTCTTTCCCCCTTATATCTTATTGATTTTTACCCCGACATAAATGATCTCCTATATGACCACTAAGATATTGGTACTTTCCTCTCTTGTAGATAACTATATTCAAAATACCTCAAAAACATTCAAATATGAACCAAAAAACAAAATCATGACATGTCCTAATTTACTTGGCTAGCCTATTACTCTATACATGATGTTTGTTATAAAGATTTAATACATATCCTCTTTACACACATGTGTTCATGAGGTATCTTAAATTTGATGCATAAAAATCACCGATCATTACATGATGAGAGTCGGCTTGGTTCCTTACTATAGACACTCAAACTAGGAAATTTACTCTTTTGAAACTACTTATTGCAATTTTTCTCCATGGCTAAGACAAACACTCTCATCTTATTCCCACTCAGTTTCTCTTGTCATCTCTTTCCTAATATGCTTATTCCTAAACATTGATGTGTCAACAAATTATGAATACAAGTCCATAAAATCAATGCAAAAATCTCACCATCATTTTGTAACTTTCATATTTGATTCATATTCTCCTCGTCCAAAACCACGCAATTCAGTTAGGTTGTATAATCCGGTGCATAGCCAACTCAATATTTTACATAGGAAAATCATTCGTTGTACTATATTTCTTTACATATTTACATATTGCATAGGAATGTGTTTTTCTATAAATAAGGAGTTGTTACAAATAAATCACCTATTTACATGAGTTTGTTTTATCAAACCAACCTAACGTAAATTATCTATATCAACTCACATTATATGAGTTGTTATTTCAAATCTATAATAATATATTTACCACTGTAAATATAATTAACCTATGTAATATTCCCACAACATAAATGGAGACGTATATTTCCTAACATTCCCCCCTTAGTGCAAACATGGTAGAAAAATAATTGCACTTATCCTACAACTTTATGTGTTTGCATTCTCATGATCTATATGGTTTGTTAGGATAGCCAATAACCTTCAAGGATGGTTTTACCAGACAACCACCAACCAACAAGGATGGTTTTTCGGGATAGGCAAAAACATCGACAAGGATGGTTTTCCAAGGACAACCAACAACCTACACATACAAATGGTTTTATAGGATAACCAACAACCCAAATATCATGATGTTGCATTTCAATGTGCTTTCTATTATTCACTATGTTATTACTCAAGGAAGTATATAGGAATCATTGCTCACTTATTATAAAATTGAACACAGGAAAACTCTGTAAATTGATCATAAACAAAGAATGTTACTTTGAAAATGAAGAACACCAGAAATTAAACACAACTAAAACTCAAACTTCTACTATAGCTTGGTTCAGCCCCGTCATTGGTGAGTGACGATAGGTCATTTCTTGACCTCCAACCTCCTGTGCCTTAGTCCTCTAGTAAATGACGTTTATTACTCAGTAAATGTGATCTTGAAGCATTTTTTCCACATTGTGATTATTTTTTTCTTCTCCCCCATAATGTGAAACACTTTGTTTTTCATGGGACATTGGGTTACACTGGAAATGTGTCCACGAAGAAAAAAAAATATTTTGAAAACTTTTTACATTAACTCTTTTTTAAGATGTTGATGCTACAATGACTAACTATAACATGATAACATACAAAACTAATGGTCTAATGATGACACACTTTTACAAAAATACAAAGGACTTCTTACAAACTTTTGACAATACTCTATTAATAAACTTTAATTAGACATAACAGTTCACATTAACTAAAAATACCTTTTTAGTGACTTTACGGTTAGAGACTCAATAACACATCTAAACTATAAAATAAGATGACACTATGAACATATGAATAAGACAAACTAAACATGGACTATTTGGAACATCTATCATCTCTAACAGACAATTGGATAGATGATCATACTTAATACACACTCTTTTTTAGGAGCATTTCTGACACCACTGCATGCCACGTGCACTTCCAAAACTTCAAGAAAATCAATTTTTTGATAAGTCGTTAACAGTTCGAGTTCTACGGTGAATCTCCATAGGTAATGACTTATAATAGAATTTTGAAAACTATATGTAAAGAGTTAATTACTAGAATAAATGACAGATCAAAGAAGGTCAAATGATCAATGATGTAACAATTAAATATTGCATTTTCTTCTTAGATTATGGTGCCCCAAACAACATCACTTTCTCATTTATTGCCTAAGGAAAAAATAATCGATGTCAATCTTGAGTTAATCTAATTTGAATTAAATATTAATTCATAGTAACTTATTGTAATAAATGGTATTTAAATGATTAAGTATAGTAATATGTAAGCACCAAGAATTTAAAGATGTAACACCCTAAGAAAATGAAGGGAGAAAGACAACTTAGCTGATTTTATGCAACTTGGGAATGATCAAGACTTTGTATTTTCTGGAACAGGCTAGAAATATAATCGCAATGGTTTACCAAGGGTTTGGAAAATCTATAATTGACAGGACAGAAGCACTCGTAGGAGGGCAGGATCAACTCAAGCGTTATCGACTAATCTGGGTACCTGTATCTGCTAAAATGCTCATTTTCTTATCTTTTCTGGGTCAGAATATCTTCGATGTTATTCACTCTTTGTCTCTCTGATTTATTTTCTCTTTGTCTCTCTGATTTATTTAGATCCATGATCACACCTGTAACCTATAAAAAAAATGACTACGCCTAAGTATTGTACTACATATCTGACTCCATGTAGTTCTATCTCTGTATGTGTATATTTGTGTCCCATACCCTAGGTTTCCCTTGTGCAAGTTACACGATGATAGTGAGCTAGATCTAGGTTATCCCAAATATGAAAAATGTGTGTGATTGAATAGAATGAAATCCTCTCATATGCATTTTAAGTAGACCAATGCAACCATTTACCCTTGTATGGATGTGTTATGTATGAGATTTGTAGTGTTCTTGTGCCTTTGTGCAAGCATATGTGATGATAAGTAATGTTAATGATGCTTGGTCCTTTATTTGAAAGAAGTAACTAATTATATATATGATTCCCTTTTTTGAATTTCATCATTGAAAACTGAAAGGCCAACCTAAAATATTTAAAGGTGGTCAAGAAGTGAAAGGGACCCAAAAGAGTAAGAAGAAGAAACAGAGGGACATGAGCGCCCATGAGGGACAGGAGCACCTGGGTGCTTCTATCCTAACTGAGCATTAGTGTATGAGGCCGTCAAAAGGTAAATCCGCTAAGTGCTAGAATATTTTTAGGATGTGTAGAGATAGAAGGATGCTCAGTCAAGCTCAGAAATAATAAAGTGCAAGAGATAAAGCAAAAAAGAGTTGTCAAATGACTTAATTTAAATTGGAATTAAATCTATATTTGAAAGTAATTATTTTAATAAATGATGTATGAATGCTAATTTATAATGAGACACAAACAATAAATCATGTAAAACATAAAACCCTAAATAAAAAGGAGAGATAGGAGGACTTAGCTGATTTATGAGAAAACTAGAGGTGATCTGGACAGGTAAAAGTGTTGAACAGATTGTAGACAGTGTCGTTAATACTCACTATAAATTTTGGAACTCAGAAACAAAGTAAAACAAGGGCTTCCATAGGAGGGAAGAGGCATATAGGCATTGGTGAATGGATTTGGGTGTTAGTGGCCATGTGTAGACACATAATCATGCACTTTAGGTATTATTTAGTCCCAGTCTCATACTACTATTCAAATGGTTTTTGAGTGAATAAATTACTAATTAACTCGTGTCCTTTGGCCATTTTATTTTAGTTTCTTTCGTCACTTTCAACCTCTCGCATGTCCTTTCCCAGTCATTTTTTTTCATTCTACGTTGTTCCTATCCCTAACTGGGGTGCTTAGCCTAGGACTAGGGAACCCCAGGTTCCCTGGTCCCATATGGGCACCCTGATCTTCTTTATACTTCTCTTCCATCTTTTGGGAACTTTCTAGCCATTTGAGCTTTCCATATTTTTAGTGGTTAACCTTTTCAGGGTTAACTACGAAATTAGAATAGAAGAACCATATAAATATAAAGTTATGATACCATAATGACATACCAAGAACGATGGAATTACTACCACCACCTAATGTTGCATCCATCTAGGGCATCTAGAGCTTTATTTACATCCATCTAGCTCCATCACAAGGGACAAGGTTAGTTCATCTACATCACACTTCATAGGAGGGGAGTTTATTATATTCCATCCACCATCTATTTACATTTATATATCTAGTTATTGCTCGCTTCTTCACAAAGTGTGACTGGCACAAGATCACTTAGGGCACAATTTTCACACACACACACACACACACACACACACACACACACACACACACACACACACACACACACACACACCCTTAGAACTACATTTGGGTTTGAAATGTAGTGCAATGCTCAGTTAGTAAGTCCACCATTGTGGTTCCTGAGGAAAATCTAACCCCTTTATATGCATATGTATTTTTTTATGGTTTTGATGCTCTACTTAGGTGTTTGCATGTATCTTCTTCATCTCTGATTATAAATGACATCCAATGCATTTCAGCGACATACACGTGATAAGGAGCGATGGTTTTGCATCATCTAGCAACTTTGCAAAATTAGTTTCTAGAGCTCCTACACAAACTAGGGCACCCATATCTCAAACTAGGGTACCGTAGGTGCCTCCATCCCTTTCCAGGTACCCTATTCTACTCGGATAGCTCAGATATACACTTTATTAAGCCTCGAAATAGTCACTTCCTCCTCTTGTTCACCTGGTCTTCACTGCGAAATAGTCCCAAATAGTATGTGAATTAGCTAAGTCTCTCTAACCCTTCTTTACACATCTAGGGTTTCACATTTCATTACTTAATTGTTTGGGTCGTTTCTTTCACTTATTTAGCCATTATTTACTAATTGGCATAACATTAGATTAAACTAATTTATACATCCACTTTCCATTTTAGTTTAATCATTTTATTGAACCCATCATTCGAATCTACCTTCCGTCTAGGGTTATTATTCTCCCGTCATGGATCAATCTCATGATGATTTTACTAATGTGCATCTTAAGGCCATTAATGTTCATATTACTGAACATCCCCAAGATATAGACTTGTTTTTTACATGTTTCTCATGAGGAAGCTACTAATCTGTAGGAGCTCACTTCTTTTTTGGTGATATCAAATTTTGTTAGCACTCAACCACCTACTTCTACTCTCCCACATATTTCTACCATTATCATTTCTGTCGATAGTCCTACCAATAATTTCACACCACCTTTAGTTTCTCATACACGACATGTTTCATCTGTTGGTTCTCAATACTTAACTTTCCTTTATTGGGACCTCCAAACATAAATTCATCAATTAAAAAAGGTTACTTCTTGCGCATCTCCATATTTGAATTCCACCTTGTTATTTCACACTCCATTTTCACCTGCCATCTCCACTTATCTTTTCCCTCTTAGTTTCGTCACCCCTAAGCTTCCCATTTTCAATGGGCATGGTGACCCACAAGAACATCTTAGAGCATTCCATGTAGCTTGTATTGATTTTGTAGATGATCATATTCTTTTGGCTAAAATATTTCCCCATAGTCTCCATGATTATGTGATGCATTGGTTTTACAAATTACCTGTTAATTTGGTAACTTCATTCATGCCTCTAGTTAATGCCTTTCTTACTCATTTATTATCAATATTGGCTCCAATATATCTTATGCCCAACTATCACAACTTAAACAAGGATCTAATGAACACTTAGCTAATTATGTTTTGAGATACAAAAAAAATCTAGCTAATATGTCTATTATGCTCATGGACTATGAGCTTTAGGATTTGTTCATTCAGAGTCTTTTACTGCTGCTCCAGGATAGTGTTCTCTTTGAGAAATCTCATTCATTTGACCAACTTTTTCATACTCTTAAGCTTCGTGAAACCAAACTTCTATCCATAGGCAAGCTTAAGTATCAATAGAAAGCATCATCTTCTAATTATTTTCAAAACAAGACAACATTCAAGCCATCTAAAAATAAACCAACTGACACCAAAATCATTGTCAATGTAGTCATTAATACTAAAGATATTCAATCACAACTGCCTTGATGTACATTTACTAACTTTCCTATGGCCCTGCATATTATATTGCAACAATTTCTTGAGATAAATCTTATTACACTTCTTTCACCACTTGACTTAGACCCATCATGACCAAAAGGTAGGAATTACAATGAGAACTTTTGACGCAACTATCAAAGATGTGTGGGACATTCTACAAATCAATGTTTCAAGCTCCACATAATCATAAAATATCTTATTGATAACAATAAGCTTGAGTTTATGGAGCCTATAGATTCTGCACCAAACACTGAAAAGGGTAAACTCAAACTCTTTAAAAACCAGTCCCAACAATGTGACAAGAAATCATTTGATTCTTCCGCTAATAATGCATATCACACATTCCCTCCTAAATCAAGGGCTCTTGAATTCCTAGTTGCACATATTTATGCTTCTCCACCAATCATCTATTTCTTTGACCATGATTATCATGTGAATTTCACTTCTAATCATTTACATATCCATGCATCTATTGGTTTGGTTTCCATCAACAATACCAATGTTGACCTATCTTAGCATATTAGTGCATGTTGTATCCCACTTCTCACCACTATTAGATATCCACTATTGAAAATTTCATATCCTATGAACAGCTCATATGGTGTAGTTAAACTACACGTTACGGTTGGTCCTCTCACTTTACTTGTACCCTTCCTTATTGGGAAAGTAGTTGACGGTTGTGACATGCTCCTAGGACTTAATTGGATCCATAGGTCTCAATCCATCATCTTTATGAATCATTTGTGACTCAAATTCAGTCATAACAATCAAGTTATCTCTATCGATGGTGTAACTCCATCTACTTCATGGTCATCATCTCCTCACGTATCCGTTCATACATAATCTAGCACATAACACTCTATGTTGCTAAAAGCACAATATAATCCTATGTTTCCTACTTGCACACCATCTACGCGACCTCACCACTATGCTAGTCCTAAACATAGGTATAGGTCCATTCCTAGGATATTTACAACATCTCAGTGAAATTATCCACCTCGGTTTATTTAACAAGGGTTTCCATCACCTCTGTCCTCGGCTTCACGTAGACCTCCATCACCTACACATTTTGTCACACCATGAAATTCATCATATATTTATCCATCATATGCACATAAACTTCACTCTCCTACACAACGGTTATCTACTAAACCACCACTACTACAAAATGATCATACACTTTCATCTTCATAGGCATCAAGTTAAGGACCTTCGTCCTTCACTTTCATTGGATAGTTCATTCGTTCACATGCATTTTGGGGGCATAACATTCATATAGTCCCCCCCTTATTAGCATCAACACACCTCTCATCTTTGCATTATCATACATTAACCTCTTAGTATAGGCATCGTCATTACCCGATGACACACTCTTTTGCTTCGGTTCACACTTGACTATTGAGGGCATACTACACATGAACCCCACACACTACACATTAGGAATTACACATTGTGTATCTTCACACATCTTACATTACATCTCACATTTGGCATACTACATCTTCAAGTTACTCTCCATCACTCGTATTTCAACATATGCACACATCATACACACTCTACACAAGTCTCACACTCCCATTATTTACAAGTCTAGCATTACATACTACTCATCCTAAATACTACATAGGGTGCACTTCACATTATTGGGGTATCTACACATCTTGCATTGCATTCTACACATCACATATTTACACATTTCACTCCTCACATGGTCGTATCTCCTCATCAAATATACCACATCTACTTGTATGTGCTACACTCACTACCCTATCATGCACCCTAGTTCCTCGGTCCATACTCGACTTCTAAGGATTTACAATTCAAATGGACCTCATCACATTCACGCATTCATCAATCAAACTTCTCTCATGTGACATTCCTAGGATAGTGACATACACTATAGGATGAATGGCCACCTAATCCATCATCTTATAGTGGTAAACACTTTAGGCTGCATCGCCACTCCCTTTATTCATCTTGTAGTGATATACATTTGAGGCTAAATCATCACTCATTCGATCTTCTTTTCATGGTAGACACTTTAGATATAGGGTCACACACATCATTTCTCCATCACATATCATCAACATACATACACACTCATCACATTGCATTAGACACAACATATAGTTTGACCATTTCTTGATGACGCACTCTCGTTTATGGTTCATTCTTTACTACTAATGGGGAAACCTAAATGAACCTAACTACATACACCTGAATTCACTCAGGGGGAAAACAAATCCTATCATCCATCTTGCATTCCATTACATTCATACAAAGCATGTTTCATATCTTGGTCGTGTTTACTCTTGCTTAGATTTTCTTATTCATGTTTGTTGTATAGAAAAATCTCTTGTATGTCATTATATTTATCATACACACATGTGTGTTCATGTCTTTCTCTCATTGTGACCACAGCTACAGGTCTCTTGAATGTAACATGGATGCTCGGCTACTACTACCATTCCCATAGAGGTTACTGGGATCATCCACATAGATCTACTACAAGTGTTATTGTTTCATTTTGTACTTAACACACTAATTTCTTAGTTATATATGCTTTTGACATATTGGTTATCTTTCTAACATGC
The DNA here is from genome assembly GCA_019776745.2 of Taxus chinensis. Classification (NCBI taxonomy): domain Eukaryota; kingdom Viridiplantae; phylum Streptophyta; class Pinopsida; order Cupressales; family Taxaceae; genus Taxus; species Taxus chinensis. The sequence goes on from CM034149.1 coordinate 645,672,844, forward strand.
TAACGGGTGCTTCATGTGCAACATTTGTTTTGCAGGATTACTTGCTACAATGCTTTGTTTGTTTGCTCTTTTTTGTTATTATATGTGGTCCTTGCCCTTTGTTTGATGTGCACACTTGTTTGTCTATATACGACAACTACAGACTTGAGTGTCTTGAAAAATCATGAGTGATGTCCCATGTTTGTAACCCATTTTTTTGCGGTCTATGTTTTATTCTTGGTTGTTTACATTATCATTTTTCTTACTTGCTTCTACATTTCTTTTGTTATTTACACTTTTCTTCTACATTGCATGTTTATCTCTACTAACACTTGTTTCTCTAGCAACTTGTTTGGCGCCTTGGTTTCTACCAAGTGCATTCCCTCCCCCCTACAAGGAAAAAATTTACGCATTCAATCCTCTTTTGGGAAAACATCCTCTTATTCACCCCCAAAGAGGAGGGGCATTATTTGGGGTTTACACACAACACAACTCTCTACACCAATATAGTTTAGTTTTTTCTATTTGAAATAGTGTGTTATATAATGAGTGGGTTCAGAGCAGTCTATAGAACTCCATACATAGTGGATTTTACAAGACAGGTTGTCCTTAGCATTCTAGGGAGAAGTTACAAGTTGGAGGATACAATGGACTTTCGTCCCTACACTACTTCGTCCAGTGGCATTGGATTGCCCAAAAAACAAGAAGTACAAATATCTCCTCAAATTCTTAGGGAAGTAGTTACAAGTTTGATAATAATAGATCTTTCTCCCTACACTTCTTCGGCCAAAGTGGCATGAGATCACCCCAAAAAATTTCACTTCACCGATAGTTACAGGATAACCTTTCTACACCGTTTCTCTCATCACAGATCAGGTGTACATGTTCCTTTTAAACTTTACATACTTCCATTTACAGCCTTTTTACTATATACATGTGTTTGTTACACACATATACATGTGTATTTGACTACTTGATCATATTCTCCTTTGCAAGTTCGTATGTATGGGAAGAAAGTAGTCAACAAACAACAACAGCTATAATAACAACATTTTTTGACAACACACACCTCATACTAACATGTAGGTACATCACATACATCATCAACTACACACGGGTTTCTTCCCTAGGTTCACTCTCATGATTGTTTCTCTTTTGCATCTTTAGTCTACATGCTCCATCTTTTTTTCATTCCATGTTTTGTCTAGTCCATTGGCATACTTTCTACATCACTCTACATGGACATCAGGTATGAATCTCTATCTACTTTACGTTACTAAGCATTCTACTCACCAACATAAGGTGGGGGAAAATGTAGACACAAAATCACGCACTTTGGGTATTATTTAGTCCTAGTCTCATACTACTATTCATATGGTTTTTGAGTGAAGAAAGTACTAATTAACCCATATCCTTTGGCCATTTTATTTTTCTTTCTATCATCACTTCCAACCTCATGTATGTACTTTCTCAGTCAATTTTTGTCAGTATGTGTTTTTCATATTCCTAATTGAGGTTCCCATACCAGGACTAGGGCACCCCAAGTGCCCGAGTCCAATATGGGTGCCCTGATCCTCTTTATACTTTGCTTCCATCTTTTGGGAACTTTCTAGTCATTTGAGCTTTTGATATTTTTAGTGGTTGTCCTTTTCAGGGTTAATTACAAAATTAGAACAAGAGAACCACATAAATATAAATTTATGAGAACATAATGAGGGACCAAGAACTAAGTACTTAGTACCATCACCTAAGGTTGCATCCATCTAAGGCATTTATTTCTCCATTTTCATCCATCTAGCTCCATCACAAGGGACAAGGTTCATTCATCTGCATCACACTTCATAGGAGGGGAGTTTATTCTATTCCATCCACCATCTATTTACATTTCTACATCTAGTTATGTCTCGCTACTTCACAAAGTATGAATGGTAAAAGAGCACCCAGGGCATGATTTTCACACACACCTAGAACTACATTTGGGTTTGAAATGTAGTACAATGATGAGTTAGTAAGTCCACCATTGTGGTTGTTGAGGACAGTCGGACCCCTTCTTATGCATCTTTCTTTTTTAGGGTTTTTATGCTTGGCTTGGGGTTTTGTAGGTATCTTCTTCATCTCTGATTATTAGCAACATCTAGCACAATTCAACAACATACATGTGACAAGCAGTGAGGGCTTCGCATCATCTAGCGAATCTACAATACTTAGTTTATGGACTTCCTTCATAGACCAAGGTGCCCATATCTTATATTAGGGCACCGTAGGCACCCCCATTCCTTTCTATGTGTCCCAATCTACTCAGATAGCTTGGATCTACACTTTTTTGAGCCTCGGTGGAATCACTTCCTCCTCTTTTTCACTTGTACTTCACTACAACATAGTCCCAAATAGTCTGGGAATACTCTAAGAATCTCTAACCCTTATTTTCACATCTAGGGTTTTACATTTCATTTACTTAGTTTCTTGGGTCATTTATTTCACTTATTTAGCCATTATTTATTGATTTTCATAGCATTAGATTAAACTAATTTAGACATCTACTTTCCACTTTAGTTTAATCACCGTACAAATACTCAGGAACTATTTTCTTCTATGTTGCAAGGTTTTCATTGTTTATTCTTGTATGTCACTTGATATTTGATCCTTGATCATTGAGGGTACATGTAACCTAAAAAATATAATAACTACCTATACATGTCCACAAACCATGTCAAATCTAATTTTAAAAATGTAGAATGTGGAGTCAAACTGACTCTAGTGGTCACCCGAAGAGTGAACTTTCTACCGAGTGCTACACTACATCTCATACTGCATGTAGTTCTTGTGTGTGTGTGTAGAAGTGATGCCTTAGGATGCCCTTGTACAAGTTGCACAAATTATATCAGGTTAGATCTAGAATTTAGGAATGTATAATATGTTTGGATGGAATAGAATACAATTCCCCTCCTATGCATTGTGTGTAACAGTGATGTAACCCTTGTCCCTTGAATGAGTGCTAGATGGATTCCTTGAAGTGCTTTGGTGCCTTTGGAATGCAAGATTAGGTGATAATAGTTATTTTTAGTTCTTGGTCCTTATTTTTTAGAAGTAACTAAGTATATATATGATTCCCTTGTTTGAATTTCATAATTGACAATTGGAAGGTCGACCCATAAGTGAAAAAGATGCCCAAAAGATTAAAAAATACCCAAAAAGAGTGAGTAAAGGTAAGAAATGGTTAGGAGAGCCTAGTATGGAAAGGAGTACCTAGGTGTTGAAGTCCTAACTATGCACCAATGTTTTCAGCCATAAAAGATAAACTAGTTAGGTTCCGTTAGAGCTATAGGGTGTGTAAGATCAAAGAGAAAATAAGAAATAAAGAAAAGAGGCCAAATATAGTTGTCAACCACTAGTTTTCTTGCGTAGGAATCATATATACATTATTATGCTTTTGGACCTATAAATTTACCCAAGTGTGTGATTTTGTGTCTACATCAACCACTACTTTTCTTTCTTAGCAATCATGTATACATTAGTATGATTTAGGACCTATAAATGTACCAAAGTGCATAGATTTTGTGTCTACATTTTCCCCCACTTTATGTTGTTGAGTGAATACTTGATAGCATAAAGTAAATAGAAGATGTGTACCTTATAATCCAAAGAGGAGTGTAGCTGATAGCATGTCTAATGGACAAGTACTCATGTGAAGTGTGGCAACTAGAAAAGGGAGGTAGACCCTAGGGATGAATCATATGTGTAGTAACGTGTTGTTGGATCTTGTACCTATTGATGTGAGATACTTATTATTTCTTATAAGGGCATGCATACAAAAGAAGAGAAAGAGAGTATTCAAATTCCTGTATGTGAAAGATAAGAGAAATGTATGTATAAGTAAAAGTGTGTAGAATGTAATAGCTACGGAAAGAGTGCACCTGATGTATGAGAGAGTATAGGATAGAAATTTATCCTATTTTCTTTGGAGATGTTTCTAAATGGGGTTGGGAGTGATCAATTCCCAACCAAGAAAGTGTTGAGCCATGGATTTGAGCATCCTACTACCAAGGATGAGGTTTTTGGGTGATCTCATGCCAAGAGAGGTTCTTGGGTGATCTTACGCCAAAGATGAGTTTTTTGGGCGATATTACCCCAAGGATGATTTTTTTGGGCAAACTCATGCTAAGGATGAGTTTTTGGGAAATATCACACCAAGGATGAGTTTTTTGGGTAATCTCATGCCAAGGAGAAGAGTTTTGGGGAGAGAGGTCTATTTTAATCTTCTTTCATGATGCTTCTCAAATGATAAGTGTCACTGTAGATTGGTACATCCCGATTTGTAACTAAATTATAGCTGAATTGTAACCATATTATAACCAAATAGTAGCCAAATTATAGTTGAATTATAACCGAATGAATGAATTTTGTAACTAAAGACGAGTGTTTGATACTATAGATCCATATTGTAAACTATTGGAAACTATGTTGAACTAAGAAACTATATGATTTTTTCCCGAGGACAAAAGAACCTAGGTGGGACACAAACACCCATCGTTCATGTCTCCTACTGGGCATTAGTGTCTCCTCTATTGTTTTGGTCCAAGTTTGATTTTGGACCAATTTGTAATTGAGTGAATTTTCCGATTTTGTACTATGTTGTTATATTCTAGAGTTTTGTGTTGTTAGAAGGATGATTTTTTCACCCAATAATTTCCCCCCTTGTTTGGGATGCATTTAACGAATGTATGAGGATGTGGCCCAAATGAGAGGACCTAAAAATGATATGAATATCATAGATTGGATACCTGTAGGGGGTATGGGATGTGCATGGTAGAAACCAAGGCACATGCTAACAAGATAGACTAGAAAACAAGTGTTAGTGTAAAGAGTTAGGATGCAATAGAATATAGTTTAACAAGCACCTATGAAGACAAGAGGGACACTGAAAAGTGGGGTTCATACATGGGACATCGCTCACAATTTCACAAGATAATCAAGGTCGAAGTGGCTATAATAAAACAATGATCAAGCATGACATAGGGCATAGCCCGCAAAAAGTAAAAAATAATAGTAAACAAACAACAAGAGACAATCATGGTTGTATAGAATCATGCAAGGAAAATGCTACATACAAAGCACCCATTAGCCTATTAGAAAGATAAATAGTATATCACAGCATCTATAGATCAACAAAAAGTAAGTGATAGTGACAATAAATAGTAAATATTGTAAAAATAGGACATGTGAGAGTGGAATGTGAGAGTAGTAAAGGTAGATGCCCCTAGGAGGCTCAGTAGGACTGGTAAATAACAATGTCAAGCATCATGCATCATGCAAGCATCTATAAAATTTGTGCATTCACCTCAAGATACCATGTGAACACATATGTGTGTGTAGAAAAATATAATGACATACTAAGTATCAAACTAATGTAGGAAACAAAGTGCAACATGTAAGTAATATAAACTAACAAAAGTAAATAAAACCAAGATGTGCAGATGTTGTGTAAAAGTGATCAGGTGTTGTGATATGTAATATGTTCATATGAGAGGAGCCAAATTTCCCCCATCATGTGTGTGTGACATAAGGTTCATTTTGGAATTGCATCCTTAACAATTAAGTATTAACCGTAGAACAAGAATGTGTCATTGGGTAGTGAGGTAGATTATGTAGTAGCAACATTATGTTGTATATATAAGAATAAGTAATGGTATAAGAAGAAAGTGAGAAGGGGGGAATTATGATGCCCCCCAAGTGTGGATATCAGAAGCTACTATCAAATATATTTGATCATTGCGAGAAATAATATCCAGAGTGTGTATAGTGAATGAAAGGATGTATATCATATATATATAAAGTAGTATGTGTATCATGAGAAGAAGGATCCATAAGTAAAAATTAGAAGAAAATCATATATGGAGTGGTATAGGAGTGGAAAGGGAATCCATAAGCATAGAGAAATGTATCAAGGTGTGCTCATAGTTTAGATAAGAGAAAATACTGCTATAAATATTCACTTTAAGTACAAATCAAAATTAAGGTATATATGTGTATGTGAGTAGTATGAATACACAACTTTTGATTAGAACATGCGATTATGGGGGGAAGTTCAATCCCCCCAAGTGTGTGAGTGATGGAGATCTATCTGATAATGGTAGAGAAACCATGTCATGGTGGTAGATGTTCAAATGTGTCATGAGAAAATTTATGGTCATCATAATATTAGGTAGAAACAAGGGTATGACCATCATCAAAATTAGAGCCAATAACATTGCTAGGATTGAAATCTAATGTGCACAAATGCTCATCTGACATATCAAATGGTTCATTGACATCGTAAGATTTGTCTAGGTCCAATTAATTGACATAGGCATTATCTGGATCGAAAGGAGGAAATATAATTTTAATTTTAGGAGGTTAGTGAGGGATCTCAGCTTATGGCAAGGGAATTGGTTGTTCTTCATTTGATGTTTTGTCCTTATATGGGGCTTGTGGTGACTCTTGCATTACTAGAGAAGGAACAAGAGTGACTATTATGTGATGCTTGCTAAACGTAGAGGGATCAAATTTGGGAACCCATTGGGTTTCGGTAATTAGAGATAGGTATGTAGTAGAATGTTGTGTAGCAAATTAAGTAAAGCATTGATGTTCAAGTTACCCAATTCTTTTTTCTAAAGCATATCAATAATTTTCGCAATGTCCATAAATTCTATGATAATTACAAAATGGGTGACCTTTGTATTTTGTAAGCCAACAAGGAAGGGAACAATGAGTATGTGGCAAGGTGATTAACTAGTGATTGAGGAGCTCAGAGAGAATATCTTGTTTCCTAGCATTTTGATCAAACTTAAGAGGTGCTTATTTGGTAAGACCTTGACCTTTATTGTATGAGCACATGTAGTGGACATGGGATCAGGATGAGGTGTAGAATAAGAACTAGCATGGACATGATAAGCATCCTTGAAATGTTGGATTTCATCTTTGAGGGATGTAATCATGGTTTCCATAGCTTGAAATTTATCTTGAAAAAGGGTGTAAAGCCTAAATTGAATCTAAGATGGATTGATTGGTTGTCTTATTAGGAATAATAGGGGGATCAGAGATATAATTGAAAACTACACTTATTTGTGAAGGTGGCATATTGCAAGGGAGGTAAATTATGTGTATGGATTTTGTGAGATTATCTTTTAAAAGTGGGTGTTTTTGAAGTAATTGATATAATTAGACTTGAGGAACTTTAGGGGACATGATATGAAAGAAAAGTTAGTTTTTGAAATAAGAGCCCTAGAAAGTGACCTAGAGGATAGGACCAAGGATGAAACCCTAGGAATAACTATGCAAATCATATGTATGATAGAAAATAGATAGAAATATAAACCTTGATGAAACTAGGGTTTGGCATGAGGGAAAGAAAAATGCAATAGAATAGGAAAAATAAGGATCTGAGTGGTCTATCACGACATCGGGTTCACAAAATGATTTAATTTAATTTCAATTAAATATTAATTCAAAGTAACTTATTGTAATAAATGGTATTCATATGATTAAGTATAGTAATATGTAAGAACCAAGAATCAAAATATGTAACACCCTAAGAAAATGTAGGGAGAAAGATGACTTAGCTAATTCTATGCAATCTGGGAATGATCAGGACTATGTATCTATTGTAATAGGCTAGAAATATCATCGTAATGGTTCATAAAGAGTTTGGAAACTTGGGAATGTATAGGGTAGAAGCACCTATATGAGGGAAGGATTTCCCTAGGGGCTAATGACTAATTTGGGCACCCGTGTTTACTAAAATTCTCATGTTATGATCTTTTCTAGGTCAGAAGACCTTCATTGTTATTCACTCTTTGTCACTTTGGTTTCAATGTTAGATAATCAATCACACCTATAACCTTTAAAAAATGACTACAACCAATCATCACACTACATCTCAAACTCCATGTTGTTCTCTGTGTGTGTATATCTTTGTCTTGTTCCCTAGGTTTCCCTTGTGCAAGTTGAACGATGATAGCGGGCTAGATCTAGGTTTTCCTGAATATTCAAAATTTATGTGATGAAATAGAATGAAATCCCCTCCTATGTAGTGTATGTAGACCAATGAATCCCTTGACCCTTGTATGAATGTGCTAGATATGTACTTTGTCATGAACCGTTACACCAAAACCTTGAGGCACTAGTGAAATCCAGTCATGAGGATCATAACATCCCACAAAGCTTTTGTATCACATATCAGGCTATTATTTTTCTCATATAATGGGACCACACCCTCCCTATATGAGCCCTAGGAAAACACTGCAATGTCAGTGTATCCACATGTGTCAGAACTCAAACATGGTTGGTTGCTCTGATACCAAATGTAACGAACCGTTACACCAAAACCTCGATGCATTAGTGAAATCCTCTCATGAGGATCATAACATACTTTTTTAGTGCTTATGTGCCTTTGTGTAAGATAAGGTGATGATAAATAATGCTTATGATGCTTGGTCCTTTATTTGAAAGAAGTAACTAGGTATATATGTGATTCCCTTGTTCAAATTTTGTAATTTACAACTGAAAGGCTAACCCAAAATATTAAAAAGTAACCAAGAAGCGATAGGGACCCAAAAGAGTAAGAAGAAGAAACATAACGACATGAGCACATAATGGTTGTCACCATACATAACCCCCTTTTACAAGTACAAGTTCTCTAAAGGTGACCACCTCTTTAGCATCCTACACTCGTCTACAAATTCTCAAATGTACAATGCATGGGCACACATATTTTCTTTTAACGTGCATGCTCAAATGATTTTTCACACACACCTTAAAGAGGGGGTATTCATCAAGGTATATTCTACACTTACATGTAGAATCATAGAATTAGACACATGTTTCTACAAGGAAATAGTACGCATAAACAACTCTAGATATCAAATTTTGGCAGAAACTACATAGTGTGAAAACTATACATAAGGTTCAAGATTGTAATGACAATTATAACCACACCATATTTGTTTTCCCTAGTATAAAAAACACCAAATTTTCCTATAGTTCTAGATTTCTCAGGATAAATACAATTTTTTTACACAATCTCAAACTCAGATGACATAGTTTAGATCTGTTTACATGTAGAATGAAATATTTCACTCCTCTTCACTACTCAGTTCCGGTTATAAAATATAGGTTTTTTTGGAGGCATGGGTCTATTTCTCCATTGATATTTCAACATATTATATACTCTTACTTAGTAGTAAATCATACGTGAAGAGCATGGGGGAACTCATTCTATTTATATTTTGTGTTTATATAATCAGATAATTCGGCCTAGATCCATTTGCAACAGTGTGGTCTATGGAGGTGTTGTAAATATCTTCCCCCCAGGTAGATATAGACAAACATAAGGTATGGTGCAGGGAAGAGGCGCACAGCAAGAGGTGTCGACATGCAAAAATTTGCGCCCATGGCGCAGGTAAAGGGCGCACGGACATGAGGCTGGTCGACACGAAACTGGATGCACCCATGGCGCAAGGGAAGGAGGCGCACAGAAAGAGGTGTTGACACAAATATAGATGCACATATGGGCACAGGTAAAAGAGTGTTAACACAAAAATAGATGCGCCCATGGCACAGGTAAAAGGCGCACATCAGAAGGTGTTAACACGTAAATGGATGCGCCCATGGCGCAAGTAAAAGAGCGCACATCAGAAGGTGTTAACATGAAAATGGATGCGCCCATGGCGCAGGTAAAAGGCACACATCAGAAGGTGTCCGACATGAAAATGGATAGCACCAAGGTGCAGGTTAATGGTGCACAGAAAAGGATGTCGACACGAAAATGGATGCGCTAAGGCGCAGGTTAAGGGCGTACATAAAAGGATGTCGACACGAAGATGGATGTGCCAAGGTGCAGGTTAAGGGTGCATGATACAGAGTGTCGACATGGAAAAATTCATGCCTTGGTGCATGTAAGGGTATGTCAACATAGGGATGGATGCGCCAAGGGTGCACCTTTAGGAGGCGTAACATTTTGAGCACCGACAGAGAGGCACACTCTGACCCAGATATTTAGATGGCCATAAACTTTTCACAGGGAGCTCGAATTCACGCAAGGTTGGACTTTTCGGAAAGATTACGAGGTCCTCTATCCAACTATGACTGGATATATTTAATTAGGTGAGAAAAAAGTTCTTAAAAATTCAAAATACAGTTCTTCATTTTTTGGGTTTGCTAGCATTCTCACCTACCACCATAATGAGATGAATTAAATGCAACCTAGAGGTGGTTGAGGTAGATTTGGATTTCCTCTCTCTTCCCTCTCTCATTCTTCCTATAAATTGTAAGGAGGGGCTTCTTTCTAAAGGTTGGACATTCTTATTTTGCCCCTCCCTTCTTCTCTTTGGCAGGTGAATTTGTGGAGTTCAAACCTCCCATTTAAAACTGTAATGCGACTTTGCCCTCTTTGCATTTTGTAGTGTATTGTATCAATTCTTTGGAGCAAATAACACATGTCTGTGGATGATTCTCAACCCTTCTCTATGTTCATTTACATCCTCCTAATCTTTCACTGTAATTTTTGTTATCTGTGCATGATCTTGCATTGCATTTTGATGGTTTGTGTTTACTGGCAAGTCAAGGTGTTCTTCATTCCTCGGTGTATCACCAAAGTTAGTTTAGGTTTATTTTTATGCATCTTCTTACCCTGTTCTCCTTGGAAAGTTAGATTAGGTTTTTGAGTAAACCATCTGCATTTTTATGTGTGCATCTGACCAGAGGAATAGGAACCGGCCTTCATCCGGAGAGGCTTTTCCGATTTCGCAAGGTCCCACACTTGGGAAAAGCTCCATGTTATGCAATCACACTGAGAGTCTCAACCAATCGAGTTGCAAACATTCAGGGGGTGCTGTGAGTCACCATCAACAGTTTTGGCATGCCCAGTGGGAACAAGAGGTCATTCCACACAAGATTTGCAAGGAATTTTCAAGAAATTTGGACTAAAAATTGCAAGTTTTACAATTTCAAATTTTTCACCTTTCAAGTTGAACTTTTGAAATCGATTTTCAAGGGCTTAACTTGCTCAAAAAAAGTCAAAATTTCACCGATTGATAGATCGGGGGATAATATTAAAAAGGGTATTCTTATATTTTTGAGATTTTGACTTTCAAAATTTCATGGTTTTTTGTATTTCAGGTTTTCCCAGTTGCCTTGCATGACCTGAGTTTCACCTATACCTTTCGGAGATTCGCAGCTGCAGAACAAGACCTGATAGCTGAATTAAAGAGCTATATCTTTCGGGTCCTTCAAGTTTTACCTTCAAATTTTTAATACTGTCAGGTTCGGTGTGTAACTTGACAGAATCTAGCCTTTTGAGGCTCCCATTCTCTAACACATCTGGCGACTCCATCTAGTAAATTACCTCATTCTCTAAGTTGTAGACCTATTTTCCATTCATTTCTATCCATCCTTCTTTCCATCTCTTTCATCCTTTTCCATTCCATAAATTTGTGCAATCATGACTTCATTTCCATCATGGAATTCATATTTTCAACAACAACAATATGTCACACCCTCCAACATGTTTTACAAATCCTCCAAATCAACAGTTTGATTAAATTCAAAATCAGCATGTCTACCCATATGAGCAGCAGTACCAAAGTTAGTTTGGTTGTGAAGCACATCAAGAGCAAGAGTACACATGCAAATGAAGACAATCAAATGGGAAGATGCAGATTTTGTGGAAAAAATCCAAAAGATGGAGGCAAAAATGGTGCAATCAAGAGCAACAGCTCAAATGAGGGCCTTCAGAATTGGTTACAGGACTCCGTGTCCATGGGGAGACCCTTTTCCAAGACACTTCAGCCCTCAGGAGAAGCTGGACTTCATGATGAAGGTGCTGCCCCCCAAATTACACAATGGACAACAGAGATAGAAGCCTATAAAATTGGTGTTAAACAACCTTTTCAATGGCTAAGTTCTACACCATCATCTAGTTTTTTCTCTTCCCATTACTCAAGCAACATCATCTCATTTTGAATTTCAAATTCTAAATCCAGTCAATGCTGCCCCAGGAGTTAAATCCATTTCTCCATTCCCTAGTCTCCCACCACACCTCAATTATTCTTTACCCTTTCCTTCCAAATAGTCATCCCCTCCACAAGACCTAATAGAAATACCCCCTTCCTCCACCACCACCAAAAATTTCAAAATCAATTGAGTTTACAATCCACTTCTCCTCTTGCATTCCCAAATCCATGTTGGGAGGATAAAAATCAGAATGCCAATCAAGGAAAACAACAGCAAAAAGAAAATCTATGATCAAGGATGAAGAAGTTTGAAGTCTCAAGAGTTGGGCTCTTAAATTTGGGATGAAAAATATCCCCTTGATGGTTAAGCCTTCAGAAGAGGTTGGAGTTGGAGAACAGGTGGTGGTTAAGACTGATTTTGTGGCCAGCAGAAGAAGAGCAAAAAGAAGAAGTAGATCAGCAGTCAGTTTTCTCAGAAAGTAATGTCCATGTTGGCACTCTATTTGAAGGAAATGCTGATTCAAATTCAAGTTGGCACAATCAGCCATAGAGGAAGAAAGCTCAGAAGAAGATCTTGTAGTCCCAACTTGTCCTCTAGAGTAGTAGATTGAAGAGTTTGAATTGACAAACTTCATGCTAGAAGAAGAGTTCTATCAAGAGCAAGATTTCCTTCAAGTAGTAGAGGAGGGAGAAGCCGCTCCAAATGCGAAAGAAGAGGAGGCACATTCTAGCTGTGAAGGAGAAAATTGCAGATCCAAGGGCTTTGAGCACAAAGCAGGCTACAGGAGAACCTTCAGTTCTTCTTTCTACTTCATCTCTCTCGAGTTCTAGTGTTGAAGAAGAGTTTGATCTCTCAAACTCAATGTTGGAGGATGAAAGAAACCATGATGATCAAGTTACAGATCAAGAGGACACCATGGAGGAAGTTGAGCATTTGTAGCAGGAAAACCATGAGGTAGTGTATATGTCAGATTTGGAGGACTTTTTTGATGAAGAAGAACCGGTTGAGTTCCTACCATTCTCTATTTCATCATCCATGTTCCAAAACACCTGAGCCTACTGTCATGAAGGAGAGCACCCATTTACAATCAGCCTGCATCCTTATAGCAGCTCTTTGGAACCAAGATTGGAAGATTTTAATCTTTCATGTTCTTCATTGGAGGAAGAGAAAGGGCACAAAAGGTTCTACCATTGCTTCCACACCATCCATTCAAGAGGGTCTACAAGAGAACTCCATTCATGGAGTTAAAAATCAGGGCAATGGGCATACTCAAAGGATACAACTTTTCCCAAGCAGGCATTTGGCTTCATTGGAGCCAAAGGAGAGGTCACAACCTGTCATGCTTGCTCCTAAGCATGAGGATGAGCTACAAAGAACCAAGGATCAGCTGGTCATACCTCTCCAATCCAAATGCAGAACAACTAAAAGAGGTATTGAATTTGCCTTCAGCTGATACCTTGATGATTTGGGTGGAAGACCAGCTTCTTGTGGATTTTCAATTCATCCAATCAGCCATGTTCAGTGCCAAATCAGTTACATGGTTTGCCAATTTTGAAGAAAGGAAGCTATTTTGCCACCAACCAGTTGCAGGGTTTGTTTAGCTCGCCTTTGTTTCCATTAGAGTAGAGTAGGTAGGTTTGCTTTCAGTAAAAGAAGTGCTTGTGCACACCCTGCATGTTCCATTTGGAGCATGTATGATTTTTAGTTGTGTACATAGTTTTTGGTGCTGCTGGTTTTGCTCTTGCACAGTTCATTTTAAGTGGCATTTTGCAGAGAAACAACTCTAAGTTCAATGGAATTCAAGTGGCTCAGAGGGAAGTTTTCAAAGTTCATATCAGTTTTCAGGCTTTCTTATGACTCCATGCCCAATGGATTGCTAAAAGGCCACTTATCTTCTACCTAGTAGGCAGGTGAATCCCTTTGAGTCGCCAAATTATTGTAAATATCTTCCCCCCAGGTAGATATAGACAAACAGAAGGTATGGCAACACAGCAAGAGGTGTCGACATGCAAAAAGTTACACCCATCGCACAGGTAAAGGGGACACGACATGAGGTGTTGACATGAAACTGGATGCAGCCCCATGGCGCAGGGAAGAGGTGCACAGAAAGAGGTGTTGACACAAATATAGATGTGCCTATGGCACAAGTAAAAGAGTGTCAACACGAAAATGGATGCGCCCATGGCGCAGGTAAAAGGCACACATCAGAAGGTGTTAACACGAAAATGGATGTGCCCATGGCCTAGGTAAAAGGTGCACATCAGAAGGTTTCAACATGAATATGGATGTGCCAAGGCACAGGTTAAGGGTGCCCGGAAAAGGATGTCGACACGAAAATGGATGCGTCAAGGCGCAGGTTAAGGGCGCACAGAAAAGGATGTTGACACGAAGATGGATGCGCCAAGGCACATGTTAAGGGCACATGATACAGAGTGTCGACATGTAAAAATTCACACTTTGGTGTACGTAAGGGTATGTCAACATAAGGATGGATATGCCAAGGCACACCTTCAGGAGGCGCAACATTTTGAGCACCGACAAGGAGGCACACTCTGACCCAGATATTTAGATGGCCATAACTTTTCACAGGGAGCTCAGATTCACGCAAGGTTGGGAATTTTCAGAAATCTTACGAGGTCCTCTATCCAACTACGACTGGATATCTTTAATTAGGTGAGAACAAGTTCTTAAAAATGCAAAATACAGTTTGTCAGTTTTTGGGTTTGCTAGTGTTCTCACCTACCACCATAATGAGATGAATTAAATGCAACCTAGAGGTGGTTGGGGTAGATTTGGATTTCCTCTCTCATCCCTCTCTCATTATTCCTATAAATTGTAAGGAGGGGGCTTCTTTCTAAAGTTTGGACATTATTGTTTTGCCCCTCCCGTTCTTCTCTTTGGCAGGTGAATTTGTGGAGTTCAAATCCCCCATTTAAAACTGTAATGCGCCTTTTCCTCTTGGCATTTTGTAGTGTATTGTATCAATATTTGGAGCAAATAATGCATGTTTGTGGATGATTCTCAACCCTCTCTATGTTCATTTGCATCCTCCTGATCTTTCACTGTAATTTTTGTTATCTGTGCATGATCTTGCATTGCATTTTGATGGTTTGTGTTTATTGGCAAGACAAGGTGTTCTTCATTCCTCGGTGCATCACCAAAGTTAGTTTAGGTTTATTTTTATGCATCTTCTTACCCTGTCTCCTTGGAAATTTAGATTAGGTTTTTGAGTAAACCCTCTACATTTTTATGTGTGCATCTGACCAGAGGAATAGGAACCGGCCTTCATCCGGAGAGCTTTTCCGATTTCGCAAGGTCCCACACTTGGGAAAAGCTCCATGTTATGCAATCGCACTGAGTGTCTCAACCAATCGAGTTGCAGACATTCAGGGGTATTGTGATTCACCATCAACAGGAGGTACATAAATTATCAAAGCAAACTAAGTTCTTCATAGGTAGTATTTCCCTTTCCTTATATTAAAGGGGAAAATATCACAATTACTAAAAACTTTGATACATGGTCTTCTTCCTTCACAAGGTGTGTTGTTACCATCTTCTTTCTTCCATTCAATGTTGGGTTTTCATGCACTCAATACTCTAGTTTCTCCATTGGAATAATTAGGTATTGATCACCCCTAATCCTTCAGCAAATTTTAGAAGCAACAATTAAAATTTCAAAATCTCCAACTACAAGAAAGGAATGGGAAGCTCCTCCCTTTACAAACAAATAGGTGCACCGCTTTTTTCCACATTTTACATATCTTAATCTCACTTTATGTAAGTTAAAATTCTATAGTTACTATTGAGTTATAGTTCAATTTTTCTACTATGGATAATGATTACACTCTACACGTTACAGGTTTCATCGTGGAACATGTGAACACTAACACATATGTAAAATACAAACTTTGAGAAAATACAAAGTGTGTGTACACACTCATGTATCTTTTCTTTTGAGCATGTAAATTTCAGTTCATACTTAAAGGGGAGGAAAATGTAGACAATCAAATTTATCAATTTACCCTTATGAAACTACTTATTGCAATTATGCTTTTTGGCTAAGATAAACACCCCCATCTTATTCCCTTTTATTCTATATATTTCCATCTCTTTCCTAACTTATTTATTCCTACACATTGATGTGTTGAAAAGATATAAATGTAAGTCCATAAACTCAATTCTCAAGCTCTCACCATCATTGTATAAATCTTATATTTGATTCACCTTCTCCCTGTCCAAAACCGTACAATGCGGTCAAGCTATATAATTTTGGTCCTGACAGACCTATACTATCCTTACCGACACATTCTGTAACTCTTCTTTCAATGCACTATCATGTGTTGGGTATTTTTATCCTTTGGGATGGCCTTATCATAATATTTACCTTCATAACCCTATATAATCAAAATAACACTACCTCATTTACTCACTTAGAAATCATAATGAAATTATATTAACATATTCACTTTTGACACTTGTAAAAGGAACTCAAGGCTCCCTAAAGCTAATACACATACATTAGGGAAGCCACTACTACTATTTTGAAGCACTCGACTAGGTTAAGGATTTTAGCCTCCCTCACATCCAATCGCACCAAGTTCTTATCTCCAAGTCTTAGCAAGACCACAACACAATCAAACATGGATCGAAATGGTTCAAGTTTCCAAATAGTTGTATCCATATAAATATTACATGTTAGGTGGAGAACTACATTTGGTGCGAGGCCTCTTCGGAGTATTTTTGATGTAGGTGGTGCAATGGGTACACCAAAAACCAAAAACTAACCTTCTTATAAGGTCTTCTACCCATTGTTAGGGTTTTGGAGCGATTCGGTTAATAATATATAATATTTTAGACTATGTGATGACTAGGGTTTGATGGCGAAGCACATTTCTAGACTACCAAAGGACCCAAAAAGTCACAAATCCCAATTATAAAGGTGTACATGACCATAAAAAAGGGGTAGGACCGGATTATATATCATGACCATACCATACAATCATGCACTAGGAGGTTTCCAGATCATGGTCATAGCAGTGAAGATTTTCCAGGATCTGCACTTCTAGTTTTCTCCAGTTTAGCTTCTCATATTATTCATGTACAACTTTGTATAGATAAGTCACTCTATCTCTTGTGTATTTCAAGAATTTTACTTATCAAAAATATGTTATTCTAAGTTTGTACAAGTAATCTTAGAAGTGAATTGATTAGAATAGCTCATAGTCTCCAAACCTTACATTCCTTTTTATTGTTGCGTATTGCAAAAAAAACTGAAATAAACCTAAAAAGGTTGTAAACACTTACACTACTCTCTTTAGGGCATTCCCCACACTATACAAGTGTTTTTGTTTCATTATATGTTACTTTAAACCTTCCTCATTATGCTTGTTTACATATATAGTGTTTATTTCTATATATTGGATCAGTGGGACTACCACATGTTGTGTTCTGCAATGTTAATATATCTCATCTCTATTTTTACTATTACTATTTTCTACATTCACTTTATTTATTTATTTTACTACTTGTTATATAAAAAATTAGTCCTTGATTGCCTTCTTTGCTTACAATGTTATAATTGTTTTCTTTATACGTCCTACGGGCCTTTGTTTGTCTTGTGACATAGTGGGTGTCCCATGTTTGTGGCTTCATGTGTACTTTGTGTGTATGCAATTTATTCTCTAATTATGGCA
Organism: Taxus chinensis; assembly: GCA_019776745.2. Taxonomy (NCBI): domain Eukaryota; kingdom Viridiplantae; phylum Streptophyta; class Pinopsida; order Cupressales; family Taxaceae; genus Taxus; species Taxus chinensis. Next base: position 645,690,504 of record CM034149.1, read on the forward strand.
CATTGTTCCTTCTACTATGATTGTCTTGTGACACCATGGTTGTTCCATATTTATGGATTTATGCATACATATGACTATGCTTCTACATGTTACTATTTACTTGCATGTTTTCTATGGCCTCTTGCATGATTATTATGTTGATTCTACACTTGTTTTATTGTGGAGTAGGACATGATTTATATTATTCTCTTTTTTTACTTATTTCTTTACACATGTCTTCTTTCTTGTTGTTTGTTGCTTGTTCTATGTGTCATGGTTAACACCATGTGTAACCCATTTTGTAGGTACAAGTTATCAATAATGGCCACCACTTCAGCCTGCTATGTGATTCTACATAACTTATTAGAAATATGGTACCTGGGTACATATCTATTATTTTTTGCCACACACACATAAATGTTTTATCACACATGCCTCAAAGGAGGGGTCATTTAATACGGTATTTCTACAACTACAAACATTTACAGGATATAGGAATAGATTTTCATAAGGATCAGATCATTAGAAAAGGTTAAAGATGTTGAAAGGTGGTATAATTCAAACAAGTTCAAAATTGTATAGTACATTTAAATTTTAGGGACATAACACGATCTTGACCTTTCTATATGTTGTAACACCCATGTTATGATCATCCAAATTAAGGGGATTTTTTTCAAAAAACATACCCTTAACGTAAAATTAATGCTATTAATGGTTAACATTATTATTTAGCTTATTGTTATATAGTACATACATAATTAAATATTCATAATCCATCTGATAACATATGATAACCATATGCAGCTATAAGGTTATATCTAAATCTCTGTGATCTCCCTTAAATCACTCGAATCGAGTGTGTATACTTTGTATACTTGGTTAAACCTTTTATAGGTTATGAGAAACATATGCATCTCCTTAGTGCCTACCTAGAAGATATTTATGCAACTTCCATCCAGTATCTGACACTGTTGATTTAGGGTATTAGTGAACAAATAATGTAGTTAGCAATTACATTACTTTAGCCAAAGTTTTCAAGTATTACTTTGCAAGCTTAGTTTCGAGACTACACATTAGTCTACGAAACGTGTCTTCCGTCACCACACAACCATCTCGATATAGTTATATGGATTCATTGTTGTTGAAGAAGGGGATTTAGTTAAGAGGAGGGAGAGACCATTTTTGGCTTATTTACCTAAACAATAAGATTACAATTTGTATCATCTTAGGATCCCTATGGGAAAGATAGGGACCATGTAATGATTACCATCATTATGTCCTCACTACCCTTCCCGTATCCATCATAAGTTGGCACAAAGCAGGATACTAGTGAGAAGACTAAGGGACATTACAACAACACTTATTATATTCATAGGTTACATTAGTTAGATAAAGTAACTAAATCTTTCTTAACAACACATTAAAAAGTATAGTTTCATGATATTTAATAAATTCTCATAAGATGGTCATATTAACTCAACAAGTTACTAACTTTTGTCATTTCCTCTTATCATACTTTAAAAACTTAGTATTTGTCATTGGGTGTAGGTTCATCATTCGTTTTTCCTATCTAACCATTTAGATACATTTCTCGTCAAGATTAGTCCATTTAATACCATAAGGTACAATAATATATTTATTTTGTTTCCATGGTTATCCTTTTCATTTATTTGTCATCATTCAGTTTGCTTTGATTACTCAATCTAAATTTATGCAATCAAATTAATTGAATACTTAAATATAATGAGCTTACTTATTAAATCAGTTGTATAAGTAGTATATCTTTATTTTTCAATTCAAGAAAGATAAGTCGTATAATCCGATTTCAAATAAGGATAAACCTTAATCTTCATTTATAATGATTTACATCAATAAGAAAGAATAATACATTGGGCTGTAATTCCCATTATAAGATGCGATCACATTCCAATCACATTATCAAATGATTTAAATAATTCTTATCGGATTTATATCAAAATAAGCTTAAGACATAAAACGTTCACAAATCAAATCTAAATAGTCACTTAAGTATGTCGGTCTTTCTTGTAAAAATGTAGGAGAGAGATGGATATGGGCCAGGTCATATGAACCGGCATGAGTCTGCATGTTCTTAATCCATGTTGTAATTATATCGAAATATTTGAATAAGAGATTGGTTAATATTATACCTGATCAATAAGTTATAATCGTAAACTCCCTAGTTTGCATTAAGAGATTTATTTCATTGAAAAATAATAATAAACTTCATAATTATAAAAATAATTTGTGCATTATCACTGAAAGTAACCAACCTATTATAATTTAGATTTTTATATGAATATGGAACATATGATACCTCACCAATCAACATTTACAATTGTGATAACATACAATGTTTTCCAACTAACTTCCAAACAGTTTTTTTTGGTTATTAAAAAATCAAACCATTAAAGATATATATTAACAATGGAAATACAA